>VZQC01015735.1:3440817-3457348 GCA_009823505.1 Rhizomys pruinosus
ATATATATATATATATATATATATATGACATGCTGATTTATTAATTGGCTTGCACTACAAGGGCTGAGTAGAGTATTCCAACAGTGATCATCTGCATGCTGTTTAGTCTAGAAACTGGATGCCTCAACAGTTCCAGAGTGGTGCTGGAGGCCTGGAGCTGCTGTTTCTATCAGTATCAAATGCTAGAGGAGCTGGAGTCTGACAGCAGAGTGTGGCAGGGCAACTATAGGTGCCCACATGCAAGGTGAAGGGCAGCAGCAGATGACTGCTTTTTCCCCAGATTCCTACTTGGAAGATGCTGCCTGCTTTGAAGGCTGGCCTTCTCCACTCAACCAATTCTCTCTAAAAATTCCCTTTTACACACAAAAGTCCCATGAAGTTAAGAATCAAAACCAACCTTCACACTGACCTCTGTAGACTAGTGATTCTCTAAGTGCTACAAATAACAGTAATGCTATTAACAATGAATTGGTATCTATTATGTGTCAGAGATTATATAAAACTATTAGGTTATTTCACTTAATTTTCACAGTGAAGAGCAAGTTATTATTAATTATTTTCATTTGCTAATAAGGACCCTGAGATATGACAGGTTTGGGAGAATGTGGGCAAGGTGTATGATAGGAAGGGACCCGGGCCTCCTCAGCACTGGATGCCTTCAAACACCAAGGCAGACACTTACTAAGGCCTCTATGATTATTCAAATCATTTTTATTTGGAGAAAAACTTTGATTCATTGGCTGTTTGAGTAAGGAAAGTAGTGAATCTATGATGTTTATCATGTTTGTACCAAAGTTTCCTTTTTTTTTTTTTTTTTTTTTTTTTTTTTTTTTTGAACTCACAAAGATCCACCTGCCTCTGCCTCCCAAATGCTAGGACTAAAGACATGCACCACCACGCCTGGCCCAAATTTTCCATTTTTAAGATAACATATGGGGCCTTCAGAAAAACTCAGGGAACTAGAAAAGGTAGAGCCTAAAAATGTTTTTTGTCAATTTGAAGTACGAACTTTGTGTGCTCACACATGCATGTGTGTGTATATCTCTATGTATTCATGTGAGCATGTACACATGTGGGTACAGGTGCATGTGGAGGCTAGAGGTTGACATCAGGTGCCTTCCTGAATCACTCCCTACTTTAATTTTGAGACAGGGTCTGTCATCAACTGTGGAAACCATTTATTTGGCTGTGACAGCTGGACAATGAACTGCAGGGTTCTACCTGTCTCTGCCTTCCCAACTGCAGATAGGAACTGCTGGTCCCAGTTTCTATTGTGTGTGTGCTAGAGATCTGAACTGTACTCCTCATACGTGCATGCAAAGCACTTTACCAACTGTGATACCCTATAACAGAGAGATAAGCTCTTTCTAGAATCCATAAACAAAAGATTTTGATAAAAAATACCAGTGCCAGGTATGTGATACCTCCTTTTAAGTTGTTGGTCAGGACAGGGCCATAGACATCCAAAACAATACAGGCAATTGGCATTGCTCTTGGTTTATAACTATCACTTGAACGAAGGTCTATCTGTGAGACCCTGTTCCTGACGATACTACATACTTTGATTCATAAGACATGGAGAAATCCAGTTGCTGCTGAAGTGGAAGTTTCTTTTCAGCTGTCTAGCTTTCATAGTACTGGAATACATTACATGAAGTGCTGAGAGAGAAAAGTCATTCTTAGTCTTACTCAGATATGACCCTGTGACCCATGATAATGACTGGGCTGGCAACATAAGCCCATTGGTGCAATAATGGCATGGATGTTGTGATGGTTAATCCTGGGTGTCAATTTGACTGGACTAAGGAACAAACAAGAGAAAAGGGATCTTCAGATTGGACCACCTCAACCTGGATGGCCCACCCCAAATGTGGGTGTTACCTTCTGCTGGCAGGCAGAGTATAAAAGGCCACGGCAGGGTGAACTGGTCCCTTTTTTCCTGCGGCTTGCCTCTCTCTCACTGGTGAGTTTGTCTTGCTGCTGTGATCAACCCTTCAGATCCCAGCGTGTACTGAGACCGGCAGATCGCCTGGAATCCACCAGGCCCTCAGCACCAGATTGGGACTACTGAGACATCCAACCTTGCAGACTGAGCAGTTCCCTGGATTCTCAGTCTCTCCAGTGCGGCACCGCTACTGTTGGACTACTTGAGCCCTGTCACGTGAGCAAATCAATAAATTGTATATAGCTATATATTCATCCTATTGTTTCTGTTTCTTTAGAGAACCCTGATTAATACAGATTTTGGTACCAGGAGTGGTTCTAGAGAAACAATTGAAAGGATGAATTTCTTTAGTGGGCTTGGTAGTTTCTGGAGCCAGCTCTCCAGTCCAATGAAGCCTAGAGTTACTGAAGCCTTTCCTGGTGGCATGAAGAGGAATGATAATCCTTGGTGCAGACTAGCAGACTATTTGAACTAATTATGAAGATAGATCCATTTGACTCACCTAACTCACCTCTTGTGAGAAGCAAGGAATTTAGCGACTCTATAAAACGTTTGAGAAATTGCAGAAAAATAAGGAAAATAATGATGTTGCCTGGTTGCTCCTAGCACCTCTGGTTAAAGTGATAGAGGAAAATAAGGAGCTCAGTGATAAAAATGACAATCTCCAGATTCGAAACAACAGTTTAAAGATTTCCAAGCGTGCTCTGGAAGACAATCTTCTCTCCAGCAGCCAAAGATCTGAAGCTCCATCAGAAAATCAAGCTGGAACCCTTATTATACATTTGGCTGATTTACAATGCAAATTTAATTCCCAGCCATGAAGAGTGTCAGAAGTTAAAGTGAGAGCACTGGTGGGGAAAGGGTGGAACCCTGAAACTTGGGATGGAGATGTGTGGAAGAACCACGATGATGAGGATTTTGAACCCTCAGATTCTGAGGGATTTTCTTTATCTGAGGAATTAATCTCCCCACCCTCAGCAGAGAATCCACACCCTGCAGATCCCTCCTCCCCACCCTTGCCTGAGGAAACTAATCTCCCCCTCCCAGTGGGAGCTAATGTCCCTCAAGGCCCAACAATTGTTGTCTCTAGACCTATAACCAGATTGAAGTCTAAGCAAGCCCCTAAAGGTGAGATAGAAAGTGTGATCCACGAGGAGGTGCACTACAACACTAAAGAAATTAATGAATTTGCTGATTCATTCTGGCAGAAGCCTAAGGAATATGTGTGGGAATGGATTTTAAGGGTGTGGGATAATGGTGGAAGGAATATAAAATTGGATCAGACTGAGTTTATCGATATGAGCCCACTGAGTAGAGATTCTAGGTTTAACATGGAAGCTCGAGCAGTTAAAAAAGGTGTTAAAAGTTTATTTGAATGGTTGGCTGATGTATTTATTAAAACATGGCCTACTAACAGCGAGTTAGAGATGCCTGATATTCCTTGGCTTAGTATTGATGAAGGGATTGTGAGGGTCAGGCAGATGGGCATGCTCAAGTGGATTCGAAGTGTAAAACCACATTCTCCACAATATGAGGACCCAGAGGACATGCCATTCACTGAATTTATAAGATGGAAAGTACTGAGAGAGACACCAGAACATTTGAAGAGCTTTGTTTTTGCTCTATTTCTTATGCCAGATCTTACAGTTAGAGAAGTTGTGGCTCACTTGCATAAATTAAATGTACACGTAATAGGTCTAACAGGACCTCAGGGTAGGCGTCAGGTGGCAGCACTGAATCGCAGAAGGCCAGATGAGCGTAGTTACCGTAATTATCATAATGGGTGGCAAAGGCAAAACAATACCTATAATGGCATGACCCGAAATGATCTTTGGAACTGGCTAATTAATCATGGCGTTCCCAGGAACCAAATACATAAGAAGCCTACTAAGTTTTTATTTGATCTGTATAAGCAGAAAAGCTCTAGAACAAATGACAGGAAGTCAACATTGGATTTCAGCAGTAGCGAATCCCGTCCAGTTAACCAGTTTCCAGACTTGAGACAGTTCACAGACCCAGAACCCCTTGAATGAAGGGGTGGCCGGGTTCCAATGAGGAAGGACCTTGTCACAATACCAAAGAGTTATGCTGTTTGCCTTCCTCCTGTCCTTCCCCAGAGGGACCTGAGGCCTTTTACTAGGGTAACTGTACACTGGGGAAAAGGAAATAATCAGACTTTTCGAGGCCTATTGGATACTGGTTCTGAGTTGACACTGATCCCAGGAGACCCTAAAAAGCATTGTGGCCCTCCGGTTAAAGTAGGGGCCTATGGAGGTCAGGTGATAAATGGAGTTTTGGCTGAAGTCCGACTCACGGTGGGCCCAGTGGGTCCCAGAACGCATCCCGTAGTTATTTCCCCAGTCCCAGAATGTATAATTGGGATAGATATAATTAGAAATTGGCAGAATCCCCACATTGGTTCCCTGATCTGTGGAGTGAGGGCTATTATGGTTGGAAAGGCCAAATGGAAACCATTGGTGTTGCCTCTACCAGGGAAAATAGTGAACCAAAAACAGTATCGTATCCCTGGAGGGATTGCGGAGATTAATGCCACTATCAAGGATTTGAAAGATGCAGGGGTGGTGATTCCTACCACATCTCCATTTAACTCTCCAATTTGGCCTGTGCAAAAGACAGATGGATCATGGAGAATGACAGTTGACTATCGAAAACTCAACCAAGTAGTGACACCAATTGCAGCCGCTGTACCAGATGTGGTGTCCTTACTCGAGCAGATTAATATGTCTCCTGGTACCTGGTATGCAGCTATTGATCTGGCCAATGCTTTTTTCTCAATACCGGTTCATAAGGACCACCAGAAGCAATTTGCTTTCAGCTGGCAAGGCCAACAGTATACCTTTACTGTCTTACCTCAGGGGTATGTTAACTCTCCAGCGTTGTGCCATAACTTAGTTAGAAGGGATCTTGATCGCCTGACTCTTCCACAAAATATCACACTGGTCCACTATATTGATGATGTTATGTTGATTGGACCCAGTGAACAGGAGGTAGCAGCTAGCCTAGACTTGTTGGTAAAGCATATGCGCATGAGAGGATGGGAAATAAATCCAACTAAAATTCAAGGGCCATCTACCTCGGTGAAGTTTCTAGGAGTTCAGTGGTGTGGAGCATGCAGAGACATTCCTTCTAAGGTAAAGAATAAGTTGTTGCACCTGGCCCCTCCCTCCACCAAGAAAGAAGCACAACGTCTGGTGGGTCTTTTTGGATTCTGGAGGCAGCACATTCCTCATCTGGGTGTGTTACTACGACCCATATATCAGGTGACTCGTAAGGCAGCAAACTTTGAGTGGGGCTTGGAACAGGAAAAGGCTCTTCAACAGGTCCAGGCTGCGGTGCAGGCTGCTCTGCCCCTAGGGCCATATGATCCAGCAGACCCAATGGTGCTTGAGGTATCAGTGGCAGATAGAGATGCTGTCTGGAGTCTGTGGCAGGCTCCCATAGGGGAATCACAGCGGAGGCCCTTGGGATTTTGGAGCAAGGCTCTACCTTCATCTGCAAACAACTATTCTCCTTTTGAGAGACAGCTCTTAGCCTGCTATTGGGCCTTAGTGGAAACTGAACGTTTGACAATGGGCCACCAAGTCACCATGCGACCTGAGCTGCCCATCATGAGCTGGGTGTTATCTGACCCACCAGACCATAAAGTAGGACGTGCACAGCAACAGTCCATTGTCAAATGGAAGTGGTACATACGGGACAGGGCCCGGGCAGGCCCTGAGGGCACAAGCAAGCTACATGAAGAAGTTGCCCAAATGCCTATGGTTCCCACTCCTGTTACAATGTCTCCTGGGCTTAAGCATGCACCTATGGCTTCATGGGGTTTGCCCTATGATCAGTTGACTGAGGAAGAGAAGACTAGGGCCTGGTTTACTGATGGTTCTGCACGCTATGCAGGCACCACCCAGAGGTGGACAGCTGCAGCATTACAGCCAATTTCTGAAACAACCCTAAAGGACACTGGTGAAGGAAAGTCTTCACAGTGGGCAGAACTTCGGGCAGTGCACATGGTTGTGCATTTTGCCTGCAAGGAGAAATGGCCAGAGGTTCGATTATATACTGATTCATGGGCTGTAGCCAATGGTTTGGCTGGATGGTCAGGGACTTGGAAGGAGCATGACTGGAAAATTGGTGAGAAAGACATTTGGGGAAGAAGTATGTGGATAGAGCTCTCTGAATGGTCAAAGGATGTGAAGATACTTGTGTCTCATGTAAATGCTCATCAAAAGGTGATCTCAGCAGAGGATGAGTTTAATAATCAAGTAGATCGGATGACTCGTTCTGTGGATAGTCAGCCTCTTTCTCCAGCTATCCCTGTTGTTGCTCAATGGGCCCATGAACAAAGTGGTCATGGTGGCAGAGATGGAGGTTATGCATGGGCTCAACAGCATGGACTCCCACTCACTAAGGCTGATCTGGCTACAGCTGCTGCCGAGTGCCAGATTTGCCAACAGCAGAGACCAACATTGAGCCCCCGATATGGTGCTATTCCCCGGGGTGACCAGCCAGCAACCTGGTGGCAGGTTGACTACATTGGACCACTTCCATCATGGAGGGGACAGCGTTTTGTTCTTACAGGAATAGATACTTATTCTGGTTATGGATTTGCCTTTCCTGCACGTAATGCTTCTGCCAAAACTACCATCCAGGGACTTAGGGAATGCCTTATCCACCGTCATGGTATTCCTCACAGCATTGCTTCTGATCAAGGAACTCACTTCACAGCCAAAGAAGTGCGACGGTGGGCCCATGGTCATGGTATCCACTGGTCTTACCATGTTCCCCACCACCCAGAAGCAGCTGGCTTGATAGAACGATGGAATGGCCTCTTGAAGACACAGTTACAGCGCCAATTAGGTAGCAATACCCTGGAGGGCTGGGGCAAGGTTCTCCAGCAGGCAGTATATGCTTTGAATCAACGCCCACTATATGGTACTGTTTCTCCTATAGCCAGAATTCATGGGTCCAGGAACCAAGGGGTGGAAGTGGGAGTGATTCCACTCACTATCACCCCTAGTGACCGAGTAAGAATATTTTTGCTTCCTGTTCCCACGACCTTGCGTTCTGCTGGTCTAGATGTTTTGGCTCCCAAGGGGAGAGTGCTTTTGCCAGGACATACAGCAAACGTTCCATTGAACTGGAAGCTAAGACTTCCCCCTGGCCACTTTGGGCTTCTACTGCCCTTAAGCCAACAGGTTAAGGAAGGAATAACAGTAGTAGGAGGAGTGATTGATCCAGACTGCCAGGAGGAAATTGGACTTTTTCTCCACAATGGGGGCAAGGAAGATTATATCTGGAAGGCAGGAGATGCTTTATGGCGCCTTCTGGTGCTACCATGTCCTATGATTAAGGTCAATGGGGGGCTGGAGAGATGGCATAGTGGTTAAGAACACCAACCGTTCTTACAGAGGACCCAGGTTCTATCCCCAGCACCCACATGGCGGCTGAGAACCGTCTGAAACTCCAATTCCAGAACTACAGTTCCAGGGGAATCCGATACCCTCTTCTGACCTCCGCGGCATTGCATGACACGGGTACACAAACCTGCATGCAGACAGTACATTCATACACATTTAGAAATAAAAAATAAAATGAAAAAAAAGGTCAATGGGAAACCAACAACCCAAACCAGACACGACAACAAATGGCCCATACCCTCAGGGATGAAGGTATGGGTCACTCCTCCAGGGAAAGAGCCAAGACCTGCAGAGGTGCTTGCTGATGGTGGAGGAAATATGGAATGGGTAGTAGAAGAAGGCAGTCATAAATATCAGCTGAGGCCTCGGGACCAGTGCAGAAACGTGGATTATAATAGATATTAACTTTTGTCCTATTTGGTTAAGAATGTGCTTGTTCATATATATACGTATATTAAACAGATACTTGTGTTGTTCTCTTTTGAATGTGCAACTGAGATAAGTGTTAAGTGCTGTCATATTTAGGTTATTAGATAGTGAAGGACTTTTTCCTCAAGGAAATTCCCACCTACTCTAAGATATAATGCTTTGCTATTGCACATGAGACACTTATAACATGTTAGGTGGAATTATGACCTTGCCATTGTTTGCAATTGACATTTAAGCATAACATAAGGAGAGGCTATTTATTGGGTGTCAAGTTGACAAGGGGTGGACTTGTGATGGTTAATCCTGGGTGTCGACTTGACTGGACTAAGGAACAAATAAGAGAGAAGGGATCTTCGGATTGGACTACCTCAACCCGGATGGCCCACCCCAAATGTGGGTGTTACCTTCTGCTGGCAGGCAGAGTATAAAAAGCCATGGCAGAGGGAGCTGGTCCCTTTTTTCCTGTGGCTTGCCTCTCTCTCACTGGTGAGTTTATTTTGCTGCTGTGATCAACCCTTCGGATCCCAGCATGTACTGAGACTGGCAGATCTCCTGGAATCCACCAGGCCTTCAGCGCCAGATTGGTACAACTGAAACATCTATCCTTGTGGACTGAGCAGTTCCCTGGATTCTCGGCCTCTCCAGTGTGGCACGGCTACCGTTGGACTTCTTGAGCTCTGTCATGTGAGCAAATCAATAATTGTATATAGCTATATATTCGTCCTGTTGCTTCTGTTTCTTTAGAGATCCCTGACTAATATAGATGTTGTGGGAGTAAGCATTTACACTTTTACTGAATTTAAGGTCTGCTGCACAGACAGGAACTCAGGCCTTAGAGTGTAAACCTTCCAGGACCCTGTGGCCCAGAAGATCATAAGCACTTTACTTATCTCTATGCTCATAATAAATGCAACACTCAGCCCTCTTTAGAGAAGGTTTTTTTTCAGTTAATAACAGTTAATATAGAGACTCAAAACTGGTCAATGTGCAGAGCATAGTTGACTTGCATAAGATCAAGTTAATTAACAACATTCTAGCATGAATGTGAGACTGACACAGGAGGTCACATCCCTAACTAGGAGTCATTGATAATTGATAGCTCCTGGAAGAGGGAATCATTTCTGTTTGAGGTATCACTACTGGTAATGTGCCCGTGCTCCAGTGGATGGCCCCACAGCCATAAATATATGAACAGCAAGAACTGAACTTATTTGGGTTTACAAAAAGAGGAAATGAAGTTAGAAGAGGGATATGTTGATGGGGGTTGGGAGGAGTTGTAAGGGGGGAGTGGGCAATAAATGTGATCAAAGAACATTGTATATATATGAAGTTCTTAAAAATAAAACTATTATTACAAAACTAAAAACATCCTCCTATAACTATTTAATGTGCATGCACACATGTATAACAGATATAAATTCATTTCAGTAGCTTGCTAAGATTATGACTTCTTTACTTTCTCTTTTTATTATTTTTACTTTATGTATATGTGTGTATTGCCTGCACATATATAAGTGCACCCACCATGCCATGCAATGCTTGTGGAGTCAGAAGTGTTGGATTCCCCTGGAACTGGAGTTAAAGATAGTCGTTAGCTGCTGTGTGGGTGCTGGGAAATTGAACTCAAGTCCTCTCCAAGAGCAGCCAGTGCTCTCAACTGCTGAGCCATCTCTCCAGCACTGTGACTGCTTTATTTTATTTTCATAATCTTAATTCACAATAATTTAACTATGAATCCTTTAGTAAATTATTTTTTTTTAATTTTTTTATTAATTTTTTTATTTATTTCTGTATGTGTATGAATGTATTGTCTGCATGCAAGTCTGTACACCTGTGTCGTGCAATGCCGCGGAGGTCAGAAGTGGGCGTCGGATTCCCCTGGAGCTGGAGTTCTCCTGGAGTTGGAGTTTCAGACGGTTCTCAGCCGCCATGTGGGTGCTGGGGATCGAACCCGGGTCCTCTGCAAGAGCGGTCGGCGCTCTTAACCGCTAGGCCATCTCTCCAGCCCCAGTAAATTATTTTTAATGTATCTTCTGTGTGTCTCTTTTTGACTGTTACTGTTTGCATTTTCAATTTTGTCAGTTTTTGTCAGCATGTGTATATGTAAGTAGATATGCTTCACACATGTGTATACATGAGTCTGTGTCTATGTGTATGACACACATAAATCATTCAGTTATGTTCCTACATTTATATTACAGCTGCTGATCTCTGTGAGAGGCACTACAAATTGTGGATTGCAGGCTAGAGAGCTGTGCAGCCATTAAAGGCTTAGGCTCTCAAACAAAAGGCAAATTGTGAATTACAAATTCATCATAATTTAACATTCATAGTCTTAATTTATACATATAACATATGTATAAATAATAATACTTGAATGAGCAAGACATCAGTATATATCAAACATTATTGGAGTCCTTAATTACAGAAGAAAGTTAAGCAAACAAATTGGTATATAAGATGTTATATTTAAGACATCAGGTCACGTGGTCTTGTTTTATGTTAATAATAAAAAAAGTTTTATTTTTTTATTTTGAGATGGTGTCTCCCTTTAGCTCCAGCAGGCCTCGGATTAGCTATGGAGACCAGGCTGGTTTTGATCTCAGAGAGATACACCTATCTCTGCCTCCCAAATGCTGGAATTAAAGGCATACATCCCCACACCCAGCTATATTACAAGTTTTAACCAAGAGTACTATTCAGAAGAGGGTAAAATATCTCCATTTTCAATAAAAATAAAAATGTGAGAATTAAATAGATTGACATCTAATGACATACCTTCCTCTATATTGTAGGCAAAATTATTTTAAATATATGTTATAAATGAAGTGGCTTGCTACCAAATTGGGCCTTTGCATAGTGGAAAATGTTAATATAAATTATAACATAAATCAATGCTTCATAGAATACCAGAAGGCACATATAAAAACCCATATCTTTACTGCACATATTTCCCATTAACCATAATGTATTAGTAATTGAAGTTCATTACAAATTCTTGTAGATTTTATTGCTATCATGCTGCATGACAGATCAGACCTGGCTTGCATAACAAGAAGTCCTTGCTGGGAAATATCCTATTAACAATGACAGTGCATTTGTCATTGTGATAATAAACCCCGGAGGTGCCTGTAGACTATAAATTATCAAGGCACCAATTGTGCTGCCCTGGCTTGAAAGTTTGTCAGTGCTTCCATTAAAAATCCCTGATTTTCAGTGAGTTATAACTCAACTATTAGAAGCTGCAATGATCTGCAATTTTGTATCCAAGGACTTGGTTCTAGACTTTTTACAAAACAACTCTTAAGTATGACTTACATTTTCTGACCAGATAGAACAGAGATCTCCTAGCCTCAGTCATATTGGAGGCACCTGTGAAATAAAATCTATTCCTGTCAAGAAGAATATATTTAAATCTAGCAGAATAACCATGGCTGTTTAAAACCAGAGTTTATAACAATCCCATTTTTGGCACATTATTTAATTTCCAGAAAGAACTAGACATAAATGTCAGGCAGTCAAGGTAACTACATAAGTCAAGTGATTTTTTTTCTTTTTTTCCATGAGAGACACAATTGCAATTCACTTCAGGTCAATAATGGGAAAAATGAAATAATTTATACAAAGTGAGAAAATATTACTGTGTAAGAAAAGGACTATTTGAGAAGCAAATATAATTTTAAATAGAAATAGCCACAGTTGTGTACATAGTTGTGCCTTTTGAGGCAAATTTGAGCAGTCTGTGACATTTCTCAATTGAGGAGCTAGAACCATCAGGACCAAAAAGCACTTTCTGGTTTATATAACAAACTAATTTCACCTTTTATCTATTTAAAAATTTTCATTTAATAAAATACATCAAGTTTCTTAGTACTTGCAAAAACTAAAGCACACAAAATATTCAAACAATGAAAAATATAATTTAAAATTCAGTTGAAAATTCAGTTTTCTCTCACCTTTAATCCCACCCTCAGGAGGAAGAGGCAGGTGAATCTCTGTGAGTTCAAGGCCAGCCTGGTCTACAGTGAGCTCCAAGCCAGTTGGGACTAAAGGGAGACCCTGTCTCAAAAATACAAAAAAATACTGAGTTTTCTCAGTAAGGTAGCAAGTCCTCATGGAATGATATGTGGGTACTGTCCAGTTAAAGAATTATCTCCAGAGAGTAGTCTAAGGAATTACAGGAGGCATAAGTACATGTAAACTCATCAGTGTGCCTTTCAATTATCCTTTCCTGTTCTTTCTAACTGCTATAGTATCCCCATACATACATTTACATACATACATACATGTATCCTTTATAGCCTAGGATCTGCATATGAGGAAGAGTAGGCATGTATTTTCCTTTCTTAGACCAGGTGACCTCACTTAATATTATCTCTGCCTCATCCATTTTCCTGTGAATTTTGTTATTTCATTGCTTTTTACAACTGAACAATATTCTATTTTATATATGGCTCCATTTGCTATAGTGAATACAGCAGCAATAAACACGAGGTGCAAAAATATCTATTGTAAGGTATGGATTTCTCTGGATATTTTCCCAGGACTGAGAGAGTTGGGGCATATGATACTTCTGTTTTTAGTTTTTTTGAGGAACCTCCAAACTAATTTTCTTTTTAAAAATATTTAAATTATTTATTTTATTTTATATTATTCCAAAATATGCATATATACACTCCACACATAAGTCAAAATTACAAATTCTAAAAATAAATTATAGGTCGATTCCTAAACACATTTAGAGATTCACGTTTAAAAAAAATTTTTTTAATGTGTATGAACATACTATCTGCATGTAGGTTTGTGCACCCATGTCATGCAATGCACAGAGGTCAGAAGAGGGTGTCAGATTCCCCTGGAACTGGAGTTAAAGATGGTTCTCAGCTGCCATGTGGGTGCTGGGGATGGAACTCGGGTCCTATGCAAGAGTAGTCGGTGCTCTTAACCGCAAGGCCATCTCTCCAGTCCGAGATTCACATTTTTTTTTTAAACTCTTTTTTTTTTTATTAATTTTTATTTATTTCTGTATGTGTGTGAATGTACTGTCTGCATGCAAGTCTGTGCACCCGTGTCATGCTGAGATTCACATTTTAACAGTAAAGTTGCATGCAGGTATAAAGATGTGTAACTTTACATTTTTTTTTTTTTTTTTTTTTTTTTTTTTTAGAATATGACTACATATCCTTCATCAATATATGGTAATTAAAATGTTTGGATATAAGTGGTTGGACAATTCTAGAGCCCCATTTAGAGATTCAAATTGGAATAGCACAGTTGCGTTCAATACAATGAAATAAAATAATAAAGTTGCTCAGTTTGCCTGCCAACTGGGGATTTGGTGTTAGCATCCACAAATGAGGGAAACCATTTGCCCTTTTTTTTTTTTTCTGGGACTGTGTTACTTCACTTAACATAATTGCTTCAAGTTCCATCTATTTACCAGCAAAGCTCATGATGTCATCTTTCTTTACTACTGCATAGAACTCCATTGTGTAGATATACCACATTTTTGTTATCCAGTCATCAGTTGCGGGGCATTTGGGTTGGTTCCAGTTCTTTGCTATTGTGAAGAGAGCTGCAATAAACATAGCTGTGCATATATCTTTGCAGTAGGATGCGTCATGTGATATACCCATGGCTGGGTCAGGTGGTAGGCTCATACTGAGATTTTTAAGGGTTCTCCACACTGCTTTCCATAGTGGTTGTATGAATTTTCATCCCCACCAGCAGTAGATGAGTGTTCCACTTTCCCCACAACCTCTCCAGCATTTGGTGTCTTTTGTTTTCTTGATCTTGGCTTGTCTTATTAGAGTGAGATGATACCTTAGTGTGGTTTTAATTTGCATTTCCTTAATTATTAGTGATGTTGAATGCTTTTTAAGATGTTTCTCAGCCATCTTTCCTTCCTTACTGGTGAAGTCTCTGTTCAGTTCTTTACTCCATCTTTTGAGTAGGTCATTTATTTTCTTACTTCTTTGTTTTTTAAGTAGCTTATATATTCTAGATGTTAATTCTCTGTCAGATGTATCAGTGGTAAATGTTTCCTCCCACTCTGTGGATTTTCTCTTCACTTCCTTGTTTCTTTAGCTGTACAAAAGCTTTTGAGTTTGATGAGGTCCCACTTATCAGCTGTTGTCCTTATTTCCTGTGCAGCTGCTGTTTGATTTAGAAAGTCTTTTCCTACACCTATGTCTTGTAGGTTGCTGCCAACTTTTTCTTCTATCACCTTCAGGGTTTCAGGTTTTAGGTTGAGATCTTTGATCTGCTTGGAGTTTATTTTTGTACAGGGCAAGAGGTAGGAGTTTAATTTTGTTCTTCTACAAATGGTGATCCAGTTTTGCCAATACCATTTGCTGAAGATGCTATCTTTTCTCCATTGAACTTTTTTGGCCCCTTTGTCAAATATGAGGTGGCTGAAGTTATATGAGCTCAAGCTTGGATCTTCAATTTTGTTCCATTGGTCAATGTTTGTTTGGTGTTTTTTTTTTTTCCAGTACCAGGCTGTCTTTATAGCCTTGTAATATAGTTTGAAGTCTGGTAATGTAATCCCTCCAGTATTGCACTTTTCACTCAGGGTTGCTTTACCACAGAACTCAACCAATCCTGTAGAAGATCTCAACAACAAAATCTCCAAACTAATTTTGATACTGGCTGTATTAATCTGCACTCCCACAAGCAGTGATTAACAGTCCAGTTCCTCCTTTTCCACATACTCTTTAATACTTGTACCAGATGTCTTAAAAGCCATTCTGATTGTGGTGAGGTAATATCTCAAAGTAGTCTTAAAGTTCATTTTCTTGATGATTGGGTATGTTGAACACTTTAAACACATAGTTGTTGGCCATTTGTATTCCTTTTTTTTTGAAAACTGTTTATTTTATTCAAACTCATCAGCTCATTGGTAGTTGACTACAGTAAACTGATAGTTCTTTTTTTAATATTTTATTTATTTAAAATTTTTGTGTATGAATGTATGCCCACAGAGGTCAGAGGAGGGTATCAGATTCCCCTGGAACTGGAGTAATAGACGGTTGTTAGCCAACATGTGGGTGCTGGGAATTGAACCTGAAGCCCTCTACAAGAGGGCTCTTAACCACTGAGCCATCTCTCCAGCCCCATAAACTGGTAGTTCTATTTCTTTGGTACTTAATTTCTGCAGTTCTTAGTAAATTCTGGGCATTAGACCCTCTTCTGAGGTATAGGAAGTCAAATTTTCTTTTTTGGCTTTAGCTAACATCTTGGCTATGGCAAGTAGACAAGAGAAAAGCACAAAAGTAGATAGGAAAAAGAAAATCAAAATATCCCTATTTGCAGATGACATGATTCTATATTACAAGACTTACTAGAAAGTGCCTAGATCTAATAACCAACTTGTGGTAAAGTTGCAGTTTGTAAAATCAATATAAAAAAAATCCAGAAGACTTCAGAGAAAATAAATTAAGACAAATATTCCATGGCAGTGTAATGCCTGAGTAAAGCACCCATCTTAGCTAGGAGTGCAGCCCAAACTCTTTGGAGAACTTGTTCCTTTAGATTTCTTTTAGAACTCTGTTCTTAAACAATTGCCTTACTCTCTCTATATGTCCAAAATGAAATGGAGAAGAAAAAGTGGACCCTTACCTTATCAGAGAATGAATGGCATAATCATTGTTACTTCCAATAGATATTTATTGCTTGGAGTGCTTGCTTGGTTATCTATAACACACACACACACACACACACACATTATTCTGGATCAAGGGCAAATTAGGTCAAGGGCATAAGAGATTAAGGCTGTATGTTTAGACTTAAAGGGGAGCCTAAGGCCTAAGGAGTTTGTTTACATTATAGACAAGCTGAGTTAGGGTTTCAGAAGCCTTTCCCACAATACCCTCATTCAAAATAGTTACCCCCAAAGGAAAAAGACCTGTATAATGAAACTTCAAGACTCTGTCAAAGAAAATAAAAAAGACTAAATGATGGAAAGATCTCCCATACTCTTGGATTGGCAGAATTAATATTGTGAAAATAACCATAGTATCAAAATTAATCTACAGATTTAACACACAACAATAAAAATTCCCAATGTCATATTTCACAGATCTAGAAAAAGCAATCTAAGAATTCATATGGAACTATAAAAGACCATAAATAACAAATGCAATCCTAAGGAGTAAGAACACAGATGGAAGTGTCACAGCATCATGCGAAAGTTATACTAAAAAGCTATAGCGATAAAGTCAGCCTGGTACTGGCATAAGAACAGACAGGTAGACCAATGAATGTATAAGCTACTTGAGTTAAATCTTCTTTTTTATTGATGCTTTGTGTATTTCATACATCATTTTCCAATTCAGTTCAGGCATATTTCCCTTTCCCTTACCCCCACCCCACCCCACCCCATCCCAGATCATGCATTCTGCCATAACTGTCCTGCATCTTTCTCTAATTTTTTTTTCATTTTTTAACAATAAGTGATAATTTATGAGTACAAGCATCCTTCATGTAAAACCAATTTGCAAGCAGTTGTGCCCAAACCCACACAGCCCATGGGTCCCACCATCCAGCAGGGGGGGCTTGTATGTTCAATCAAGTTGATCAAATGAGTGTCCAGACTATATTGCTGTAGTTTCACCATTCACCCCAATCGCAGCCCTTACATTCTACCACGCCCCCTCTTCCGCAGATTGTTCCCTAGGCTTAGAAAAGGGGCACAGGTGGATGAGAAGCAAAACAGTCTACT
>VZQC01015735.1:3459048-3515311 GCA_009823505.1 Rhizomys pruinosus
AAGGTTCATGATGTTGTCCCTCTTTACCAAGCACAGAACTCCATTTTATACACTTATTAGGGATCACTTCTTCCCTCCCACCCTAAAGTGAAATGCTCTTTCCTTGATTTTATCATAACCTACAGAAAAAAATAGATTGTACAATAAGAATGGATGTTGGCCAGGGCGTGGTGGCACACACGCCTTAAATCCTAGCACTTGGGAGGCCAGAAGAACAAGAGATCTTATGTGAGTTTCCAAGGAGGCCCAGTCCTGGTCTACAGAGTGAGCAAAAGACCAGCTGGGACTAAAGAAAAAAAAAAAAAATCAAAAGACAAAAAAAAAAAAAAAAAAAAAAAAAAAAGAATGGACATTGGCTTGTGGTGAAGTAGAGTAAATTTACTTTCCAATTTCTAATCATGACAAACATAAATCATGCTTATTTATAGAAGTTGCATAGAAAATGAGAATGAGCCAGAAATAATAAGGGAATAGAAAAGGGATAGATTGATTTCCCTGTGAGGAAGCGCCAAGGAAAGAGCACTGCATCCTTCTAGCCTTCTTTCAGTGGAATAATAACCATTGTTTTAAGTGGAGAAAATGTGCCTTTTTATTGAATTTATTATGAAATATGTTCAAAGAAAAATCTAATATTTCAGAATATTATTTCATTTCTTTGCATTGCACATTTACTAGCAAGGACTATTGCACAATACCGATTTTGTGTCTCAGATACTAAATGAAATAGAATGTATTTCAATCCATCCGGACAAGATGAGATAGATTTTATTTATTATTTTTATTTTATGTGTATGATTATATTGCCTGCATGTATGGAAGTATACCCATGCCAAGCAATGCCTGTAGAGGTCAGAAAAGGGTTTCAGATCCCCTGGAACTGGAGTTACAATGGTTGTTAGTCACCATGTGGGTGCTAGGAACTGAGCCATTCTATAGCCCCATGTTTCCACTTTGGAGAACAAGCAAATATATAGGCAAGTTGGAGAACCTAACACTGGTTAGGATTTGCCTACTATTAAGCAGCTCTATTAAGTGGTGTAGTGGGACTTCAAACTGAGACACAACTGACTGCACATGCTGTGGGTGGCTCTCGAATTCCCACGGATTATCTTTTTTTCTTTTGTCTTTTTGAGACAGGGTCTCCCTGTAGCTCCAGCCCCCTTTGTAGCCCAGACTGGCCTTGTACTCATAGAGATCCACCTGCCTCTGCCTCCCAAGTGCTAGGATTAAAGGCATGTGCCACCACGCCTGGCCCCCACTGATTATCTTTTAATTACTCCCAAAAGTTATAAATTAGAACATGGAGTAAAGCAGTGAATACCCACTAACACTTGGTTCTCATTACAAGTTATGGTTCAATTTTTCTTTTTTTTAAATTTAAAGCATAAATAACTTTTGAGAATGATTTATGTGTTCATTTATGAGATATATGTATGTATGTATATATGTATGTATGTGTGTATGTATATATGTGCCTATGTGAGCTTACATGCACTACTTGTGTGAAGGTGCCTGGAGAAGACATATGGAGGCAGATGACTTCGAATCCATGGAACCAGAATTCCAGGTACCTGTGAGCCACCAAATGGGTTCTGGGAACTGAACCTGGGTTCTCTGCAAAGCAGTAAGTGCTCTTAACTACTGTATTATCTCTCCAGCCTCAAATAATTTCTTCCTTGGGACAGAGTCTTGCCGTATTATGGATGCTGGCCTCAAATTCCTGGGCTCAAGTGATCCTCCCGCTTCAGCTTCCAAGTAGGTGGCACTAAAGGCATGTGTTTATGCCCAAGTACTTTGATTTTTTTAAAAAATATGTATCATTATACTTTGTTTATTCTTAAAAATCTACTCCAGTGCCAGGGCATGGTGGCACATGCCTTTCATCCAAGTCCTCAGGAAGCAGGGGTAGGCAGATCTTTGTGAGATGGAGGCCAGCCTGGTTTACATACTAACTTCTAGGTGGGCTGGGACTAGAGAGACCCTGAATGTTACTACATTTAAGTAAATAAGGAAAAGTGAAATGTTATTTTCTCATTATGACTGTGTTTCTATCAAAATTACACTGCTATAATAGTTAATCTTGATTGTCAACTTGAGAGGATTAGAAGCATCTAGGAGACATATGCTAGGCATCTGTGACATACATCCAGACAGTTTACCTAAGCAGGGAGGCCTTACTCTAAATGTGAATGATGTCATGTGGACTGGGATCTCGGGCTCAGTAACAGGGAGACCCAGTCATCTCTTTGCTTCCTGAGTATGGACACCTTCTGACAAGATACCTCATGTTCCTGCTTGCACAGCTTAAGACACTCTGGCCACTAGGACTGTACCCTCCATCCTTAGCTTCTTTTGTCAGGCATTTTGTTACAGGAATGAGAACAACTGCTATGATTCTCTTGATTTATTTAGAACAAAAGCAATAACTGAAGATCCACTTTTCATTTGCTGGGGAAGACAACCCTGATGTAGAAAAAGGAGTACAACCCCTTTGTCTCAACTTGGGGACAACCTGGTACACAATGTGAACTCCAGAGCTCCCAGCATAACTGTTGAAAGTAGGCACACTAGACGTTTTCTCTGCTCTCTCCTTATTTTCTGCTGACCAAATAAATCTCTTGAGTATCACTACATACGTATTACTATAATAAATCACTTGAGAATCATTATTTGAGAATCTGTTTCTAGGGCATTTAACTTTGAAGAATTTAATTTTGAGCATGCTACTTTTGACCTTACTGAACCATTTGAGTGGTGATGTTAAGCAGGTTGATATGACTCAGAGATGAAACACTCTAGCACCAAGTAGCACAAGAATGCTTGTAACAGGCTGGAGAGGTGACTCAGCAGTTAAGAACACTTAGTGTTCTCCAAGAGGACCCAGGTTGGATTCCCAGCACACACATGGCAACTAACAACTGACTGTAACTTCAGATTTAGGAGATTCTATGTTCTTCTGTGGACCCTGTAGGGCATTGTATTTAGGTGCATTTAACATACAGGAAATCTACTCATACATATAAAATAATAAAAATAAATATGCTAGTAACAGCCAGAGGAATGGTTGGAATCTCCAAAGAGATATGCAATTATATAAGGATGGTTTATTAGGGAGCCCATAGGTCTCTAATCTTCAGAGGTAGAAAGTAAGAATTCAAGAATAGATAGTATGGCTATTGAGAGAACATGGTAAAAGAACAGGTTGGAATCTCAAGTAATTCTGAAGAAATTCTTCCTTTTTGACTAGTATTGGAAGTTAGAATAAGTTCCACTAAATGTAATTATATAAAGTATTAGACTCCCTGGTGAGCAATGGACTCTCTCTTTAATATATAACTTGGAGAAAATACAAGAAATGTGACTTTTTTGTTAAGGAGTCTTTTAATCATCAATACCTGCAAACGGATGTTTTTAGACTCTTTTCAATTCTAGGTAAGGTTATTTCATGTTAACTGCACAATTAATTCATGTCATCAATGAAGCCTTTTTCATTTGAATTAAGTCCCCAGTCCCTATAAAATGAGAATTTTCTTCATTTGCTGAAGTCTTCCAATTACTTTCCAAGTTGAATTAGTAATGTACTAAACTTTTATTTCCAGAGAAATGAGTTCAAGTAGAGGTCACCCATGCAAATGAGTTGAGTGATCTCAAGCTAGCATTTAAAGATGTCAGAAAGTTCTATCTATATCAGTTTATTTTTAAAGGCAAATGGGAGACTAAAATATGGATCTTGTATATTTACTTAAAAACAGATTTCAGAAAATTTTATTTTCCTTTAAATCCCCAGAACTCATCAAGTAACTTATGAGAAAACAAAGTTTATGGAGGAACTGAGAATTTTGAGAAAAAAAAGGAACAAGCCAAAGGTGCCTGACAAATACCAAATACCAAAGATCATTTGAGTTAAAGATGCTACAGGCAGTAAGTCTGTAAGGAATTGGGACCTTACCATGATAAAGCAGAAAACTCTCAATTCTCATTTCATCTTCCCTGCAATACTATGAATCAGGTAGTATGTTTTTCAACTTAGTAATGATGCAAATTACCAAAACAGCCAAATAGCTTGACAGGGACAAGTAACAGATTATTGTACTATTTGAATTCCTTCTCATTTGAATTCTAAGGCTCATACTCTAAGGCTATCTAAGATCAGACACAAATCTCTTCACTGTGGCAGGGAGGATTAAAAAATGTCATGAAGCTGTGGATACAAGCCTAGGCTTTCTTTTCTTGGTGGGCCCTCAATTCACCCCTGAACTTTTTGTCTCTAAAATGTGAAAATGTCAATTCTCTTTGCATACATATATTTTCCCAAGGAATTTACAAAAAGGCAGATGTTTATAACTGAAAATATAACTAGCTACAATTCCAAAAGTCAGCATAAAATTCTAAAATATCCACAAATGAGGGAAACCATTGGCTCTTTGTTTTTCTGGGACTGTGTTACTTCACTTAGCATAACGGTTTGAGTTCCATCCATTTACCTGTAAAATTAATGACATCATCTTTCTTTGTACCACATTTTTGTCATCCACTCATCTGTTAAGGGGCATTTGGGTTGGTTCCAGCTCTTCTCTATTGTGAAGAAAGCTGCAATAAACATGGTTGTGCATGTATCTTTGTGGTCAGATGAGTCTTGTGGGTATATGACTGGGTCAGGTGGTAGGCTCATTTTGAGTATTTTAAGGATTCTCCACACTGCTTTCCATAATGGTTGTACAAGTTTACATTCCAAACAGCAGTGGATGAATGTTCCCCTTTCCCCACAACCTCTCCAACATTTGGTATTTTTTGTTTTCTTCATCTTAGCCAGTCTTATCGGAGTGAGATGATATCTGAGAGTGGTTTTAATTTGCATTTCCTTAATTATTAATGATGTTGAACACTTTTTAAGATGTTTCTCAGCCATCTTTACTTTCTCACTTTTGAAATCTCTGTTCAGCTCTTTACTCCATCTTTTGAGTAGGTCATTGTTTTCTAACTTCTTTGTTTTTTCAGTAGTCTATATATTCTGGACGATAATGCTCTGTCAGATGTGTCACAGGTGAAGGTTTCCTCCCACTCTGTGGGTTTTTATCTTCACTTCGTTGATTGTTTCTTTTGATGTCCAGAAGCTTTTGAGTTTGATGAGGTCCAATTTGTTGGCTGTTGCCCTTATTTCCTTTGTAGCCGCTGTCGGATTTAGAAAGTCTTTTCCTAAGCCTATGTCTTGTAGGTTGTTGCCAACTTTTTCTTCTATCACCTCAGGGTTTTGGGTTTCACGTTGAGATCTTTGATCCACTTGGAGTTGATTTTTCTTTTTTTTTTTGGTCTTTTCAAGACAGGGTTTCCCTGTAGCCCCAGCTGTCCTAGAACTCACTCTGTAGACCAGACTGGCCTTGAACTCACAAAGATCCACCTGCTTCTGCCTCCCAAGTGCTAGGATTAAAGGCGTGTGCCACCATGCCCGGCTTGGAGTTGATTTTTGTACAGGGTGAGAGGTAGGGGTTTAATTTTGTTCTTCTACAAATGGTTATCCAGTTTTGCTAGCACCACTTCCTGAAGATGCTATCCTTCCTCCATTGAGGTTTTTTTGCCCCTTTGTCAAATATGAGGTGGCTGAAATTGTATGAGCTCAAGTTTGGATCTCCAATTTTGTTCCATTAGTCAATAGGTCTGTTTTTGTGCCAGTACCAGGCTTTCTTTATGACTATGGCCCTGTAATATATCTTGAAGTCTGGTAGAACAATCCCCCCCTGTATTGCATTTTTCACTCAGAGTTGCTTTAGCTATTCAGGGTCTTTTGTTTTTTCATATGAATTTAAGGATTTTTTTCCAAGTCTCTGAAGAAACTCATGGGGATTTTGATTGGGATTGCATTGAATTTGTATACCAATTTGGGTAAAATGGACATTTTTACTATATTAATTTTCCCAATCCATGAGCATGGAAGGTCTTTCCATCTTTTGATGTCATTTTCAATCTCCTTCTTTAGGGGTTTAAATTTTTTGTTGTAGAGATCTTTGGTATCTTTGCTTAGGTTTGTTCCCAGTTATTTTATTTGTTTATTTTTTTGAGGCTATTGTGAGTGGGAAGGTCTTCTTATATTCCTTCTTCACTTGTAAAGAAAGGTTACTGATTTTTCTAGGTTAATTTTGAATCCTGCCACTTTACTGAAACATTTAATTGTTTCTAAAAGTTTTCTGGTGGAATTTTAGCATCCCTTAGGTAAACAATCATATCATCTGCAAAAAGGGACAGTTTAACTTCCTCTTTTCCAGTTAGTACTCCTTTAATTATCTTCTCTTGTTGCCCTAGCAAGTGTTTCAGCAAGTGTTTCAAGCACTATGCTGAAGAGGAGTGGTGACAGGGGGCAGCCTTGCTGGGTTCCCACCATTAAGGGAAATGGTTCCAATTTTTCTCCATTTAGGAGGATGCTGCCAATGGGTTTGTTACATATGGCTTTGATCGTGTTGTGGAATGTTCTAGTCAGTCCAATTCCCTCTAGAACTTTAAACATGAAAGGATGCTGGATCTTGTCAAAGGCTTTTTCTGCATCAATTTAGATGATTATGTGGTTTTTGTCCTTCAGTCTATTTATGTATTTTATAGTATATATTGATTTACATTTTTTTTTCTTTTGGAAAACCACTCATTTATTTGGGAGCTGGAGTGGGGGGCATGCACAGCACTTGGGGTGGTCAGAGGAGCCCTGGCAGGGGGCGGTGTCTCTTTCCTCTATGTGGCACCCAGGAATCCAGCTCAGCACCTCCAGTCTCAGTGGCAGGTGACCTCAGCGACCATGTCTTCTCCTTCATTGGGGAATGGGCCTGTGGGGTGGGTCTGGGCCCTGGCTGCCCAGTGCCGTCCTTCATCTACTCTGAAGACTCATCCACAGGCAGGAATAGGGCTCAATGCACAGGGCTTCGAAGGCCCCGTCTGTCCAAAAGGCCAGGCTCACTGTGGCTGGAGCCTGGGCCAGTGCTGTCTGGGTGTTGAAGCCACACTCATGCAGCGTCTTTGCATCCTCCAGAACCTGGTCATCCTTGTAGAGCCTCTGCTGCTCGGGAAGGCACTGCAGGATGCCCTACACCATTTGCTTCAGCTCCAGCACCGTGCTTGATTCCTGGGCTTGCAGGAAGACCATGGTCTTGGGGCGCCTGACCATGAGGTAGACGGACATCGCCGGGATCTGGGTTTTGGACACAGGCTCTGCCTCTGCCATTCTGGATGACCTGGAGCTTGCTTCGGGGTCCTGGCTTCCCCAGTTGGGTGCACAGATGCACTGGGATGGACCTCGGGTGAAGTGTCCTCAGCACTGTGGCCTACGCATGGCTGGAGAAGTTGAGATCAGAAATCCAGCAGCTCCTTGATGATTTACATATTTTGAACCATCCCTGCATCTATGGTATGAATCCAACTTGATCATGATGGATGACCTTTGTGATGTGCGATTTGCAAATATTTTGTTGAGAATTTTTGCATCTATGTTCATTAATGAGATGGGTCTATAGCTTTCTTTTTCAGTTGTATCTTTGCCTGGTTTTAGTATTAGAGTGATGCTGGCTTCATAGAAGGAATTTGGGAGAATTCCCTCTGTATCCTTCTGAACAGTTTGAGTAGTAATGGTTGTAGGATCTCTTTAAATGATTTTTAGAATTCTGCTGTGAAACCATCTGGGTCCAGGCTTTTTTTAGTTGGGAGTTATTATTATTATTTTTTATGTGTATGAGTATACTGTCTGCATGTAGGTTGGTGCACCCATGTGATGCAATGCTGTGGAGGTCAGAAGAAGGCATCAGATTCCCCTGGAACTGGAGTTAAAGATGGTTCTTAGTTGCTATGTGGGTGCTGGGAATCGAATCCAGGTCCTCTGCAAGAGCAGTCAGTGCTCTTAACTGCTGAGCCATCTCTCCAGCCCGGGAGGTTGTTTTTTTTTTTTTTTAATTACATCTTCAATTTCCTCAAATATTATGGGTCTGTTTAAACTGTCAGTCTCTTCTTGGCTAAGCTTTGATGGTTTCCAGGATTTCATATATTCATCCATTTCTCTTAAGTTTTCAAATTTAGTGGAGTATAAGTTTTTGAAGTATTCTCGAATGATTGTCTAGATTTTTCTTTGTCTGTTGTGATGTTTCCCCTTAACGCCAAATCCCCGGTTGAAAGGGAAGCTGAACAACATTATTGTTATATTTCTTTTTATCTGAAAGAAACTTTGTTGTTATAAATGTAAATCTCTTAACTGGCTCTAGAATTGACCCACCACATGTTCAGACTCTATAATTACTGTATATGGGTGGAAGGTATGTATTCATATTTTAGAGTAATATGAAATTAAAGGAGGAAAATGTGAATTCTTAAACATATTTTGGAACTAACATAGAGCTTATTTCCCAGAGGTCATAATTTTGATGCATATGTGATCATTATATAGGCATTTGTTGGAGCAATACAAAGAAGAGGGAAAGGCAACAACATAATGACTGGGTTAAAAAACTGAATGATAAAAGTTGAACTCTGCCCCAAACAACAAGCTTCTGCAGGGAAAAACTTTGGAAATACTGAGAGAAAGATGCAAGAAATGTATGGCAGAAGGCATGAAGAGGGGTGGGATGGGGGCAGGGAGAGGGGAATACGTCTAAATTGGACTGAAAGATAATGAATAAAATACATATCAATAAAAGTATTTAAAAAGTGATATCACCAAATATTAAAATTGGTCTAACTTGATGAAGATGCTCTGCCATTTTTCTTATAGACTTGGACATTTTTGTAATAAAGAAATTGAAATATATAAAAAAAGAGAGAGCAGGGCAAACCTCAAGAACTTTGAAAAAAAATGACTTTCTAATTCAGACAAGATCTGCCCAGGAAATAAGGTCAACAATTGATAAGTGGGACCTCATTAAACTCAAAAGCTTCTGAACAGTGAAGGAAACAATCAAGAAGTGAAGAGAAAACTCACAGAGTGGGAGGAAACCTTCACCAGTGATACATCTGACAGAGCATTAACGTCCACAGTATATAAACTACTCAAGAAACAAAGTAGAAAACAAATGACTCACTTAAAAGATGGAGTAAAGAGCTGAACAGAGACTTCACTAGTGAGGAAGTAAAGATGGCTGAGAAACATCTTTAAAAGTGTTCAACATCCTTAATAATTAATGAAATTCATATTAAAACAACTTTAAGATTTCATCTCACTCTGATATAACTGGCTAAGACCAAGAAAACAATAGACACTGTATTAGTCACTTTTCTGTTGCTGTGATAAAACCACCATTTCTAAGGGAACTTATAAAAGGAAGAGTTTATTTGAGCGTACGATTGACAGTTCCAGGGAATCAGAGTCCACTGTGGTTGGAGGCATGGTGTCCTGGCTAGAGCAGCAAGCCAAGGTTCACATCTCACATGAGCACAGGAAGCAGAGAGAGGGAGAGACTGGAGAACTTAAGGCTTGTTAAACTCACTAAGGCTGCCCCTAGTGACATACTTCCTCCAGCACAGCCACGCCTTCTAAGACCTCCAAGAACAGTGCCACCAACTGGAGACAAAATGTCTGAATACTTAAAGCCTATGGGGGACACTCATTCAAACCACCACAGACACCAAATGCTGGAGAGGTTGTAGGGAAAAGGGAACGTTCATCCACTGCTGGTGGGAATGTAAACTCTTACAAACACTAAGGAAAACAGTGTGGAGACCCCTTAAAAGACTCAAGATGAGCCTACCACCTGAACCACTCATATCACTGCTGGGTCTATACCCACAAGAATCATCCCACCACAAAGATACATGCAGCTCTCTTCACAATAGTGACTAGGTGGAAGCAACCCAAATGTCCCTCAAGTGATGAGTGGAGAATGAACGGAAAAATGTGGTACATCTGCACAACAGAGTTCTATGCAGCAGAAAAGAAAGATGACATCATGAATTTTTCAGGTAAATTGATTATGCTAAGTGAAGTAACATGTCCCAGAACAACAAATGACTGATGGTATCCCTCATTTGTGGATGCTAGCACCAAATCTGTAGTTGAAAGGCAAGCTGAGTAATGTCAATGTTATATTTCTTTTTATCTGAGAGCAACTGTGCTGTTATAATGTGAATCCCTTAATGGGCTCTAGAACTAACTACTTATTTTCAGATTTTGTATTTGTAGTATATGTGTGGAGAGTATATAGTCATATTTTAGAATAATATAAAACTAAAGCAAAAAATGTGAATTCCTCGACATATTTTAGAATTATACAGTTTGTTTTCACAGGTCATAATTTTGGTATATATGTGGCATATATATATATTCATATTATGGAGCAATACAAATGGGAGGGGACAAAAACAATAAAAGGACTGAGTCAAAGAGCTGATTGAAACAGCTTTTGTCCAAAACAATAAACCTCTGCAGAGAAAAACTTGAAAAAGACAGAGAAATAGATTCAAGACATGTATGGTAGAATGCATGAACTTTGGTGGGGTGGGGGCATGGAAAGGGTATATGTCTAAATTGGACTGAGAAATGATTTATGGAATATGCAAAACATCAATGAAATTATTGTGTAAAAAAGTGCAAAATGATAGAAGAATGAAAATTTCTCTTCAAATAACTGAAGAATGTCTGAACTTCATAGGTATAAAGCTAGTTTTCACTTAGTAATCTAACAAGAGTGTTATGTTATGCACTGTTTTCAAAAGCATCGATGTTTGACTTTTGAGAATATTAGTATAACCACATATTTTCTTCTCAGTATTTTCCTTCTAGTCTGTTCCAGCAGTGGATTCTTTACTGGAATTGTTCTGTTTCATTTTGTTTTTAACTAGCTACATTTTGAATAAATGACTATTGTTCATAGGAAAAATATCTAAAATAATAAGACCTGGCTCATCTGTATCTCATTATGATGCTACTAGTGAGCACTAAGTGACACTTAATTTTTCTATTTATGGTGTCATTTTACATAAAACTTATGACAATTAGTGCAACTAGGAACAGAATTCTGGCCATTGGAGATGGATTTCAGGAGACATAACAGATAATCTGAAGGATATTGCATCTGAAGTGCAGAAAGCTCTGTATTCTCAAGAAGGCAACAACTGGACATTTGCATAAGGCTTAAACCTTAAACTGTTGGAAGCCACAAGTCAGTCTAGGAAAGTGGGTCAGACAATTCTAGAACCTCATTGCTAACATTGGTCCTTATATGTATTCATAACTTTGCAACTCTTGGGAGTTTGGTATCTTGCTGAGGACCCAAATTATGAATAGTTAAGTGATCACTCTGCTGCTTTTTTAAAATACAACAAAATCTTTACACTTCCATTGATGCTTTTACACTCCACTGATGAAGAATTTTAAGCCTAGGTCCAGTGACTAAACAGAATTCTCTAATATTGGAAATCCACAGATAACAGAAACAGTAGTGATTCTTCCCAAATAACTATTATGGAAGCCAAATTTATTTATTTATTTATTTATTTTAAATTTTATTTATTTATTATGTATATGAATGTACTGTCTGCATGTAGGTCTGTGCACCCGTGTCATGCAATGCCACGGAGGTCAGAAGAGGGTGTCAGATTCCCCTGGAACTGGAGTCAAAGACGGTTCTCAGCTGCCATGTGGGTGCTGGGGATTGAACCCGGGTCCTCTGCAAGAGCAGTCGGCACTCTTAACTGCTAGGCCGTCTCTCCAGCCCAGAAGCCAAATTTATTAAGTCAAACTGCCAGTGTCACGGGAACATATCTCTTAAAAAGAATTTTGAGTTTTGTTTTCTGTGTCTTACAGTTATTGAGAATGAAACAGGTTGTTGGTCATGGGGGTGAATCCTTAGAATCTCAGCACTTAAGAGGCTAGTAGCAGGGGCATTATGAGTTTTGGGTCCTCCTGTCCTGGTTACATAATAAAACATGTTTCAAAAAAATGAAACAAAACAAAAAGTGAGTAACTCACTATTGTTAGCCTGTTAAGTGCTGCATCCCCCTTCTTATACGAGGATTTAAAGAAATACGTGAGTTACTGTTCTGTTGGGAGGACTGTTCTAGTTTGCTTCTCTGAAGAGTACCAACTTGGGGAAAAAAGGGTTTATTTGTCTTACCTTTCCCAGGGCATGGTTCATCACTGAGGGAACCCTAGGAAGAATGTCAGGGCAGGAACCTGGAGGCAGGAGCTAAAGCACAGGCCATGGAGGAGCACTGCTCACTGGCTTGCTCCCCTGGCCCAGGCTCAGCCTGCTTTCTTATACAATAACAACCTGCCCAGGGGTGGCATCACCTACAGTGTGTTGGGCTCTCCCACATCACTCAACATCAAGAAAACATTCTACAGACATGGCTACATGCCAGTCCAATGGAGGCAATTCCCCAGTTGTAGGCTCCTGTAAAATACAAAAAGAGTTCTGTCCTATTTCACAAGGGAAAAATCAGGCACACATAAGAAAAACCAAAGTCCAGCAAGGTAGCTCAAGGCTGGACATTTGGGATTCATTCATGATCTTCTGGGCTCCAAAGAGTTTAGGCAGCTCCACTTTTCTGGCTCTGCCCTCCACAATACACATAGCTCATCTTGCAGACCCAGGCAGGCCAGCTCCATTCTATACCTAATGCTGTCCTTAGTGGTCATCCCATGGTTCTGGCATCTCCAAAAAGCTGGGGTCTCCACTGAAACTAAGGCTGCTCTTCTGATTGCTCCTGGTGCAATTCCTCAGTTTCTCTTCATGACCCCTGAAATCCTGGGGTCTTCATTGTAACCAAGGTGCACTTTCACCAATGGCCTTTCCTGGACTTTCACAGTGCCAAGCATCAGCTGCTCTCTGTGACCCCTTCACAATTTCAACACCAGAACTATGCAGGAAACTCTTACACATTACCAAATCCTGCTTCTGGCTTGAGATGGAGGCTTGCCCCCCCCCCCAACCCATCACAGCTTCTGTGTACTTGACCCTGAGAAAATTCTTCCCAGAAGATTTCACCACAGTGATACTGGTCTCCTGTTACTTACAGCCAATTTTTCAGCCCCAGCTAACCAGAATCAATTATTCCAGTAGAACAAAGGTTTCACTTCAGATACTGGTCTCTTCTTAATCACAGCTGATTCTTCAGCTGCAGCTAACCAGACCTACAAATTCTTAATTCAACATATCATATAAACAGCCCTGATGGTCTCTATTTCCTTTCAAAGCTTCACAAGCCAGACCTCCATTGTCTACAGTTCTTCAGCACAACTATTCCAATCTCCATAGCAACAAACTTTACGCATTCAATGACTATTTTAGCCCAAAGTTCCAAATGTTTCTACAGTCCTCCCCAAAACACCAAGGTCAGGTCTGTCACAGCAATAGCCCACTCTCTGGTACCAATTTGTGTTCTAGTTTCCTTCTCCATTGCTGTGACAAAACATTCTGACCAATACCAGCTTGGGGAGGAAAGGGTTTATATGGCTTACATCTCCCAGGTCACTGAAGGAGCCCAAGGTAGCAACTCAGATCAGGAACCTGGAGGCAGGAGCTGAAACACAGGCCATAAAGGAAAGCTGCTTACTGGCTTGCTCCCTAGGCCCATGCTCGGCCTGTTTTCTTAGACAATACACAACAACCTTCCCAGGCGTGGCACTACTGACAGTGGGCTGAGCCCTCTTGCATCACTCAACAATCAAGAAAATACTGCACAGACATGGAGACATGGCAATAGCCCAGTCCAATGGAGGCAATTCCCCAAACGAGGCTCCCTCAACCCAGGTGTGTCAAGTTAACACTAAAGCTATCCAAGTCCACTGATTTTACATATAGGCATGGGTTAGTCAAAGTTGGCCAGAGTCGGACAGTCTTAATGTTAATGGGAAAGCAATCACAACTGTATTCAGAGAGCAGAGCATTTTATATATGTTTCTAGCTAGATCTAGTAAAATTTTTCCATCCTATCACTAAATTACACAACCTACTGTCTTCCTCCTTAATTGACCTGTGACATCCATCACCTACGAATGAGTTCTCATTTGGTGAAAGGGCATTTGAAGATATAATTGGGTCAAAACTTTTAAGACAGTGTTATTATTGATTTATCAAAGTGCACCTTAAATCTGGTGATAATTATCCTTACCACGAGAGAAGATAAAGAGCAAAGACAAAGACAAAGATCAGATTTTAAATGTTCAAGCCAAGGGATTATAAACCACAAGAAGAATCAAAAGAGAGATTCTGTCTTAAGAGAGCACATAGCCCCGATGACAATATGATTTCCAATTTCTGCTATTCATAAACATGCACAAATGAACTTTAGTACTGAATATGACTAATCTTATAGTAATTTGTGAGAGAAACCATAAGAAATCAATACAAGTAACATTATCTGAACTAGACAATAACCATAACACAAGTGAAAGACAACTACAGTGAGAGAGAGGCCGGTGGTGAACTCCAGTCATTTTTCAGCACCATGCACTCAGAACTAGATTTGTCATTTCAAACCTTGAGAGCCATGCAAGAGAACAAGACTAATCTGATTTCTCAGGTGGTAAAACTGGAGTTCTAAAAGGTGAAGTACGTTTCTGGAAGATTACTGGAAGGAAGGAAGTGGGGATTTGTATCCCACTATGTCTAACCTTATAGCATCAATTCTTTATAATATAACATTCATCTCTTTCACCTGGGGGTTATTTCAGGCCATTTAAAAATTATCAAAAACACATGTGACTGGTGTGGTGGTGTGTGCCTTTAATCCTGGCCCTGGGAGGCAGAGGCAGGTGGATCCCTGAGAGATCAAGGTCAGCCTGGGCTAGGACTACTAGCGAGACCCTGTCAATAAATAAATAAGTAAATAAATAAATAAATAAATAAAATATAAAAAAACGCATGTTGTAACTAGACATAGTTCAACCCAAACATGGCTGCCAAAGAATTATAGCCATCAAAGTTATCGTGATCATCGCCTTTCTGTTTTAAAACATTTGTTCTAGAATCTTAACTCTTTTCCTAAAAAGAAGCTGCAGATATATTGATGAGTCAGACTTGTAGCCTCTGTTTAACATCCTCTGAACATTTTTTAAAAATATATTTAGGAAGTCAAGAATGACTCAAGAAAATGTCAGTTCAGCAATAAGAAATTTCTCAAAATAGAAAAAAAATATTTGTTGGACATGAACTATGAGCATAATGTTTGTCAAGATCTCACTAAAATTTTTGGATCACTTTGGGGAGGAGTTGAAAAGTTTCCATGTCTAACATAATCATTCCTGGCCTGAAAAAATATGTTTTTTCCCCCAATTCCAAAACCTTTTGCAATAACTTTAGGGAAAATAAAATTATATAGTAAACAACCCCAAAAGTCTGTGCTAAGTTGCTGATGCACTCCTATTTATTTCTTCAAACAGATGAATAAATGCTGAGATTGTGAACATTTGTTTCTGTCATAGCAGAAGGTAAAATATTTTCATAAATATGCAAATACTTCCTGCCAGACTTCTATAATGCTACCAGCAACTCTGCTGCAGTGTTTGTCCATTTCAAATCTGATGATATTAAAAAAGAGGAGAAAGTGCAGAGCACGCAACTTAGAATTATGTCCAGGAAAGCTAGCAATTAAAGCAGGAAACAGGCAAGTGGGCCTGGGATAATAAACAGTACCAAAATAATCTGCTTAATTTGATCTTTTTCCAGGCCTGAGGATATTGTCAAACCAGGCTTTGTTTCTTTAGGGAAAAACAGTGAACCAGGGACAATCGTTTTTGATCTCAATGTTTATGTCAGCAGTTTGTATTCTTCAGAAGAACAATATGACATAGATCCAAGGTAGGAACCCCTTTTCATAGTTGAGTTATATGTGTCTACTTATTTGTTTTACTTGGAGGAATATCTCTCTCTAGCGTATGAGCTTACAGAAATTGGGGACCCCTTGTGGACATGCCTTCAGATTGTCCACATCCAGATTTTGTTGAAGCAAAAGAGGTTTTAATTACTAGTCAAACAAAAGAATGAATAAATGGGAAGCATAGATATAAAGAGAAAACTTAAGGGTTTGGAATTAACAAGACTGAAATTAGATCTTTGTTTTAACACTTACTGAGTACTCAGGCACAGACAAGCTCACGTTTCTGTGCCTCTATTTCCTTATCTGTATCTGTAATTTACCAGACATCAGGTGTTAGATTCAAGGAAGCTGTTACTACTTCCTTAAAATAATGACCTCCATTGTTACTTTAGGAAAATAAGCCTAGTAAGGAATTGTTTCCCTCTGGGCCCCCAGAAATTGATTAATGATAACAAGCAATGCATTTGGGTCCAGAGATACACAGGTACTTCCTATTCTCATCTGGCTGACAATAACAAATACATAATATATTGCCTATATTGTGAGAATATTATTGTTAGTATCAAACTATTAGGAAAAGTGCTATTGTTGGGTAGGAGTCAATGGGAGCATGAAGAATGACAAGGACAACAGAAATAGACCTTTAAGAGGGTGGGTAGTTGACCTTACCAATTAAGAACTTTTGGTTAAGAACTTTTGGAAATGTGCTAAGTTGAAAGTTGTGAGACATTTCAAGGATAATAATTAACCATTGGAAAGACTAAAAAAGAGCAGTTCACTAAAAGACTTTAAAATCTCCCTACCTTCAAGCCTTCCCTTTTCTGTCCAACACTGTCTTGTGCTGAAAACCTTCCTGGGAAAGTAGAATATTCAGCATCTGAGCCTATGCTTGTATAGAAAAAGCACAGTTTTAAGCCGGGTGTGGTGGCGCACGCCTTTAATCCTAGCACTTGGGAGGCAGAGGCAGGCGGATCTTTGCGAGTTCAAGGCCAACCTGGTCTACAGAGTGAGTTCCAGGACAGCTAGGGCTACAGGGAGACCCTGTCTCAAAAAGACAAAAAACAAAAAACAACAACAACAAAAAAAACTCTAAATAAATGACTGTGAGCTAGTGTAAAATATAACTCTTGAATTTTTTTCCTATGAAACCAGAAAGCATGCTGGGATAGTATGTATGTAGCATGCTCCAAGTGGTTTATCCAGGGCAGGATTCCTCTGCATGTTAGTAGAAATTAGATTGTTTAAAAAGAAAAAGCCAGACTGTGGGGACATTGTGAAAGTAGGAAAGGGAGAAGAAGGGAGGATAACCTGCATAATGTTGCCCAAACTGGTTTGACCTGGTTTGACCATGGTCAGAAAGAACAAGCATTTTAGCAGAGCACATAGACTTGAAGAAATGCTTCTGCAATTTCAAACATAAATCCTTACAGAAGGTTGTAGCTTAACATAGAGAGTACTTTACCCAGCCATGAAGTCTGTGTACCAACTGTGGTGATCTCAAGGGTCTTTAAAATGTTATGTAATGTCTTTTTATTATAAAACCACAGAGGCGTCTCTAAGAAGAGAGCTTCAGTAAAGAGGCAGTGTAAGGGAGATGTCTGGATCTCCTCCACCACACCAAAGAGTTCTCTTTTTGCCTAGACAGATGATTTTTCTTCTTATCTTGGGCAGTGCAGACTCTGGAACAAGATCCAATGGAAGCTGAGTGAGACAACCAGTAGAAAGCAGAGTTACTGAGTACTAGTTTGCTTCTCTGGCTAGAATATATTTTTATTTTCAACTGCTATAAACAGTGAACACAGGGAAACCACATACCCATTTTAAAACATAACTGTTGCAAAAAGACTGGAGGTTCCTATGTACTAGGGAGGGGAGAAGGGGAAAGCCCTATACATTGGGAACTTGAATTGATTCCAGAAGTCTGGATTTATACAACAGCACACTGTGTTTTCTCCAGTTTGAAGTGTTTCGTGATTTCCTGACAGAGGGAGTGGATCTTTGCACAGAGCATGGGGGGATGGGGAATATGGATTACTTGGAGAAACTTAAATCTCTTTTTCTGTTCAGTGAGTTTCCAGACATAGAGCTGTCTTTTCACTATTGTTTTTTTTTTTTTTCCCAAACTTTCTTTTAAAAAAGTGAAGTGAAGCCTGGTTGCACCTTCTGTGATCCAGTAGAGGCCTGTTTGTGGACATTGTTGCTGATGAACTGTTCTCACCTTAGCCATAGTCCAGGTGGAGAGGAGTGTGAGCTCAGCTTGACTTGTTTGTGACATCATTTTAGACCCTACCTTCTTCCCCAAGGATTCCCAGAGATTGTCTGCTTATATGAATAAAGACCCGTGAGTGAGGGAAACCTGATTATGAGAAGGTTTCAGAATTTCTCTTCCAGAGTCCTCTCTTCTTTGATACTTAGCCCTAGTCCTTGCAACACAAGCAGTTTTCATTGTGGGGAGGAAACAGATCTGTGCCTCCCTTTCTCTCATCACTTCTCCTTTCAGATACCATATGATGTTTAGTTATCTTGCCAGTTCTGACATTTAATTGTATTAGACCTAGATAATTCATGATTGTCAAACACAAGACTAACATTGAAAAAAATAGGTCTTGGAATTATACAAAAATATAATTAGAAGCTATGTGTTTTGAATAATTATTTAAAATAGCCAAATGGGGCCTGGAGAGATGACTCAGCAGTTAGGAGAATTGGCTGCTCCTATAGAGGACCTGGGTTCAATTCCCAGCACTTACATAGCAGCTAAAAAAAAATATCTAACTCCAGTTCCAGGGGATCTGACGCCTGCTTCTGACCTCCACAGGCATTGCACANCCCCAGCTGTCCTGGAACTCACTCTGTAGACCAGGCTGGCCTTGAACTCACAAAGATCTGCCTGCCTCTGCCTCCCAAGTGCTAGGATTAAAGGCGTGCGCCACCACGCCCGGCTGGAGACAGATATTATTAAAGGGGAAAGTGGGGATACTTTAACTGAGGAGGGACTTGGGAGGGTTATACAGGTGAAAGGAAAGATGAACAATACTTAGATGGTATAAAGACCAGAGGGAAGTCGATGAGTTCCCACACATACAATAAATATGTAGTACATTTGTAAAGCTAAAGATTATATAACAAAAAGCAAGTGCCAAGCAGGAGAAGCCTCTCTTTGACTTGTTGTTCAGCATAGTCCAAGAGAATTCCCAAATAACACAGGCTACTGCCACAGCCCTTGATTCTCAGCTAGAACTCAAAAGTAAAACCCTGTTGCTGAAGGTGGGCCATACTTACAGACACAGGACTTGGAGGATTTGAACTGGAACTGATCAGGAAACCACTTTCTTGAAGATTAGCTCTCATGGTATCAGAGGATACTATATAAACTTCCAAGGGAGATAACCAATCAATGTTCTTACCCAGCTGTGAAGTCTAATAAAAACAACAACTGGTTCAGCAAACTATGGATTGCTACTGGTACAATAGTGATTACTTTTTTCTTGGGAGCAATCAACAGCTGTCCAATTGGATTTAAGGCCCACTCAGTGTGAGGGAACTCATGTATGGTACTAGAAACTACTTTTGCCACATCCTCAAATCAATGTAATTTCTTACTTTATTCTAATTATGAATCCTCATATTTACAGAGAAGTGTCCCTTTCATCTCTCATCAAACAAGTCTCTTTTTGCAACAGATGGAGGGAATAAAGAATTCTAGAACTCGTCAAATACAGAATATTAGTGTCCATGAGACAGTTAACCCTAAGTGACACATCTTCAATACAACCTCTACACTTAGGATGAATACATCTCTTAACTCTCACCAGAAAAGTTTCCTTATTCAGCAGATAGTGATTAACACAGAAAATCATAATTGCTCAGAGAACAAGAAATCACAGAGTACATACCCTGAATAAGATAGCTATTTCAAATCTCTGCTTGCCAAGTCTTAGGGATCATTGCAGAAGAGGAGGTGGAAAGATATGACCCAAAGGTGGAGGATGACCACAAGGAACCAGAGTCTTCCAGAAAGCTGGTCATTTACTCATATGACCTCACAGCAATGGTGGCAGCATGCAGGCTCAAACCAGACAAAATTACAGCACAGACATGGGCAAGTGGGTAAGAAATCCCACCCCAACCTAAGGAATGTTTGGCAATTGATAGTTACTGGGAGGGTGAAAGACAAAGTTGGAACTTTAGGTGGGCCCAGAAAATGGATCCACACAGAAGGACATTAGGGGTCATAAATCATACTTATAGGCCATATTATATCTGTTAGAGAGTTCATTAAATTAAGCTGGGGTCAGTGTAGGGTATTGTGGAGATGGGATAGATCTAAATATCATCAAATGGGGCTGGAGAGATGGCCTAGCGGTTAAGAGCGCTGACTGCTCTTACAGAGGACCTGGGTTCAATCCCCAGCACCCACATGGCGGCTGAGAACCATCTGTAATTCCAATTCCAGGAGAACTCCAGTTCCAGGGGAATCCAACACCCTCTTCTGACCTCCGCGGCATTGCACGACATGGGTGCACAGACCTACATGCAGACAATACATTCATACACATAAATAAAATAAAATATTTAAAAAAAATAAATGTCATCAAACTACTTTGTATGAAAATCTTAAAAAGTCAATAAAAATGATGAAAAGAACATTGTGAATGTCTTGTCCTGAAGCAGACCTTAAATAATTATGTAAAATTTAAATACAATGACAGGGAAAACATGTTTATGTGATGAGTATTAGGGTGGATGCTCATTAATGCAATATCTTAAAGATTTTTATACAAATAATGTCCCATGGGGTCTTGATGGTTCTTTGGAAATACTCTCAGATACTATCATAGGTATCCAGAAATTTAGAAACCTTTAGACTTCTCCATTTCTAGCAAATTAATTTACATTTACCTAGTTTTATATCAAATTATTATTACTTTTTGGTCTTTTTGAGACAGGGTCTCCTCATAGTCCCAGCCAACCTGGAACCCACTATGTAGACCAGGCGGGCCTTGAACTCACAGAGATCTACCTGTCTCTGCCTCCCAAGTGCTGAGATTAAAGACATTCACCACCATGCCTGGCTTTATATCAAATTCTTATATAACATTTTTCTTTAAAGAAAAATATTTCTGCTACTTTAAGAATTTGTAACACACTGATATAGAGTAGGTTGTCATATCTCAGCAAGTCACCTGAAGGACCTAAAGTAGATTGCTAATCCTATTCCAGAATTTCTTATTTAGCAAGCCAGCCATGGTGCTTCATAGTTCACATTTTTAGCTGGGAATGAATGGTATAGGCTGGCACGTTAGGAGATCCAGAAAGTAGGATTATGAGTTCTAGACCAGCATGCACTTAAAAGGTAGATGCCTTTGTGTCTAGGCCTAAATTAGGATCAGTTTCTTTAAAAACAAAACAAAACAAAACACAGTTCTCTCCCTCTGAATAATTTGGATTTTTCAACTGTAAAATTGATGACGGTAAGTAGCATACTCTTTCATAAGCCTGTGATAGAAAATTAGCTCTGATTGGCACAATCACAAAAGGAAATTACAAAAGTCCAAGGGTAGGACTTTGACTCCATGTGTGTCTGAACCCAATTCTTTTTTTTTTTTTTCTGGTATTTTTGAGACAGGGTCTCCCTGTAGCCCCAGCTGTCCTGGAACTCACTCTGTAGACCAGGCTGGCCTTGAACTCACAGAGATCCCCCTGCCTCTGCCTCCCAAGTGCTAGGATTAAAGGCGTGCACCACACAGGCCAAGCCCAGTTCTTTTTTTAATTAATTAATTAATTAATTTTTTTTATTTTTAAGGGATTCTACAATATAATGACACAGTTGTTTGCAGATAATATTGATGTTACTCAGTATGACTCAGTATGTCAATTAGGTAATTGGTGCATTTTGCAAGTATCTATGTCCAAATTTTGAACAACCGAACGTTCCCATAGTCCAGTTGGAGAAGTTTGTATGCACAGGCATGTTGATCAGTTAGGAGTCCAGACTATATTCCTGTAGTCTCACGATTCACCCCTATCTCTCTGCAGCCCTTACAATCTACCACGCCTCCTCTTCCGCAGTTTGTTCCCTGGGCTTTGGGAAAGGGGCACAAGTGGGTGAGAAGAAAACAGTCTATTTTCTTTGGAGTTGTCATTTTGGACTCCGGTCTGTTCAGTTTGTTTCCCTTCACGGATTGACAGCTTTCACAGTGATACCCTTTTCAGTCATACTAACAAAGCTCAAGCTATTGGATGTACAGGCATTTAAGCAGTACCACTTATTGTGTCAAGCTAAGCTGTGAGCATAGACACAGATGCTTGGATGGTATGCTAATCCGCAAACTGTGGTTTCTCTATAAAGGGTGACAAGTTCTTATTGTGGCTTATAACATCGCCTAACCACTAGAGGACATAAGCTTGTGGCATCCGCTGTGAGTTATTCCTCCAAGGAGAGAGCTAATAGCCAAATAGTTTTGGGATATAATATAGACACTTGGCTGCCACTGTTGCACTGTATCTCCAGGCTGTTGAGGTGTAGCTGATATTTTCGGAGGAGTCTTGTTTGTCTCAGGGAGACCAATATTTTGCTGTATTGCTGTAGTGGCCTTTGGTAACGCTCTCTAGCATTTCAGAGGCCAGTTGTACGCTAGCAGGTGACGTCTCATAACATTTTTCATGCTCACACCAGGTCTTCGACAACAGGGACTTACTGCCTTTCTCCTTGCATATATCCCATTTATAGGCAAAAGGCCTTTATAATTGGGGGGGGCGGGTTTGAATCCCCTAGCCAACATCTCCTAGGCAGAATAATTCATTGCTGATGTCAGAGCTTTCCTGTAGTAATATATTTTGCTTAATTACACAACTTATAAACACTTTACTATTGAATTTGGCTCTAGATAGAGAAATATCCTTTCACAGTTCCTATGCCTATCAATCAATTAATAAGTTATGCCTGTTTTATAGGAAATTACCACTGTAACAATTGGCTCTAGTTTACAGTTAGGGAGTGGTTTCATTACCATCATGTTTTTCTTTTTCCTATAAAGGGGAGAGGTAGGAAGGTTTCTCAGTATCTGGAAGGTAAACTTCATAAGGGCCCATTATAAACAGTTAACCCCAATATTATTCAGAGAGCTGTTCAGTGTCTGTGACTCAGGCAGTAGGAAGTTCTTTTCTTTAATGTTCAGATGGGTCAACCTCTCTGCTGGCATTTCCCAGTCCATCCTGCATAGCCATAAGTTGTATGTTTTCAGGCATTTAGATTGGTGATTTTTACCTGTGGGAGCATAAAATTCTCCCATTGTTAGTTTCAGGATCAGAAAAATTGAAAATTTATCAATAGGATTGGAACACAGAGTTTTCCATTTGTATCCCAGAAAGGATAGTACCCCACCTTACACCTCCCTTTTTTTTCCCCCAGTTCTTAATGATGTCACAGAAATTCTGTAAGTTTCCATCTCTCATGTTTCATTCTTAGATAGGCTCATCCTTTGTGATTCTAATAGCAGCAATATTAGAGTATGTTCTCCCAGATTAGCAACCTTAAAGGGTATCTATCTTGTTCACCATAGTTCCACCCCAAATTTCCAGGGCTGGGGATCCTTTTCCAGAATCAGATTTTTTTTCTGATGAATTTGGACTCTACTGACTAGGCTTAGGACATGTGCCAATACATGGAACTAAAGGGTAAACACAGCTTGACCAAGTGGACCAAAGGTAGAAAATATCACAAAGTTATGCCAAGGTGCTATTATCAGAAGAATAAAGAATGGAGAGGCAATGTAAGATTGTTGCTCAGAATAGATCTTATCAATGTCTCTATTTTTAACATAGACATCATTCAAGAAGATTTTATTTTATTAAATACATCTTATCAATGTCTCTATTTTTAACATAGACATCATTCAAGAAGATTTTATTAAAGTATTCTTTTTATTAAAGCATACAGTGAATGCTGCTGGAAGTTTATATTTTCTCTCATGCAGTATAAAATTATGTGTGCTATTTACATACATACATTTGAAATGCCATACTTCCCATACTATAACTGCCTAGATGGGTTAGAAAAGGCGTTGTTGAGGGAATTGGGATTTTCAGATCTGTCAGACCAGAATATAAATCACAGCAACACCAGTATTGAGTGATCCCAGTCAGGGTACTTTTTATCTGTTTCTATGGCATAAGAATATCAATTTGTGTGGTGGGAATTCAGTTAAATGATGTCTATAACAAACATACCTCAACACAGAGACTGAACAGTCTTTTTGTTATTATGGCCATACTCATTGAGGTCCATTTGTCAAAACAGCCTTAATATAAGTCTATGGACACTCAGACCCAGACAGACTATTTACATAAATCCTTGTAACCTGACATCCTTTTAATAAGAAATCTGGAGCATTTCAATGAGTTAGTAAAATAAGGTAGAAAGTAGCTTGTGTAAGGTGTACATAAAACATAGAGGAAGGGAAAGTAGAATAACAGAGACGGGAAGGTTTAAGTGGGGAGAGGGATGGGAGAGTAAAGCAGAGAGGATGGGGAGGCAATAACACACAGTAAGTATACTTGAAAAACTCACATGGGAACCGGCTATTTCATAAGCTTCATATAGCATATGAATATATATTCATGAGTTTAATTAAATAACTCCACATAAGGGACAGTGTTTTTTTTTTTTTTTTTTTTTTTTTTTTTTTTTTTTTGGCAGTCCTTTACTCCCCAGCCATCCTGGAGCCTGGTAATTTACTCTATGATCAGTCCTGGGGCCTTGACTCACTGATCCATCCTGGACCCAGGTCCTTTAATCTCTGATCCATCCTGGAGCTTGGTCCTTTACTCTCGGATCCATCTGGAGCCTGGTCCTTCACTCTCCAATCTATCCTGGAGCAAAGTTCTTTACTCTCTGATGGGACAGTGCTTTTTTTAGATGGTGTCCATTTCCTGAGTTATTAGACTGGGGTGTCCAGGAGAATCAGAAAACAATACAGGCTACTGTCATTACTCTCTGTTGACCAGATAAGATATTGATGATAAGACCCAATTGCTGGAAACACCACACACTTTGGTCACAGGACATAGGAAATTCAAGTTGGTACTTACCAGGATGCTTCTTCCCTTATAGACAGAATTCATGCCAGAAAATGATATTTAGGCTTTTTTTTCCACATAAATTTATTTTTATTTTTTTAACAAATCTAGACCAGTGTCCCCCATCCTATCCTTCCACCCCACCAGAGCTCATGCATCCTGCCAAACATGCTTTTCATCTCTTTCTCAGTCTTTCTCAATATTCTCCATGAGGAAGTTGACTGTTTTGAGCAGAAGTTCACTGTTTCAGTCATTTCTTTTATGCAGTCCTTTCTGTTGTTGTTGTTGTTTCCAATATGCATCACTCCCAGCTGCTTTGGACAAAAGCTCAAGGGGCCGTGCACAAGAAATACTTGCAACTAGGTAATTGGCACTAGCATCCACAGATGAGGGATAGCATTCATCATTTGTTTTTCTGGGACTGTGTTACTTCACTCAGCATGATGTCCTCTAGCTCCAGCCATTTTCCTGCAAAGCTCATGATGTCGTCTTTCTTTACTGCTGCATAGAACTCCATTGTGTAGATGTACCACATTTTCTCTATCCACTCATCAGTTGAGGGGCATGAAGAGAGCTGAAATAAACATGGCCGTGCATGTATCTCTGCGGTGGGGTGAGTCTTGAGAGTACATGCCCAGGACTGGCATGGCTGGGTCGGGTGGCAAGTTCATTCCAAGTCTTCCAAGGGTTCTCCACTCTGCTTTCCATAGTGGTTGCACGAGTTTACATTCCACCAGCAGTGGATAAGTGTTCCCCTTTTGCACACCTCTCTAGCACTTGGTATCATTTGTTTTCTTGATCCTAGCCAGTCTTATTGGAGTAAGATGATATCTTAAAGTGGTTTTGATTTGCATTTCCTTAATGATTAGTGATGTTGAACACTTCTTAGGGTGTTTCTCAGCCATCTCTAATTCCTCACTTGTGAAATCTCTGTTCAGTTCTTTGCTCCATCTATTGAGTGGGTCATTTGTTTTGTTTTTTTCTTTGTTTTTTTGAGTAGTTTATATATTCTGTAAATCAATGCTTTGTCAGATGTATCTGCAGTGAAGGTTTCCTCCCACTATGTGGACTTTCTCTTCACTTCCTTGATTGTTTCTTTTGATGTACAGAAGCTTTTGAGTTTAATGAGGTCCCATTTGTCAATTGTGGACCTTAATTGTTGCGCAGCTGCTGTCTGATTTAGGAAGTCTTTTCCTATGCCTATGTCTTGTAGTTTGCTGCCAACTTTTTCTTCTATGGCCTTCAGAGTTTGGGGTTTCACGGTGAGGTCTTTGATCCATCTGGAGTTGACTTTTGTACAGGGCAAGAGGTAGGGGTTTAATTTCATTCTTTACAAGTGATGATCCAGTTTTGCCAACACCACTTGCTGAAGATGCTGTCTTTTCTCCATTATGGCTTCTTGGCTCCCTTGTCAAATATAAGATGGCTGATATTGTATGTGCTCAGATTTGGATCTTCAGTTTTGTTCCATTGGTCAAGAGATCTGTTTTTGTGCCAGTACCAGGCTGCTTTTGTGATTTTTTTTGTTTTGTTTTTATGTTTTAATATAGTTTGAAGTCTGGTATAGAGATCCCCCTGGTGTGGCTCTTTTCGCTCAGGGTTGTTTTGGCTATTCGGGGTCTTTTCTTTTTCCAAGTGAATTTAAGGACTTTTGTTTCCAAGCCTGTGAAGAAACTCTTTGGGATTTTGATTGGCATTGCATTAAATCTATGCAAGAGTTTCGGTAAAATGGACATTTTTACAATCTTAATTTTCCCGATACATGAGCATGGGAGGATTTTCCATCTTCTGATGACTTCTTCAATTTCTTTCTTTAAAGGTTTGAAAGTTTTTGTTGTATAGATCCTTGGTGTCTTTGGTTAGGTTTGTTCCTAGGTATTTTATTGATTTTGAGGCTATTGTGAGTGGGAAGGTCTCTTTGAAGTCTTTCTCCAGTTGCTTGTTCTTGGTGTAAAGAAAGGCCATTGATATTTTAAGGTTAATTTTGCATCCTGCCACTTTGCTGAAGCTGTTAATCATTTCTAGGAGTTTTCTGGTGGAGTTTTTAGCATCACTTAAGTTAACAAACATATCATCAGCAAATAGGGATAGCTTGACTTCCTCTTTTCCAATTAGTACTCCTTTAATTTCCTTTTCTTGCCTTATTGCTCTTGCAAGTGTTTCAAGCACTATATTGAAGAGGAGTGGTGACAGGGGGCAGCCTTGCCGAGTTCCTACCTTTAAAGGGAATGTTTCTGTCATTTCCCCATTCAGGATGATATTGGCTGTGGGTTTCCTGTATATGGCTTTGATTACATTGAGGAATGATCCCTCCAATCCAATTCCTTCTAGGACTTTAAGCATGAAGGGATGCTGGATTTTGTCAAAGGCTTTTTCAGCATCAATTGAGATGATGGTGTGGTTTTTGTCTTTGATTCCATTTATGTGTTTGATGATGTTTATTGATTTTCGTATGTTGAACCATCCCTGCATCTCTGGTATGAATCCAACTTGGTCATGATGGATGATCTTCTTGATGTGGGTCTGTATGCGATTTGCCAGTATTCTGTTTAGAATTTTGGCATCTGTGTTCATGAGGGAGATGGGTCTATAATTCTCCTTTTTAGTTGGATCTTTGCCTGGTTTTGGTAATAGAGTGATGTTGGCTTCATAGAAGGAATTTGGGAGAATTCCCTCTGATTGTATACTTCTAAACAGTTTCAGAAATAATGGTTGTAGGTCTTTTTGAAATGTTTTATAGAATTCTGCTGTGAAACCGTCTGGGCCTGGGCTTTTTTTAGTTGGGAGGCTTCTTACTACATCCTCTATTTCTTCATATGTTATGGGTCTGTTTAAGCTGCTGGTCTCCTCTTGGCCAAGCTTTGGTGATTCCCAAGATTTCAGATATTCATCCATTTCTTCTAGATTTTCAAACTTGGTAGAATATAGGTTCTTGTAATATTCCCATATAATTTTCTTGATCTTTTCCTTGTCCGTTGTGATATTTCCCTTTTCATCACAGATTGTATTGATTTGGAGTTGTTCCTTCTTTCTTTTTGTTAACTGGGCTAGAGGTCTGTCTATCTTGTTTATTCTTTCAAAGAACCAACTTTTGGCTTCATTGATTTTTTGTATTGTTTTCTTTGTTTCTATTTCATTGATTTCTGCTCTGATTTTTGTTATTTCTTCCTGTCTGTTGCGTTTAGGGTTCATCTGTTGTTGCCTCTCAAGTGCTTTTAGCTGTAGTGTTAGATCATTCACTTGTGCTCTTTCTGTTTTTCTAATGTAGGCACCCAGGGCTATAAATTTCCCTCTTAGGACTGCTTTTAAGGTATCCCATAAGTTTTGTTGTGTTGTATTGTCATTGTCATTCAGTTCCAGGAATGTTTTTATTTCTTTCTTTATCTCTTCCTTGACCCATTCATTATTCAAGAGTGTGTTGTTTAGTCTCCATGTGTTCTTGTAGGCAGGAGGGCTTGTCCTGGTGTTGATGTTGAGCTTCATTGCACTGTGGTCTGACAGGATGCATGAAATTATTTCAATCTTTTTGTATTTGTAGAGGTTTCTTCTGTGTCCCAGGATGTGGTCGATTTTGGAGAATGTTCCGTGGGGTGCTGAGTAGAAAGTGTATTCTCTGGTATTAGGATGGAATGTTCGGTAGAGGTCTATGAGGTCCATTTGGTGTATCATATCGTTCAGTTCAGATGTCTCTCTGTTTATTTTTTGTCCTGTTGACCTATCCAAAGGACTCAGTGGGGTATTGAAATCTCCCACTATGAGTGTGCTGGGGTTAGTCTGTGACTTGTGGTCCTGGAGAATTGTCTTTATAAAGTTTGGTGCACCAGAATTTGGGGCATATATATTCATAATTGTGAAATCTTCTTGGTGGATTGTTCCTTTGATGAAAATGTAATGGCCTTCTTTGTCTCTTCTGATTTCTTTTACTTTGAAGTCTATTTTATCCGATATTAAAATAGCAACACCTGCTTTCTTTTTGGTACCATTTGCTTGGAATATTTTTTTCCATCCCTTCACTTTAAGGTGGTGCCTGTCCTTGAAGGTAAGATGTGTTTCTTGTAGACAGCATATCGATGGATTCTGTTTCCTAATCCAGTCTCCCAGTCTATGTCTTTTGATTGGGGAATTTAGTCCATTAATATTTAAGGTTATGACTGATAGGTTTGTGTTGCTTCCTTTTGCCTTATTATCCATCTGCGGTTTTGGTTTAGGTTTCTACTTCTGCAGTTATGCTTTTATTGATTTCTCTTTCTAGGTGCCTGGGGTTGGTTGCTCCTTTCTTCTGTTCTTTGAATTGCTTCAAGTATTCTCTGAAGGGTTGGTTTTCCGGACATGTATTCTTTCAAGTTGTTTATGTCATGGAAGGTTTTTCTCTCTCCTTCAACTATAATTGACATTTTTGCTGGGTATAGTAACCTGGGTTGGCATCTATTGTCCCTTAACACTGGGAATGCTTTGCTCCAGGTTCTTCTTGCTTTCATAGTTTGCATTGAGAAGTCAGTTGTAATTCTGATAGGTTTCCCCTTATAGGTCACTTCTTGTTTTTCTCTTGTGGCTTTAAGGATTTTGTCTTTGTTTTGGGTGTCTAGCATTTTAACTATGATGTGGCGTGGAGAATTTCTTTTCTGATCTTGTCTGTTTGGAGTTCTATGTGCTTCTTGTATTTGTATTGGTTTGTCTTTTTTTAGTTTGGGGAAGTTTTCATCTATTATTTTGTTGAAAATTTGATCAATACCATTCTCTTGGGATTCTTCTCCTTCCTCTACTCCTATGATGCAGAGGTTCGATCTTTTCATAGTGTCCCACAGTTCCTGGTTGTTCCACTTTTGTGTATTTTTAAATTTTTCATAATCTTTACTTGAGGTTTTTAGTTGTTCTGTGTTATCTTCCAGGTCTGATATTCTTTGTTCTGCTTCCTCCATTCTGCTTCTGGGCTTTTTCCACTCCTTCCCTCTTTATTGGATGAGTGTTTGATTTCCTTCTTCATTTCCTCTTCTGATTTCTTTAGTATTTCTCCTTCTTTTTGGAGCTTCTCACTCTCTTCCTGTAGCTCTTTGCTTCGATGGTTGTTTTCCTTATCTTTTTCAGCATGGGATCTTTTCAGTATTTCTACTTCCTTCTGGAGTTTGTCATTCTCGTTCTCTAGGTCCTTCTTGAGTTCTTCATTCTCTTTTCTTAGTTCTTTGATTTGCTCTTTATAATGTTGTAGTTCTTTAAATATGTTCCCAATTGTGTTTCTGATATCTGTGTCCTGGGCCATTCCCATGGGGAATCCCACTGTAGGAATCTTCCATAGGATTGGTAGAGCTTGATGCGGGATTATCCTGCCCCTTTCCTGTGTTGTCTCTTCTTCATGTTCCTGGCATGTGAGCTTCTCCTTGCCTGTATTCCAATGTAGGTCCTAAATGCCTCTTTACTGTGTTGAATGCTTGCTTTGCTTGCATCCTTCAGATGCCTTCATAATCTAAGTTTCAGGGGGTGTGGGGGGGATGACCGACTGTGGGCAGGCTCTTTAGCCCACACCCGGGCACCTGCGCTTGCCTGAGCTGGTCTCGGGAGATCTTAGATCGAGACTCACACGACCCCACCTTTAATACCAGCTGGGAGGATAACCCCGCCCCCACAGCCACAAAAGCCAACCAAGCCAAAGCAACTGGATTAACAGATTAATTAGATGAAATCAATCAAAAATCAGCCTTGCTGAAGCACTCAGCTGCTGTCCACCTACCTGTGCTTGCCTGAGCTGGTCTCAGGAGATCTTGATATTTAGGCTTTTAAGGGAGAAAAGTCATCTACAGTCTTTTAAAATAATTTTTATTATCTATTTTTATTTTGTGTGCCTAAGTGCTCTGATTGTATGTATGTAAGTGTACCATGTGCATGCAATGCCCACAGAGGCTAGAAGATGGCATTGGATTCTGAGGAATTGGAGTTATTGATAGTTGTCATTCACCACGTGTATTCTGAGGACTGAATCTGAGTCCTCTACAAGAGCAACATGTGCTCTTAAATGCTGAGTTGTCTCTCTGGCCCTGTCATCAGCAGTCTTACCTAGCTATGAACCTTGAGAATTGCAATAATAACTATTGTGTCAAAATATTCTTTTGGTGCAATAGTCGCATGAGTGTTATAGGGATAACCAACTTTAAAAGAAATGGATTTAAGTCCTATTCCACAGGAGGAAACACATGCTTGTTACTGTAAATTTTGCCCCAAACTCAGGATTGGGATTCTTTCACAATACATGGGCCCCAGAGGTGAACTCACTACTATTTTGCTAAATGGACACTGTATTAAATGATGCTCTAAATTTATATAGACTGGTACACACATAGACTTATAAAGCTCTCAGATCTCATCAGAGCACTTTCCTTGTGTAGTAGACAGTGATTAATGCAGAAACTCCCAACTGGTTAAAGTGTAGACTTTAACCAGTTGGGAGTGCTCAGACACAAATGAGTCATACATATCACAAGCCTTCCTAAATGTTCAAGGATCATCATGGAAGAGAGTTAGAAGGGTTGTAAGAGCCACAGGTAGGGGAGAACCTGATGGAACCTATCTTGTGGAGATGACAGGACTGCTGCACTCAGGAACTCACAGCCACAGTGGTGGCCTCCATAAGACTTGCAGAAAAGATAAGTCAGTAAACATTCCAGCATGGAGTTGGGAGGGTCTCATGAGCTCCTACCCCCAGCTGAGGAATGATTGACAGTTGATGCCTTCTAAGGGGAGATGGTTTTCTTTATGGGTGTAGCCTTTAAAGACACATTGTATTCATGTATTAAATTCTCAAGGAATTAGTAAAAATATTGTATTAAAAAACATGAAGGAAAAACAAAGAAACAGTAGGAGGCTTCGTTTTCCTTCATTAGCATGTTTAAGTGAAGCTTAGAAGCTGCCCTTTCCCTGAAACAGTGCATTTTATTAAAAGCTGTTTAGAGCTTATAACCATTGTGCTGATTTTTTCCAAAGCACATTCTCCTTATAGACTGGCATATGAAATGAGCTCAGCTTAATGTTGTGTTAAAAGATCTTGGTCTCTAGAGTTGCCTCTTTCCTTAATAATATGTAATTATACTCCATTTATTTAGTTTTCTTTTAACTTGCTCCATGCAGGCAATGAATCCAGTTTAATTAAATGTGCTTTTAAATCGTCAAATGGCACTCATTTGCACCTAGCAAGTCTCCATTTCATCTTATTAAGACCTCCCCCCTTGAGATATAAGCACCCAATAAAGAGGCCATGTAAGATGTGTGTCTGATAACACAAATGAAGTCTGACATTGGCTCCTAATTTAGTAAAACCTCCATTAGCTTTTAGGCACATTGTCACAGCTGAATGGAGCCAGAGTTAGGACTGTTGTCTTCTGGATCAATCTTCATAAACAGCACTTTGGAGAGGAACTGATGATCTTCTGGGTTTGATAGCGGCTTATAGGAGCTCCCATGTTGCCTCTGAGAAAGCATGACCTGTAGCTCTGTTCACAATAATTTGGCAACACTGGGGAAGGTGGATCCAGTTTCCCTGGTATGTGTGGGAGACTGTGGGGAAGGGCTGAGAAAAACTTTATGAAAATTAAAAGTAGGGGCTGGAGAGATGGCCTGGCGGTTGAGAGCGCCGACCGCTCTTGCAGAGGACCCGGGTTCGATCCCCAGCACCCACATGGCGGCTGAGAACCGTCCGAAACTCCAATTCCAGGAGAGCTCCAGTTCCGGGGGAATCCGACACCCTCTTCTGACCTCCGCAGCATTGCATGACACGGGTGCACAGACCTGCATGCAGACAGTACATTTATACACATACAGAAATAAATAAAAATTAATTAAAAAAAATAAAACACCCAAAAAAAGATAAAAAAAAAAAAAAGTAATTAGTAGGTGTTTTTCCCCCTCAAGACAGAATAATAGGAGAGTGCAAAATTGTTCAACAATGACTGGTCCCCATCACTGAGTCTCTGGGTTCAGGCATAGACTCCATTCAATGGGGTACTTCTGTCTATTAGAAGATGGTTTTTGCTTCAGTAAAATTACTATTTCTGCCTCTGTAATGAATCTATATCTGAGAAGAGAGACTTTGAGATTGTATAAGTTTTCTCTTTATGTTTTCATGCACTAATTTTAGTATTCTCCAGTGAACCTTGTGTCCAAACATTACCATGGATGGCCGATTTATTTTCCTTGTTGCTTTAAATGGCTATCCCTCCTTTATGCCTAGTCAATTACTGCTCATTCAGCAAACCCCAGATCAAGAGAGTTTCTTCTTGGGCTGGAAAGATAGCCTAGCGGTTAAGAGCATCGACTGGTCTTGCAGAGGACCCAGGTTCAATCCCCAGCACCCACATGTTGGCTAAGAACCGTCTGTAACTCCAATTCCAGGGGAATCCAAGACCCTCTTCTGACCTCCGCGGCATTGCACGACATGGGTGCACAAACCTACATGCAGACAGTACATTCATACACATACAAAAAAATAAAATAAAATAAAAAATTAAAAAAAGAGAGAGTTTCTTCTTTCCAGACTGGCCCAGGTGGACCAGAGTTCCATTCTTCACATCCTTGGCAGTGACACCCAGTTTTATAATACATGCTACCTGCTGACTGGCTACCTCTGTTTCCCTATGAATTACTATATTACTGCATAATCTGTGAAGGAAAACTACACTGCCTTAACCTTTCTTCCTATCAGTATCTAGCACAGGGTTTGGTAAACAAAAGACATTCTACATATGTTTGAGAATAAATGAATGAATGTGTATATTATATTATTTCCAAAATTCATTCCCAGGTTGAAAAAAAAGTTTTTCTTATGACACAAGAATAATTTAATTTTTACTTCTAAACACGTGATTTTCTGCCAAAGTCAATCCCTCTTCAGAAAATTTTCTTTTCTTTTTTTTTTTTTTTTTTTGGTCTTTTTGAGACAGGGTCACCTTGTAGCCCCAGCTGTCCTGGAACTCGCTCTGTAGACCAGGTTGGCCTTGAACTCACAGAGATCCGCCTGCCTCTGCCTCCCAAGTGCTAGGATTAAAGGCGTGCGCCACTACACCCGGCCAGAAAATTTTCTTTATAATCTTCATGGCACCTACTTATTTAATCCTCTAAAAAACAAATTAAAACCCCTTGCTTTGTTATCCTACCTCCCATTATTATACAGTAGCCTATATTTTCTCTGCCACTCATCATTCAGTTGGTGAGTATACTTTTTTTTCTTTCTTTCTTTTTTTTTTTTTTTTTTTTTTTTTTTTTTGAGACAGGGTCTCCTTGTAGCTCCAGGGTGAGTACACTTTTATGGGAAGAGGCAGAACAGGAAACAAACCCCAGAAACAAACAAACAACCAACAAACCTATTCTCTTTCTTTTGGTAAGCTTTCTTTTGCTGGTGAATCCTCCTTTGTTATAACATATAACTTTCCTTAGTTCTTGGTGATGCATTTCACATTACTTCCTACATTTTATTTCATAAATTTGAGGTCTTACGAAAATACTTTCAATCCTCCAACAAAGCAAGACAAAGAACAGAGACTGGTCATTTGCTAACAGTTGTCATCATTATCATTACGTTCAAGTCATTCATGTATGAAACCACACTTGCATGTGAATGAGCAGTCTGCCAGGCCGTGTCCAAAGGCATGTCAATAGTCACTGATACAACTGTCAATCTAAAAGCACCTTGTTTACCTCCTCCTAATCATCAAGACCAACCTTGACTTACTCACTGAAGCCTAGGTCATACCCTCATGCTCTCCTGTTCCCTTAACATCACTCTTCTGATCCTTTATAGAACTTTGAATGTTCATAGCACCTCTTCTTTCTTAAAAACAAAATAAGCTTACTAGTATCTACAAAAATCTATAACATACAGAGATATTCAAACAATGAAAAACATGAAAAAATATTTTACAATTTGAAAACAATGTAAAAGTTGAAAAACAATGAAGGAAATTAAAATTCAGATTTCCTGGTGAGGTAGCAGCCTCTCATCACATTGCATGTAGACACTAATCAATTGAGGACTTATTTTGCTTTGAAAATGTGTTACAACATCAGAGCATATTCAAAGGACATGAAGTATACTATACCTTTGAATTCATTAGTGTGGCTTTTGCTACTCCTTCTTTTCCTTTCTGAATGTTACACTATACCCATGCATGCCCTAGTTTGCATATATGGACGTATACATTACAGCCTCGGATTCACATTACGAAGAACTTGCATTTTTTTCCAAGATTGGGTGATCTCACATGACAATATATATTCTAGGTCCATCCATTTTCCTGCAAATATTTATTTCATTTTTTAAGCTGAATAACATTCCATTTTATATATGTACTAGATTTATATTGTCAATTCATCTATTGATGGACAATTAGGTTGGTTACTTTTCCTGCTTAATAATGAATAGAACGGCAAGAAACATGGGAGTACAAATATATCTATGAAAAGGTATGGAGGGGCTGGAGAGATGGCTCAGCAGTTAAGAGCACCGACTGCTCTTGCAGAGGACCTGGGTTCGATTCCCAGCACCCACGTGGCAGCTGAGAACCGTCTTTAACTCCAGTTCCATGGGAATCTGACACCCTATTCTGACATCTGCAGCATTGCACGACACGGGTGCGCCAACCTACATGCAGACAGTACACTCATACACATAAAAAATTAATTAAAAAAAAGAAAAGGTATGGAGTTCTCTGGGCATATGCCCAGGAGTAAAACAGCTGAGCCATATGGAAAGAAAGTCTGTTATTTTTCTAAGAAACCTTCAAACTGATTTCCATAATGGCTGTACTAATTTACACCCCCACCTGCAGTGAATATGAGTACCTCTTTCTCTACATCCTCTCCAACCTTTATTGTGGGATTTCTTGGTGATAGCTATTCTGACTGAGGGAGCTGTTATCTCAAAGTAGTTGTAATTTACATTTATTTCCCTGATAACTAGGAATGTTGAACAATTTTAAAGTACTTGTAGGCCATTTGTATTTCTTATTTTGAAAGCTTTCTCTTTAATTTATAAGCCCATTTATTGGCTGTAATTTTATTTGTTATTTAATTTCTGTTGTTTCTTGTAAATATCTGAGGTATACTATATGGTAAAGATTTGTTAACCAGGTATGGTGGCGCACACCTTTAATCCTAGCCCTCAGGAGGCAGAGTCAGGCAGATCTTTGTGAGTTCAAGGCCAGCCTGGTCTACAGAATGAGTTCCATGACAGATGGGGCTACAGGGAGACCCTGTCTCAAAAAAAAAAAAAAAAAAAAAAAAAAAAAAAAGATTTGTTTCCTGTTCTGTGGGTTGTCTGTGTCCTGCTGATAATTTCTTATGCTGTGCAGAGAATTTTAATTTCATGTGCTCCCATCTGTTGATGCAAGCAGCTAGTTCCTGTGCCACTGGTGTTTAGTGCAGAAAGCTCTTGCCCACCCCAATGTCCTAATGAGTGTTCCCTATGTTTTCCACTTAGAACTTTCAGGATTCCAAGTTTTAAGTTAAGGTCTTTGTTTCACTGGAATTTATTTATGTACAAGGTGAAAGATATGAATCTATCTTTATAGTTCTGCTGGTAGATATCCAGTTTTGCCAGCACCATTTGCTGAATAAGCTATCTTTTTTTTCCAATGTATATTTTTGCCTCCTTTGTCAGTTTATTCCTGGGTCCTTCTCTTCCATTACTATCCATGGTTTTATGCCTGTACCAGGGTGTCTTTATCATTTAAGCTCTCGAATACATTTTAAGGTAGAGAATTCTTTCAGACTGCTTTGGATATTCATGATCATTTTTTGTTTCATGTGAATTTTTGAATATTTTTTCTATATCTGTGAAATATAGCGTTAGGATTTTGATAGATATTGCATTAAATCTGTAGATTAACTTGATAGCACAGTCATCTTCGCAATATTAATTCTGCCAATCCAGGAACATAGAAAGAAATGCTATCTAATATCTTCTTTGAATTCCTTCTACAGTGTCTTAAAGTTTTCATTGTAGAGGTATATTCCTAAGTACTTACTGTGGGGAGAGGGATTGGATGGATTATTTTCCCTAATTTCTTCTCTGGAGGCTGCTTGGGTTTTTTTCCTTAATTTTGATTGAGTTTTTTACAGTTCATATAACAGTTCTTAATCAAATTTAGACCCTCCTGCCAGACTGCATTTCCCAGATGTCTTTCCGTGTAGATTCAACCACTGGAGTCTAGTCAGCCTATTTAGAGATTGTAAGTAAAGTCTACTCTCCCTCGCCCAGTAGTAATCAGTCTCCAACAGTTCTCAGGCTAAGGTCCACTACCCATTTCCCTTGCTCCACTCTGGGTCCTTGTCTGATTGAGTTGGCATGAGTCTTGTGCTCTACGGATGCAGGTTTCTTTTTTAAATATTGATTTTATATTCTGCAAAGTTACTGTGTTTATGAGATCTAAGACTTTTCTTTTTTATATTTTATTTATTATTTTTATGAGTATGAGTGTATTGCCTGCATTGAACATGGAGGTCAAAAGAGGGTGTTGGATCCCCTGGAACTGGAGTTAAGGATGGTTGTTAGCTGCCATGTGAGTACTGAAAATCAAACCCAGGCCCTCTATAAGAGCAGCCAGTGCTTTTAACTGCTGAGCCATCTCTCCAGCCCCAGGATCTAGGAAATTTCTAATAGATTCTAAAGGGTATTTTAAATACAGAGTCATGTCATCTGAAAATAACATAAATAGTTTCACTTCTAACTTTCCTTTCTCTTGTCTAATTGCTATAGCTAAGCTTTCAAACATTATATTAACTAAGAGCGAGGATAATGGTGATCTTCCTTCCATTCCTGATTTTAGAGAAAGTGCTCTTAATTTGTTTCCATTTAATGCAATGTTGGCATTAGGTTTGTTGTGCACAATCTCTAATAATGCTATTTCAATGGAGTCTGTTCTGATGACATCTGTTTTCATCTCTAATTTTATTAATTTGTGTCTTTATTAATTTCCTCTTTCACTTGTGAGGTTGGCTTATCAATCATACTTTTACCAGGAACCAAGTCTCTCCTGGTTAATTTTATTAATTGTTCTATTTTTAGTAATTATTTTTATTTTATGCCTATGTGAAAGTACACTGGCATGAATGTAAGTGTATTACCTGCATGCAATGCTTGCTCTAGAACAGGAGGTACAGGGAACTGTACAACTGCCACGTGGTGCTGGGCACCCATCTCAGGTCCTCTTCAAGAGCAGCTCTTAACCATTGAACCATCTCTCCAGCCCCATGAATTATTCTTTTAGTCTCTATTTCATTACTTTCTTCCATAATATTTATTATTTCTTACTGTCTGCTAAGATTGGGATTGGATGTTTGCAATCTAGAACCTTGAGATAATTCATTTGGTTGTTTATTTGATATCTCTATTTTTAAATCATTTATTGTGATAAACTTTCTATTTAGGCATATGTTGGATGGATCTCAGAAGTTCTAATAGGTTGTATTCTCATCATTTGTCAATAGGAATTCTTTTATTGAAATTTTGTAATTTTTTACACAAAATTTAATGGTATTTAGATCCCTTTGGGGTTGCCGCCGAGATTTGTGGCAGGGCCCACTTAATCCTAGGATGACCCTTGTGGAAAGCCCTTGCAGGAAAGCACTCCATGTGGACACATGTTGACGTTCAAATGCAGAGAGAGATTTTATTCCAACATGTCTGCTTAAATATCCATCACGACCCAATTCTCAGGGCCAAATCCTAAATCTTTTCGTCACCACACACCACACCATGGGTGTGGCCAAGGAGGTACCATTGGCTTAGAATGCTACCCATTATAACTGTTTTCCCACATCTCTCCCTTTTAATTCTATTTTTAAAATTTTTCTGAGAGGCAGGGGAGCCATGGGTGAGGCTAACAACCCAAAGGAACCTGAGTTTTGAATAGCCAGCTGCTCAAGCCCATTTTAAGTGCTAGGCAGTGGAGGACAGGTCAGATCTGAAACTTTATTTTTACACTAAGGCCAATTAATATCCAAAAATCCCAACCATGAGGTAAGCTGATTGTCAAGCATAAGCAATGAATGTAAGTAACATTCATGTAAAACCAATTAGCAAGTATCTATGTCCAAATTTTGAACAACCCAAGGTTCCCATAGTCCAATTGGAGAAGCTTATATGCACAAGCATGTTGATCAAATAAGAATCCAGTCTGTATTGCTGTAGTCTCACGATTCACCCCAATCTCTCTGCAGCCCTTACATTCTACCATGCCTCCTCTTCCGCAATTTGTTCCCTAGGCTTTGGGAAAGGGGCACAAGTGGGCAAGAAGCAAAACAGTCTGTTTTCTCTGGAGATGTCATTTTGGACTCTAGTCTGTTCAGGTTGTTTCCCTTCATGGGTTGACAGCTTATCCAGGGTACCTTTTTAATCCTACTAACAAAGCACAAGCAATTAGATGTACAGGCACTTAAACAGGCATTTAAACAGTACTAACTATTATGGCAAGCTAAGTTGTGAGCACAGACACAGATGTTTGGATGGTATGCTAATCCACAAACTGTGGTTTCTCTATAAAAGATGACAAGTTCTTACTGTAGCTTATAACATCTCCTAACCACTAGAGGATGTAAGCTTGTGGCATCAGCCGTGAATTATTCCCCCAAGGAGAGAGCAATTAGATTTGGGATATATATATATACATATATATATATGTATATATATATTTTATATATATATATATTATATATATATAAATTATATATATATATATAAAATCTGCCACTGTTGCACAGTATCTCCAGGCAGTTGAGGTGTAGCTGATACTGACAGAGGAGACTTGCTTGACTCAAAGAGACCAATGTTTTGCTTTATTGCTTTAGTGGCCTTTGGTAACACTCTCAAAACATCTTTCCATGCTTACACCAGGTCTTTGACAACAGGGACTTATCACCTTTCTCCTTGCAGATATCCCAGTTTTATAGGCAAAAGCCTTTATAATTTTGGGGGCTTGGATTCCCTAGCCAACATTTCCTTGGCAGAATAATCCATTGCTGATATCAGAGCTCTCCTGTATTGATATATTTTGCTTAATTACAGAGCTCATAAAGATTTTACTATTATATTTGGCTTTAATAGAGAATTATCCTTTCACAGTTCCTATATCTATCAGTCAATAAAAGAAGGTAATTATACCTGTTTTATAAGAAATTACCACTGTAACATTTGGCTCTAATTTACAGTTAGGGAATGACTTCATTACCATCATGTTTTTCTTTTTCCTATAAAAGGGAGAGGTAGGAAGGTTTCTCAGCATCTGGAAGGTAAACTTCATTAGGGCACATTATACACAGTTATTCCAAATAGAATTCAGAGATATGCTCAGTGTCTGTGACTCAGGCAATCTGAGGTACCTTTTTCTTTAATGTTCAGATGGGCCAGCCTCTCTATTGGCATTTCCCTGTCCATCCTGCACAGCCAAAAGTTGTACGTTTTCAGGCATTTAGGTTGGTGTTTTTACCTGTGGGAACATACAAATCTCTTCCCATTGTTAGTTTCAAGACCTCAGAATTAAAAATTTATCAAAAGGTTTGGAATACAGAGGAATATTATACCACCTCCCTCTTTTCACAGCCGAGATTTGTGGTGGGGCCCACTTAATCCTAGGATGACCCTTGTGGAAAGCCCTTGCAGGAAAGCACTCCACGTGGACACATGTTGAGGTTCAAATGCAGAGAGAGATTTTATTCCAACATGTCTGCTTAAATATCCATCACAACCCAATTCTCAGGGCCAAATCCTACATCTTTTCGTCACTACACCCCACACCATGGGTGTGGCCAAGGAGGTACCATTGGCTTAGAATGCTACCCATCTTAACTAAGTTTTCCCACAGATCCCCTCCCTTATCCACATCTCCTCTTATTGCCCCTGCTCAATTTTATATGGCCTATAGAGTCTAATTTGTGTCCCCAAATGTCTTTAGCAGGTTCTATCCACTGGAATCTGGTTAACCTACTAAGAGTCCCATTTTTGAAAGACTGTCTCTTACCCCTCCCAGATGCTAGATGCCATTAGTTGCTAAAATTTCCTTAGGTTGGGTTGAAGTTTCTTCCCTGCTTCCCTAGTGTCTGGGCTGGGATTTTTCTGGGAGGAGCTTGCATGAGACTTGTGCATGCTGTCACAAGTTCAAACAAGTAACTGACCAACTTTCTGGAAAACTCTATTTCTTTGTGTTCATCCACCACTTCTGAGTCATAAACTTTCTGCTTCTTCCACAATGATCCATGAGCCTTGGGAGGCAGAAGTGTAACATAGGTGTCCTATTCAGGGATGGGCATTATGCAGCCCCTTGTTCTCTATACACCAACCAGTTGTGGGTTTCTGTGTTAATTGCCATTTTGTATAAGGAAACTCTACTCTGATGAGTTGAGAGATGCATTAATCTGCGGGTATAGCAATAAGTCATTAGGAGTCCATTTAATATAACTGTTTAGTAATAGAAAATTAGTATTAGGTTCTCTGCTTTGTTCTGTGAACTCTCTAGCCTCTGGTTCTGAGCATGAAATTAATGTGAGGTATAGGATGCATCCTAGGAAGCAGACCTTAAATCCAATTTGAGAGTGGTTGGTTATTCCCCAATATTCATACCCCTCTTGTACCAATGGCATATTTTGCCGGGTCAGGTGTTGTAGTTCACAGGATTCACAGCTGGGTTAGGCCAATGATCATTTTTCAGTAGCATGCATCTTCTAGCACTACAAACACCAACCAGTAGAGATGAGGCTTTGAAGTCAAAGCCAGCTTGATTTCTCCTTGTTTGTTCCATAGCTCCTCTATGTAGTATCTTAACCAGTAGAGTCTTACCATGAAGTTCTGGTGAGTAACCAAGATCTGGGGCAATAGCCAGTATTGTTTTTTTTTTTTTTTTTGTGGTTCTTAGCCTCAGCCTTTAACGGCTGCACTATCCCCACAGCCCGCCAGTATTGTTTTGATGGTCTATGAGACCCTGGTCAATAGTTTCTGACTCTATTATTTCTTGGATTTCATTCAAAAATGCATTTTTTAATCTCTAAATATTTTTGTGGTTTCTGTAGTTTCTCTACTTTTTAATTTCAACTTTAATTCATTATGGTCTTATGGGATACAAGGAATTATTTCAATATTTTATTTTGGAAAATTCCTTTGTGTCCTATGATATGAGCTTTTTTTTTTGAAAGAATTCCATGTGCTGCTGAGAAAAATGTATATTACTTATTTGTTGGGTGGATTATTCCATTTATATCTGTTATAAGTAAAAGCTACACATAATGCACTCTATCTAGGAGGTTTCTTTGCTTTTTAAAAATTAATTTATTTTTAAACAAGTTTTATTGAATGTTTCCAAACCAAATAATAACAATAAAACTATATACACATAGTTGTCACTTAAGCTAATCATGATTTCTAAAGTTTTCCTTAAATATTACATTATTAAATATAAGACTATTGTTCTTTAAAGAATTACAGAGCTAAGTTCTGAGGTCTCTGTTCACAAAATCTTAATCAATCAATCAATATAAATTTTGTCACCATTTTCTTTCTGTTTCGTGAAAGCATTTAAAAATCAACCCTGTTAGAATGATTCAAGAATACACTAAATAATTATTCATTATGGCTACCATGTCGTACATTAGATTCTCAGGGTTTACTCATTTTGTGTAACTAAAATTTTGAAGCTTTTATCAATAATTTCTCATTTCCTTTTTCTACTATATTAAGCCATCCCCATATATCCTTTATGTATGCTTTGTTATAAAAACACCATATCCTTATTCAGCACATTGTTACTTCATTAGCATCAAATTCACAGCTAAGAGCTTGTACTTTACGCTTTGAACAAAAGTTATAAAACAATGTGTTTTCTACTTGAAGCATGTCACAGCCTTCTTGTGCTCCAGTACACTAAGCAACACTTCAACTCTGTACTTTGGGAGCATGTATCCTAGCCTTTGGTGTTCATGATTCTACTCAGCTTTTTTTTTTTTAATACTCCTTACATATTTACAAGTTTACAAAGTCTGAAATCAAGCTATAAGTTAAGTGCAAAACATATTTAGGGATTCACAGTTTAATCATAAACTTGTATACATGTGAAAAATATAACTTTAGGGGCTGGAGGGATGGCCTAGCGGTTAAGAGCACCAACTGCTCTTGCAGAGGACCCCGGTTCAATCCTCAGCACCCACATGGCGGCTGAGAACTGTCTGTAACTCCAATTCCAGGAGAACTCCAGTTCTAGGGTAATCTGACACCCTCTTCTAACCTCCGCACCATTGCACGACACGACACGGGTGCACAAACCTACATGCAGACAGTACATTCATATAAATAAATAAATAAATAAATAAATACATAAATTATGTATATACACTTTATATTCCTAAATTACATAGTGAGTTGATGTATATTTTAGTGTAGTTAAAAAAGAGATTTTGGGGGCTGGAGAGATGGCCTAGTGGTTATGAGTGCTGACTGCTCTTGCAGAGGACCCAGGTTTGAGATCCCCAGCACCCACATGGTGGCTGAGAGCCATCTTTAATTCCAGCAGAATTTTACGCCCTCTTCTGACCTCCAAGGCATTGCACAACACAGATGCACAAACCTGCATGCAGACAGTACATTCATACACATAAAAAATAAATAAAATTTTAAAAAAGAAAATAAAAAATTATATTATTTAAGAAAAGATATTTGGGGCTGGATTGATAGAACAGCCGTTAAAGACTCAGGCTAAGAACCACAAAAAAAGAGGTTTATTCTTTCTCATAAATCTTAAAACTGAGGAAAATAAAGACATGTACCTCAAGCTATATTTATAGCAATAAAAGCCAATGTGATATTATCTTTCCTGACCAGTTATCCACTTTGACTGACATATAAGGATTTAGTGTTAGGAGCCACATATGAGAGATAACATACATCATTTGTTTTTCTGAGACTGTGTTACCTCACTTAGCATAACAGTTTCCACTTCCATCCATTTGCCTACAAATTTCATGATGTCATCCTTCTTCACTGCTGCATGGAACTCCATTGTATAAATGTACCACATCTTCATTATCCACTCATCAATTGAGGGACACCTTTCTCCTTCAACTATAATAGACATTTTTTTGCTGGGTAAAGTATTCTGGGTTGACATCTGTAGTAATTTAGAACTGGGAATACTTTGGTCAAAGATCTCCTGGCTTTCATCTTTTTGCATTGAAAAATTAGCTTTAATTCTGATGGGCTTTCCTTTATATGTGACTTGTTTTCTTTTGCAGCTTTCAGTATTCTCTGTTTTGAACATCTAGTGTTTTTAATATGATATGGTGTGGGGAATTTCTTTTCTGGTTCTGTCTATTTGGTGTACCATGTGCTTCTTATATTTGTATGGGTATGTCTTTCCTTAATTTGTGAAAATTTTCTTCTACAATACCATTATCCTGGGATTCTTCTCCTTCCTTTACACCTATGATGTATAGGTTTGGTCTTTTCATGGTGTCCCACAGTTCCTGGTTAGTCCATTCTTGTTTTTTTTTTTAATTGTTCATAATCTCTTTGCTTGAGTGATACAGTTCTTCTATATTGTCTTCTGGTCTGGACATTCTATTTTCTACTCCATCCATTCTGTTGAGGCTTTCTCTCATCATTTCCAATCGGCTTATTCAATGTTCCACTTCCTTTTTCATTTCAGCCTTTTTCTTCAGTGTTTCTATATCTTTTGTGAATTCATTCCATAGTTTACCATTATGTTCTTTTAGTTCTTTGATTTGTTTGTATGTGTGTTCTTTAAATTCTTTGAATTATTTGATCATGTTTATGATAGTTCTTTTAAGATCCATGTCCTGAGTTACATCTAGCGGGTCCTCATTACAGGAGCCTTCTACAGGACTGGTAGTATTTGGTGGAGGCTTATTATTTGGGTTTTTCATGTTGTTTTTTCTTCGTGATTTTGGCATTTGGATTTCTTTCATTGTTTGTGTATGTAGTATGAAGCTCAAGTGTTTCTTTGTCGAATTAAAGACTGGCTTTTCTTGTATTCTTCAGATGTCTTCATTGTCTTTTTTAAAAATTAAACTCATATATATTAATTTTATTTATTTTTGTATGTGTTTGAATGTATTGTCTGCATGTAGGTCTGTGTACCCATGTCATGCAATGCCGCGGAGGTAAGAAGAGGGCGTCGGATTCCCCTGGAACTGGAGTTAAAGATGGTTCTCAGCCGCCATGTGCGTGCAGGTCCTCTGCAAGAGCGGTTGGTGTTAGGCCATCTCTCCAGCTCTTCATTGTCTTCTTATTAGGTATGGAAGGGTGGTTGGTCTAGGCTTCATGTTCTCACTTCTGACTGTACTGGAGAAACCAGACACCCCTCACCCAGCCAGTCAGGAGCTCCTCCAGAGACCCAAGACAGGCAACAGTCAGGCAGGCTTGAACCCAGAACCATGTAGGCTCTGCCCAGCAGCTCCCACAGGCTAACTGTAAACGTCTGGATCTGCGTTCAGAGTCAGGGAAATCTAGCCTGGGGCAGAGGGATGGGCCCCAGGGGCTCCCCAGCTGGTGGATAGGGCGTCCATAGAACCACCACTGCTTCACAGTTGGGGACTCTAACCACAGAGCAGAGGCAAACCTCATACACTCACTGGGAGAGATGTACTCACAGAACTGCTGCACCTACCAGCTCTCCAGGGATGGTTGCCAATGTCTGTATCTGGGTCCAAGGGCAGGGAAGCCTTAGCTTGGAGTTGAAGGAAGGGTCCCAGGTGTCCCTTATCTATTCCACTGCCACTTATCTATTCCACTGCCACTGCTGCCTCCCATTGCTTGCTGGCAACCTGTGCAGCCTCTGCCACCTGTAGGCTGCCCCCCTCTCTCTCTCTCTCTTTTTTTTTTTTTTTTTTTTTTTTTTTTTTTTTTTTTTTTTAGTTTGGAAGACCCGTATGCATATGACAATGTGGTATTATTGTGTCAGGACCTATGTGGCTCCCTTTGTCTTTTATCATTTCTTTATAAAATCAGGAGATCCAAATATTCATTTACAGAAAAGTTAACAACTGTAATGTTTTCCTTTATTAACATAGTGCCTATTTTTATCTCTTCTAATTAGATTTTTTTGAAGTTTACTTTATCTGATGTAAGTATAGCTGCACATTCTTGTTTGCATTTTCCATTTTCTTGGTAATTCCTTGTCCATCCTTTGATGTATTGATCTTTGCTGACTACATATAGTTGACTCTTGGTTTTTTAAAACATTTGAGAAAGGATTTTTTGGGAATGTCATACAATGTATTTTGATCCTATTCTCATCCTTCCACCCCTCTTGGATACATCCCCATCTTCTTACTCTATCTCATCCTCTAATGTATGTCTTGCCATCAGCAATGAGACACGCACTTCACATTCTGGAGGGTATCCAAGAGCAACAACAATAGCTTGTAATGTTTGGGGGTCTATGGGATACCACTGGCCAACAACACAAAAAGAGGTTCCTAGTACTGAGGTTTCTGCTAGGATAAGGTGTCTTGTTGGGATATTTTCCTCACATTATTAAGTAATTCTATTTTAATTCTTTTTATGTATGTGTATGTATATATTTTAGAGTTTCTACAGTAGTAGATGTCCATGTTTTCTAAGGCCTTAGTGTTGGTTGCCTCTTCCATATTCTATCCTCTATCCTGCTGTCTCATTCTTCATCCCTGTGCTGGACTATTTTAGTTGTCAACTTGACACACCTGGGTTGAAGGAGCCTTAATTGGGGAATTGCTTCCATTGGACTGGCCTGTGGCTATATCTGTGAGGCATTTTCTTGATTGTTGAATGATGTTGGAAGGACCAGCCCACTATGAGTGATGCCACTCCTGGGCAGGTGGTCCTGTATTGTATACAAAAAGTAGGTTGAGCACAGTCCGGGGGAGAAAGCCAGTAAGCAGCGTTCTTTCATGATCTGTGCTTCAGCTCCAGCCTCCAGGTTCTTTTACTGAGTTCCTACGTTGGATTCCCTCTGTAATAAACTATAACCTAGGAGATGTAAACCAAGTAAACTTTTTCTTTCCCAAACTGGTATTGGTCAGACTGTTCTGTCGCAGCAATTGCAAGCAAACTAGAAAGCTCCATTTAATCCTTCCTGTAAGGTTAGTCTCCATTCCCCCCATATATCACTGTTTTGTATCTCATGGGTCTTGGAAATTTCTCCCTCACCCTGGGCCCCTTACTAGTTCCTAATCTCTATGAGTATTTCAAATGAAACATATATATATATAAAACACATATAGTTATATGTTTATATAAATAACATATAAATATATAACATATATGTTATATATTGCATATATAATATATAATGTATAATATTATATAATGTACAATATATAATATATAATGTATAATATTATATAATATATATGCAGCATATAACATATATGTTATATATGTTTATGTATTATATATATATATAAAGATTCAAAACTAACCATGTACACATGAGAAAAAAATATGTGATGCTTGTCTTTCTGTGTTTCTGGGTCTGGGTTACTTCACTCAGACTAAATTCCAGTTCCATATATGTACCTGTAGATTTCATAATTTTATTTTTAGTAGCTGAATAATATTCCATTATATAAATGTACCACATTTTAATTATCCATCCATCAGTTGATGGACACTTAGGCTGTATCCATTTCTTAGCTATTGTGGATACAGAGCAGTGAACAATAATGAGAAAGTAATTGTTATGCGTATATGCTGAAGAGTGATATAGTTCCATCTTGTAGCTCTAGTTCCAGAATTTTCATAAACCTACAAAATAATTCCATGGTGGTTACACCAGTTTTCTTTTCCACTGGCAGTAAGTTCCTCTTTCTCATACTCATTACAGCATTTACTGTAGTTTTTATCATATCTATTTGGGATGGGTAAAATGAAACTTCAAAGTAGTCTTAATCTCTATTACCCTGTTTGCTAAGTAATGTTGAACTTTTAAAAGTGTTTCTTGGCCATTTATATTATTTTTCAGAGCTCTTGTTAGTTTCATTTCCCATTTTCTAAATGGGTCTCCTTTGTATTTTTAGGTCTTTGATTTTTACTTCTTTGTGTATTCTAGATATTAACCCTCTGTCAGATGAATAGGTAGTAAAGACTTCTCCCATTCTGTAGGGTGCTTCTTCACTCAAACGGAGGTGTCTTTCCCTAGGCAGAAGCTTCAGTCACATATGATACCATTTGTCAACTTTTGGTCTTAATGCCTGTGCTGTCAGGGTCCTGTTAAGAAAGTCTTTTTCTGTTCCAATAAATTTCAGTGTATTTCCTTCTTCCCCCACTATCAGATTTCAGGTATCAGGTCTTGCATTGAGGTCTTTGATCTACTTCGAGTTTAGTTTTGTGCAGGGCAAGAGCTATGGACCTAGTTTCATTCTTTTACATATAGCTATCCAGATTAGCAACCAACATGCTAACCTTCAAAATTGTTGAAGCCTCAATCTTTTATCCATTGTATATTTTGGCCTTTTGTCATAAATTAGGTGGCCCTAGGTGCGTGAACTTCTATACATATCTCCAATTCTAGTCCATTGACTAATGTATCTGTTTTTATGCAGTACCATGCTGTATTTATTACTACAAGCTGTACAGCATAACTTAACATTAAGGGTGGTGATACTTCTTGTAGTTCTTTTATTGTTCAAGATTGTTTTAGCTATCCTGGATTTTTGCATTTCCATATGAAATTTAAGAACATAATTTTCTCAGTTTCTATCTCATTGGTTATAATGGCTCTATTTAAAATGGTTTATCTTAACTTTATTTGGTAGGTCATACATATCTAGAAACTCGGGCATTTCTTTTAGATTTCCTAGTCTCATGGAATACAGATTTTTAAAGGATATCTTAATGATTCTCTGGATTTCCTCAGTTGTAATGTTTCCATTTCATCTCTGATTTTATTAATTTGGGTATAAACTAATTAATAAGAGGTCTCTTCTTCTTTTGGTTAATTGGTTAAAGGGCTGTCAGTCTTATTAATTCATTCAAAGAACCAACTCTTTGTTTCATGGATTCATTTTTATTTCATTCATTTTGGCACAGATGTTTTTGCTTATTTGTTTTTTGAGACAAGGTCTCACTGTAGCCCCAGCCAGCCTGGAATTCACTATGTAGATAGACCAGGCTGGCCTCAATTTCAAATAGATCTGCCTAATTTTGCCTCCCAAATACTAGGATTAAAGTTATGAATCATCACATCACAACTCATTTTAATGTCTCTTCCTATCTACTCTTTTTGGTTCTTGTTTCTCTTTTTCCAGGGACTTCAGGTACACGATTAAATTTTTTTATGTTTTTTTTTTAAATAAATATTTTGTAAAAGATTATCAAATCTAGACCCGTGCCCCCCACCCTATCCCCCCACCCCATCAGAGCTCATGCATTCTGCCAAACATGCTTTTCATCTCTTTCTCGGTCTTTCTCAATATTCTCCATGAGGAAGTTGACTGTTTTGAGCAGAAGTTCACTGTTTCAGTCATTTCTTTGATGTAGTCCTTTCTGTTGTTGTTGTTTCCAATATGCATCACTCCCAACTGCTTGGACAGAAGCTCAAGGGGCTGTGCACAAGAAATACTTACAACTAGGTAATTGGCACTAGCATCCACAGATGAGGGATACCATTCATCATTTGTTTTTTTGGGACTGTGTTACTTCACTCAGCATGATGTCCTCTAGTTCCAGCTATTTTCCTGCAAAGCTCATGATGTCGTCTTTCTTTACTGCTGCATAGAACTCCATTGTGTAGATGTTCCACATTTTCTCTATCCACTCATCAGTTGAGGGGCATTTGGGTTGGTTCCATCTCCTTGCTATTGTGAAGAGAGCTGAAATAAACATGGCCGTGCATATATCTCTGTAGTGGGGTGAGTCTTGAGGGTACATGCCTAGGAGTGGTATGGCTGGGTCGGGTGGCAAGTTCATTCCAAGTCTTCCAAGGGTTCTTCATACTGCTTTCCATAGTGGCTGTACGAGTTTACATTCCCACCAGCAGTGGATGAGTGTTCCCCTTTCCCCGCAACCTCTCCAGCACTTGGTATAATTTGTTCTCTTGATCCTAGCCAGTCTTATTGCAGTAAGATGATATCGTAAAGTGATTTTGATTTGCATTTCCTTAATGATTAGTGATGTTGAACACTTCTTAAGGTGTTTCTCAGCCATCTCTGCTCAGCTCTTTGCTCCATCTATTGAGTGGGTCAATTGTTTTTTTTCTTCTTTGTTTTTTGAGTAGTTTATATATTGTGGAAATCAATGCTTTGTCAGATGTTTCTGCGATGAATGTTTCCTCCCACTCTGTGGGATTTCTCTTCACTTCCTTGATCATTTCTTTTGATGTACAGAAGCTTTTGAGTTTAATGAGGCCCCATTTGTCAATTGTCGACCTTAATTCTTGCGCAGCTGCTGTCAGATTTAGGAAGTCTTTTCCTATGCATATGTCTTGTAGTCTGCTGCCAACTTTTTCTTCTATTGAGGTCTTTAATCCATCTGGAGTTGACATTTTTACAGGGAGAAAGGTAGGGGTTTAATTTCATTCTTCTACAAGTGGTGATCCAGTTTTGCCAACACTACTTGCTGAAGATGCTGTCTTTTCTCCATTGTGTCTTCTTGGCCCCCTTGTCAAATATGAGATGGCTGAAATTGTATGTGCTCAAGTTTGGATCTTCAGTTTTGTTCCATTGGCCAACAGGTCTGTTTTTGTGCCAGTACCAGGCTGTTTTTATGACTATAGCCCTGTAGAATATTTTGAAGTCTGGTATAGAGATTACCCCCCTGTGTTGCTCTTTTCACTCAGGGTTGTTTTGGCTATTTGGGGTCTTTTGTTTTTCCAAATGAATTTAAGGATTCTTTTTTCCAAGACTGTGAAGAAACTCTTGGGGATTTTAATTGGGATTGCATTAAATCTATGCAAGAGTTTGGGTAGAATGGACATTTTTAGAATGTTAATTTTCCCAATCCATGAGCATGGGAGGTTTTTCCATCTTCTGATGTCTTCTTCAATTTCTTTCTTTAAGGGTTTAAAATTTTTGTTGTAGAGATCTTTGGTATCTTTGGTTATGTTTGTTCCTAGGTATTTTATTGTTTTGGGGGATATTGTGAGTGGTAAGGTCTCCTTGAATTCCTTCTCCACATGTTTATTGTTGGTGTAAAGAAAGGTTACTGATTTTTCTAGGTTGATCTTGTAACATGACACTTTACTAAAACTCTTAATCGTTTCTAGAAGTTTTTTTGGTGGAGTTTTTAGCATCCCTTAGGTAAACTATCATATAATCTGCAAAAAGGGATAGCTTAACTTCTTTTCCAATTAATACTCCTTTAATTTCCTTCTCTTGTCTTATTGCCCTAGCAAGTGTTTTGAGCACTAGGTTGAAGAGGAGTGGTGATAGGGGGCAGCCTTGCCGGGTTCCAGACTTTAAGGGAAATGGTTCCAATTTTTCTACATTTAGGATGATGTTGGCACTGGGTTTGTTATATATGGCTTTGATCATGTTGAGGAATGTTCCTTTTGGTCCTATTCTCTCTAGGACTTTAAACATGAATGGATGCTGGATCTTGTCAAAGGCTTTTTCTGCATCAATTGAGATGATCATGTAGTTTCTGTCTTTCAGTCCATTTATGTGTTTTATGATATTTATAGATTTACGTATGTTGAACCATCCCTGCATCTCTGGTATGAACCCAACTTGATCATGATGGATGATCTTTTTGAGGTGGGACTGTATGCAATTTGCAGAGTATTTTGTCAGAATTTTGCATCTATATTCATAGTGAGATGGAAAATAGTGTCTTCTTTTTGCTGCTATGTGTCTGGGCGTTGGTATTAGAGTGATGCGGCTTCATAGAAGGAGTGGTGTGAGAGAGAATTCCCTCTGTATCCTTCTAACAGTTTTGAGATAGCAATGTTGTAAGACCTCTTTAATGTTTATAGAATTCTGCTCCGTGGAACCATGCGGACCCAGGCTTTTTTTTTGTTTTTTGGGAGGTGGTTTTAATTAGCTACATCTTCAATTCCTCTAATATTTGGAGTCTATTTTAAACTATCAGTCTCTTCTTGGTAAGCTATTTGGTTCCCAGATTTCAGATATTCATCCATTTTACTTAGGTTTTAAATTTTAAGTAGAGTATAGATTTTTGAAGTATTCCTGTTGATTGTCTGGTTTTTGTTCTTTTTGTGATATTCCCTCCCTGTAATCATTAGGACTATTGATTTGGAGTTGTTTTTTTTTTTTTTTTTTTTTTGGTTAACTAGGATAGAGATCTGTCTATTTTGTTTATTTTTTCAAAGAACCAGCTTTTGGATACTTTGATTTTATGTATTCTTTTCTTTGTTTCTACTTCATTGATTTCTGGCCTTATTTTTGTTATTTCTTCCTGTCTGTTGGGTTTAGGGTTCATTTGTTGTTGTCTCTCAAGTGTTTTTAGCTGCAGTGTCAGGTCGTTTATTTGTTCCCTTTCTGGATTTTTTGTTTGTTTGTTTGTTTGTTTTTTTGATGTGGGCACTTAGGACTATAAGTTTCCCTCTCAAGACTGCATTTAAAGTATCCCACACGTTTTGTTGTGTTGTATTGTCTTTTTCATTCAGTTCCATGAATACTTTTATTTCACTATTTCTTCCCTGACTCGTTCATTGTTCAGTATTGTTTTGTTTAGTCTCCATGTGTTCTTGTAGATAGTTGGACTTATTCTGGGGTTCATATTGAGCTTTATTGCACTGTGGTCTCATAGAATGCATGGAATAATTTCTATCCTTTTGTATTTATTGAGGTTCTTTTTGTGCCCCAGTATGTTGTTGATTTTGGAGAATGTTCCATGAGGTCCTGAGTAGAAAGTATATTCTCTGGTATTTGGGTGGAATACTCTGTAGATGTCTGTGAGGTTCATTTGGTGTATTGTATTGTTCAATTCTGATGTCTTTCTATTTATTTTTTGTCCTATTGATCTATTCAAGGGCCTTAGTGGGTTGTTGAAGTCTCCCACTATTAGTGTGTTAGGATTGATCTGTGTCTTGAGGTCCTGCAGAGTTGTGTTTATAAAGTTAGGTGCACCAGAGTTTGGTGCATAGACATTTAGGATTTTGAAGTTGTCATGGTTTATTGTTCCTTTGATTAGGATGTAATGGCCCTCTTTGTCTCTTCTGATTAATGGAACTTTGATATCTATTTTGTCTGATATTAGAATAGCCACTCCATCTTGATTCTGAGTACCATTTGCTTGGAATACTTTTTTCCATCCTTTCACTCTAAGGTGGTGCTTGAGGGTGAGATGGGTTTCTTGTAGACAGCATATAGAAAAGTTCAGTTTCCTAATCCATTGTCCCAGTCTATGCCTTTTTTTTATTGATGCTTTGTGTATTTCATACATCATTTTCCAATTCAATTCAGGCATATTTCCCTTTCCCTTCCCCCCATCCCACCCTACCCCATCCCAGATCATGCATTCTGCCATAACTGTCCTGTATATTTCTCTCAGTTTTTTTTTCATTTTTTTAACATTAAGTTATAATTTATGAGTACAAGCATCCTTCATGTAAAACAAATTTGTAAGCAGTTGTGCCCAAACCCACACAGCCCATGGGTCCCACCATCCAGCAGGGGGGGCTTGTATGTTCAATCAAGTTGATCACATGAGTGTCCAGACTATATTGCTGTAGTTTCACCATTCACCCCAATCACAGCCCTTACATTCTACCATGCCCCCTCTTCTGCAGATTGTTCCCTAGGCTTAGAAAAGGGTCACAGGTGGATGAGAGAAAAAACAGTCTCTTTCTGGGAGCTATTGTTTTGGACTCTGGTAATTCTGGCTGTTTCCTTATGGGCTGACAGTTTTTCCAGGAAAACCTTTCGATCCTACTAAATGAAGCACAAGTAAATAGATATATAGGTATTTACAGTATATTGTTATGGTAAGTTCTTTGGTTAGACACGATGTTGGATGGTATGTTTGACCAGATTACTTTTTTTCTGTTAACTATGACGGGTCTTTACTGTGGCTTATAACATCCTCCTTATTATTAGAAGATGTAGCTTGTGGCATCAGACATGGGTTATTCCCTCCAAGGGGAGAGCCATAGCCAATTAGATTTGGATATGCCAGCATATGGCTGCCTCTGCTGCAGTATTTCCAGGCAGATGAGTGTAGCTGGTGCTGACAGAGAGTCTTGCTTGACTCAAGAACCATATTTGCTTTATTGGTTTAGTGCCTTTGTACACTCTCTGGTATCCAGAGGCCATCTGTACACCTTGCCATGTGTGCTCAAGATACATCTTTTCCCATGCTTACATCATGTTTTTGACAGCAGGGCCTTATTTTCTCTCTTCTTGCAGGTATCAGTTTAGAGGCAAGGAGCCTTTACCCCCACCCCCTTTATAATTGTGGGGGGCTTGGATCCCTGCAACATCTCCTTGGGTAGAATAATCCATGCTGATGTCAGAGCTCATGTATTAATATATTTTGTTAAGTGCATAGTTAAGGAGACTTTAGTATATATTTGTTTCTGATGAGAATAATCCTTTTCACCGTTTCTATGTCTATTAGTCAATTAGAAAGGGCAGTTTTAAAAGACCTGTTTTATACGAGATTACCTCTATAATAGTTGGTTCCAATTTACAGTTAGAATGACCTCATCATCATTATATTTCTCTTGTTCTATGGGGGGAAGAAAGTCTCTCATATCAAAGACTTTGTGGCCTAGAAGGTAAGTTTCCTTAGGACTCGTTATAAATAGTTGTTGCAAGTAAGATCCACAGAGGGTTTTGATGTTTGTAACAATCTTTGGCTTTTCTTCCTTATCAATGTTCAGATGGGTCCACCTTTCTGTTGGCACTTTCCGTACATCCTACTCAATGCAAAGCCGTATTTTTCTTTTCTCAGCCGTTACGTTGGGGATTTTGACCTGTGGAACTCACTTTTCCCGTTAGTTAGTTTTAAGATTGAATTGCCAGATTTGACGAAAGATTTCATATCTATCTGTTTTTCCCTCCTTTGTTAAGGTTTTTTTTTTTGCCCTGAGACTCCAGAAGTCAGTTGTATTATACATACCCTTAGGGTGGAATCAAGGCACAGATTTCATCAAATTCCACCATGTTGTTTTGGGTGACAATATATATGATTAATTTGGGAAACACATAAATTTTTACGTTAAATATTTATTAGTGGAAAGCAAATGCTACAGGTAATACTGTAAACAGGAAATTATAGAGTACATTTTTATGTGCCAATTCCAAAGTTGTTGTTTTACAGATTTTAAGTGAAACAGATGTGGACTATATTTTATATTTCCAATTACTTCAGATGCATTACCGTTTTTATCAGAGCCTGTAACCAATGTTGTTTAATGTACAAATATTTACTTTTACTAAGTCCTAAAACCATGTAACCTGTAGACAGAGTCTGTGTAAAATTGGATACTTGTTGAAGTCATGTCAATTAAATATGTGTTAATCGAATATACACCATGTCCCTCTCCCGCCCCTCCCACCCTTCCAATTCACCATTTCAGTCAGTTCTGATGCAGTCTTTCTGGTGTTCTTTTAATATGCTTCTCTTATGAGAATATTTTATATCGGGTTATTGGCACTAGCATCACATTAGGAACACCATTGTGTCGTTTGTTTTTCTGGGACTGTGTTTTCATTAACATATGTCTTTTAGCTCCATACATTTTCTGCAAAGTTCATGATGTTGTCCTTCTTTATGCTGCATAGAACTCCATTTTTTTAGATGTACCACATTTTTGTAGATGTACCACATTTTGATTACACTTGTCAGTTGAGGGGCGCCTGGGTTGGTTCCAGCTTTTTTGCTATTGTGGACAGAGCTTCAATACTAGATGTGCTGTATACTGGGTCAAATGGAGACTCACTTTGAGTCTTCTAAGGGTTTCTCACACTGCTTTCCTAGTGGCTGTAAAGTTTACATTCCCACCAGAAAAGGATGAGTGTTCTCCTTTCCAAACAACCTCTCCAGAATTTGATAACATTTCTTTTCCTAGTCTTAGCCAGTCTATTGGGAGTAAGATATTCTCCAAGTGGATTCATAAAAATAATTTGGTGCCATTCCTTAATTAATTAGCCGTGTGCACTTCTTAAGCATGTTTTCGGCATACATTAATTTTCTGTAAAGTCTCTTTTCAGATCTTTGCTTCATTCTTTTTGAATGATCATTTGTTTCCTTTCTTCTCTGTTTTTGAAGTATTATATTTGGAATTATATGCTGTTTGTCGATGTCATTGGTGGTTTCCTCTCTCTGTGGGTTTTCTTCACTTCTTTATTGTTTTCTTTTTGATGTCAGAAACTTTTGAGTTTAATGAGGTCCCATTTGTCAATTGTCGATCTTATTTTTTGTGTGCCCTGTTGTCTGATTTTAGGAAGTCTTCTCCTATACCCAAGTCTTGTAGGTTGCTGC
>VZQC01015738.1:0-30387 GCA_009823505.1 Rhizomys pruinosus
CCCATCTCAAAAAGACAAAAAAAAAGTTAAAATGTGGCTTAAGTTCAGTTGTTTTCTCTCCACTTCTCAAGACCCCTTATCAACCCCGAACACTCCAGGACTAAGTAAGGCCCAATGCAAAATCCATTTGTAATTAGGCTTCGCTATACAGAATTAAAACTTATATTAGTTTTTTCTGCTAAAATGTCACTATTTCTGAGGCTGGAGAGTCAGCTCAGTGGTTAAGAGCACTTGCAAAGGACCTGCGTTTGATTCCTAACACCCACATGACAGCTAACAACTGTCTGTAACTCCAGTTCCAGGAGAATCTAATGCCCTCTTCTGACCTCTTCTGACCTCCACAGGCACTGAATGACATGGGTACACTTATTCACATACAGGTACTACACTCATATACAGAAAATAAAAACAATAAAAAACAAATTTCACAATTTCAAATAATAAAAAACGTTTAACCAAAAAGGTAACCTTGAGCAAGACTTGACAGAGGTCGCGTGATTAAGTCCCATGCCAAGTCAGACTGCCCTCTGAGTGGGGGACCTAATCTACTTAGCTGGGTTTGTATGGAACTAATCCACAAAGTCCAAGGACAGTTACTGTAACAAAATATCTGAGCTAATTTCAGTTACTGTAACAAAATATCTGAGCTAATCAGATTAGAAGAAGAAAGGTTTGTTCAGATTCACTGTGTCTGTGGCTCAATCAGTGGTTTCTTGGACCCATTTCTTTTGGGTATGAGCTGTACATCATGGAGGACATATATTGTAAAGAAGCAGCTCACTTTGTGGCAAGATCCAGGGTCCCAATATTGTACCCTCAGGGGTACGACATCAATCACCTGGCTTCCTTCCACTAGAGCTGCCACCCCAGCACAGACGGCACCACAGGCTGGAGAGTAGTACATGGGTTTGTGGAACCCATCAACATCTGTGCTACTATAGAGCCATGTCATCCTCAATGGACTTGCAAAGCACACGTCACCAACTTAGATATTAAAGTTCTTGATTTACAGGTTAATGACTAATCCACACCTGAAGAATCTTTATCAAAGCTTAGATCATTTGCCTGTTATCTGTACATAGCATCACAGTGTTATCCTACTAACTGGTTTACATCAGCATTAATTAAAACAGATACTTAGCCATGATCACAATGCTTTTTTGTATTACTTTTTAAAATATTTGTACTTATTTTTCTTATGTGTATGAGTCTATTGCCTGCATGTAGTAAGTGCACCTGTCTCGAAATGCCCATGAATTGCCAGAAGAAGGGGGTCAGGTCCCCTAGAATTGGAATTACAGGTTATTAGTGGCCACGTGGATGCTGGGAATCAAGCCCAGGTCCTCTGCAAGAGCAGCCATTGCTTTTAACTGCTAATCCAACTCTCCAGTCCTTGTATTACTTTTTTATCAATGAAGCAGGATGCAATTATGAGCTGGACCCCTGCTGATAAGAGGGAGACCACCTGTCTCACTGCTCATGAGCCACATGTCACCCCATGGTCTCCAGTGCACCCCACATAGACTTCCCATAGAAGATCAGAGTGTGGCTACATCAGTCTCAATCACAGCACAGTCACAGAGGTCCTCCCTGAAGCACACGGCCTACCTCCTTGGAGCAGAAGAATAATTAGGACTCCATCAATGCCTTCAAGAAGCATGGCAGCCCTGGCAAACAGAATGACTAGATTATTTCCAGTGCCACAGCGAGAATGTGCTTGTGATGGTGAATTCTAAATGGTGGCTTGACTAAGGGTCCTGTAAAGAACTGGTATCATGTATTTTTGTGTGTATTTAATTTGTGGGTATGTCTGTGAAATATTCCCAGAGTACAGGTTGTGTATCTCAGGGGAGTGGTGAGTTAGCCAGGGACAGCTTCCATCAGTAGTCAGTGGGCACCAGCCACTGGATGGAACCAAAGTTGAGCCCACCTCTCCTAGGCACTGAGGTGCACTCTCCTGCTCTCCCTGGGTACTGGAACCCCAACCTTTCCAGGCTTTGGGTTCCAAAACTTATGTATGCAGTCTCCAGATTTTAGAATATCTGGTTTCTGGCCAAGAGTTACACCATCAAGCCTTCTTCCTGGGCCTCTGGCTTTAGACTAGGCTGCGTTATCAGCGTGGAGGGGCTTCAGTGTGGAGTCAGACTGCTGTCGGACTCCTCTGGCTTGTGGAACTTTGCAGCCTCTGTTATCACACCATATACATGTATATATGTATATATGCATATATGTATATGTGTATATATGTATATATATGTATATATGTATATGTGTATATGTGTATATATGAATATATATTCTCTTGGCTCTGCATCTCTGGAGCCCCCTGACTGATTCAATACCAAGTGAGAACAAAGGTATTCAGATCTGTTTCCTAAATGCAATAATTTCAGAGCATTAACTCAATCTAAGGTGATGAGAGAAAGAGGCAGGGTGAGGTCCAGGGAACCTGTAGCAGATGAGCCAGCCAGCCAGGCAGGATTCCCCAGCAGCCAGCTGATGGATGATCACAGTCTCGAAAGCAAGGAGAAAGCAACCATTAAGAGGAAAATAAAATCATGTGGGGATTCAAACTTGGTATGAGAAATACGTTATTGTGTTTCAAAAGATGAAAACATGCACAGCGTGGATTATAAATATGCAGCTATTATCCACGTCTCTGTACGAAGTGTGTTATTATCTAGATTATTAAACTAGTGCCTTACATGTAACCATTATGAAATGATTGCAGAGGAGGGAGATGGAATGGGGGCCTAATTAGGCAGGGTGCAGGGAGCCTGGGGTTGGGGGAATTCAAGGCTGGGATTCAGACCCCAGCTTCCTTCTGGCCTTGTTCTATGAAAGTGCAGAACAGAGATGATGTTTTCAAACTCACACACAAGATCCACATCGCTTTATGTAATTAGAGTGGATTCAATAGGCTTCTGCAAATCTGTGTATCAATCATTCTTACCAAATCAAATTGTGCTTTAAATGCATGGATAGAGAGAATGCATAGAACATTGCTTTAAAAATTGAGCGGGCAAGCTGGTGCCAAAGCAGGAGGATCTCTGTGAGTTCAAGGCCAGCCTGGTCTATATAATGAGCTCCAGGTCAGCTGGGGCTACAGGGAGACCCTGACTCAAAGAAGACAAAAAAATTTAAACACAAAATATCAGTTACCTTTGATAATCAAGCATCCACTGCCGATCTGTGACCATAGTTACAGCTTGATGATAAAAAATCATCATGCAACCTAACGGTGACAATAAAATGCTATTTCTCATAAATAAATTGTTCTCCCACAAAATAATGCTGTTCCTTGGGTTTTGTGTTTCATGTGGATTTTCTGAGTGATTTTGTATTGTGTACACACATATGTGTGTCAAAAAAGTGTGTGTGTGTGTGTGTGTGTGTGTGTGGTAGTGCAAGTAGATGCCAGAGGTTGACCACAGGTGAGATATCATGATGGCTGACCTTGGCTGTGGGTTTGGCTGGATCTGGAATTACCTGAAATATGAACACCTTTCTCGATCATATATTTAAAACCAGAAGACCCACCATCCGGGTAGGCAGCACCTTCTGGTGTCAGCCCAGATGAAGGACTGGGCTGAAGGGAGCTCGGGATCTTCGCCTTCACCTAGATGGCTCCTTGATCTACATTGTTGCTTGGCATTCCCTCATGGATATCAGAAACAACTTCTTTGGGTTCCAATGTGGACTGAAGATCATCAGCTCTCCAGGAATCCTTCAGGCCTTCAGGACCAGACTGGGACTGCTGTGACATCCAGCCTTGTGAACTGAGCAGCTATCAGGTTCTCAGCCTCTCCAGTGTGAGGTAGCCATTGTTGGACTAGTGGGACTCTATCCTTTAGGTCAATCTAATAAGTCCCCTTTATATGTGCACATATAGTACATATATATGTGTACATATGAACCTATTCTCTCCTTCTGCTCTATCCTCTAGAGAAGATGAGTATTATAGGTGTTTCCTTTCCTTTCCACCTTTTTATTTTATTTTTTATTTTTATTTTGTGTATGGGTGTATTTCCCGCACGTGTGTAAGTGCACCTCTGTCATTCAGTACCCACTGAGGACAGAAAATGGTGTTGGATTCCCCTGAAACTAGAGTTACAGATGGTTGTTAGCCACCATGTAGGTACTGGGAATAAAGCCCAGGTCCTCTGAGAGAGCAGCCTGTGCCCTTAACCACTGAGCCATCTCTCCAGCCACCCCTCCCGCATCTTATAACAATAGCAAGGCAGATTCTCCCCCTCGAACCCAGAGCTGGCTTGTTCAGCTACTCTAGTTGGCTAGCTCACTCTGTGGATCCCAACATCCTCCTCTCATGTGCTTGGATTATGGGCAAGCCATGACAGCCACTTGGCAGTTACGTAGGTGCTCAGTACCTGAAGCCCTGGTCTTCACCCCTGAACACCTTATACACTGAGTCATCGCCCAAGCCCATCTTGTGACTTTTTTATTTAAATCAGCTCAGGGACACATGCTGCAATCCCAGATGAAGCAAGAAGATAGAAAGTCCATAGCAAGACTCTGACTAAAACTATGTATTTAAAATACTGGCTAAAAATGAATACATTTAAAAGAAAAAAAAATGATTGTGGGCTGGAGAGATGGCTCAGCAGTTAAGAGCACTGGCTGCTCTTGCAGAGGACCCGGTTTGGTTCCCCAGCACCCACATGGCAGCCAAGAAACCATCCATAACTCCAGCTTCAGGCCCTCTTCTGGCCTCCATGGGCACTTCGTGCACATCTGCATTAGTTACTTTTCTGTTGTTGCAGTAAAACACCTTGATGGAGGGAACTTATAAAAGGAAGAGTTTATTTAGCTTACAGTTCCAGAGGGGCAAGAGTCCATCACGGTGGGGAGGCACCGTGGCAGAGGCGGCAAGCAGGCGCAGGAAGCACAGAGCTACAGGGATCTGGCAAGTTTAGGAACTCTCTAAGATCCCCCTCCCAGTGACACACTTCCTCCAGCATGGCCACACCATCTAAGATGTCCCGAAACACCAACTGGGGACAAAAATGTTCGAATACTATAATTCCACTCCCTGACCCCCATAGGCTCATGATCATACAAAATGCAAAATGCATTTAGTCCAACCTCACAAGTCACCCAATTTCAATACTATTCAAAAGTCCACAGTTCAGTCTCTTGTCAGACTCAGGGCAATCTCTTAACTACAAGCTCCTGTAAAATCAAAAGACCAATTTCATACTCTCAACCTACAGTGGAACCAAATACACATTCACATTCCAAAATAGAGGAACAGAGGCCTAGTGAGGAAATAACTGAACCAAAACAAGACTTAAAACCAGCAGGGCAAACACCAAATACAGTAGCTCCCTGTGCAACTTCTGGAACTTTCCTTCCAAAGGACTTAGATGGCTCAGCCTCTCCAGCTTTTCTGTGTGCAACATCTGAGTTCCCAGAAAGAGGACACAGATTAGAAGCCCCGCCCATCTCCTTCTCAACCATGTGCAGGCCAGGGGACCAGAGTGAGCTGAGCCAGAGCCTCCTGTGTGGTTACAGCCAGCGTCCACAGCAGCAAGGGGCTCAGCACCCTCCGCTCCGCAGCCCAGCCGGGATGCCTTGCTGAGCAGAGCCTACATCTGCCATGCCTTGAGATGGAGAGAAACAATCTATTCAGTGGAGACAATTAGCAAATGATGACTGAAAAGTCAGAGAGAAGGCTTTGGCCATGTGAGACACTCAGATGTACCTGGCTGCCACTGGTGTGGAACATCAGAGCTCCACCAAGGAAACTGATACTTGAGCCTACCAATGAAATAATGAGATCTACATAAGAAACGTATAGCCAGACTAGAATACAGAAAGGAATTGAAAGGCACACTATGCATGCTCACACCCCAAATAATTGAACAAGCTGGCCTGATGCCCATTCTGGTAACCCATACTCCAAATGCCAGCAGTCAAAAGTCCAGGACAGGAAGATCACAGATTCAAGGCCAGTTTGGACTACATAGTGAGTTAGCGGGTTCAAGACGTGAGAGGCACAATGAGACAAAAACAAGGGACTGGCTGTCTCTACCAGGTACAGGGAGGGTGGAAGGGAAGGGGTCTTGTAGTATGTGTATGTGTGTGTCTGTGTGCTGTGCAGGGAAGAATCAGTGTTTGACCTGAAAAAAGGTTTCTAGAAGGAAATTCAGGGCCAGGGACATGGCTCAGCCAGTAGTAAAGCACCTACCTTGTGAGCATCAGGGTCTAAGTCTGGATCCCAGAACCCACACAGAAAAGCTGGCCGATGGCATGCATGCATGCCTGCAGTGCTGGAGAGGTGCACACAGGCAGATCCCCAGAACCCACACGGAAAAGCTGGCCGATGGCATGCATGCATGCCTGCAGTGCTGGGGAGGTGCACACAGGCAGATCCCCAGAACCCACACGGAAAAGCTGGCTGACGGCATGCATGCATGCCTGCAGTGGTGGGAAGGTGCACACAGGCAGATTCCATAGGACTCCCTGACCCCCCAGCCTGAGCTCCAGGCCAGTCACAAAGTAACAATGTAACAATGTGGATGATGCCTGAGGAAAACACTGGAGGTTGACCTCTCACCTTCGCATGTATGTTTACTTGCACACATGCACACACAGGAACAAGGACATGTATGCACACACACAGAGACACCAAAGTCCCATCTTCACATGACATAAATCCTTAACCATGGCTTTGCAAGCCCCCCTCCCACACTTTTGCCTAAACTAATTCAATAACATGACCATATGGGAGCTCAGAGCCTGGGTAAGAGCCAAGGATACAGCTGGTCCTGGTGCCTCCCTCTGCTGCAGACACGTCATCCATGTGTGGCTGTCACCTCCACATTAGTCACATTTCCAGCAGGAGTGGCATCTAGGAGGAAGTGCTAGATCGCTTACATGTTAATTGCAATTACACAGCAAAACACAATGTGCTGCCAAAATATTCCCAGGATAATTGCCCTGTGATGACAGGATAATTCGCCCTATTCTTCCAAACAGAATGGAGTTACCCCATCTAATTACTTCGCCATCTCCTAGACAGGAACGTTCACTAGGCCCCAGCCAAGCTCCCCACACACGGCTGCTCGGAGCTTCCTCCACAGACTCCAAGGAAGTTCCCAGGTGTGTCCAGGGCCACCTGAGCTCCACAGGTGGGCAGAGCCAGGTGACTGTGTGTGGGAGTGCCTGGGTGCACATGCCTGTGCTTGTACAGAGAGGGTGGAAGGAAAGGGGTCTTGTGTGTGTATGTGTGCATCTGTGTGCCTGTGAATGTGTATGCACAGGGAACGTAGAAAGGAAGAGGTCTTATAGTGTGTGTCTGTGTGTGTCTGTGGGCATGCGCAGGGACGCACAGAAGGGAAACAGTCTTGAGTCCTGGTCCCCACCTCCAAGATGACCACCACACTCACCACCTCCACTTTTGATGACCACAAATATTGAGGCATTGCCAAGGATGCAAGAATTTGAAGTAAGGGATATTCACCCTGCTCTCTTCTTAAAAAATGATGAAAGTCGCATCCTGCAAGAAATCTCCTGTGACTTTTCTTGCCATGCAGGAAAACCTACAGAACAGTGAAACTCCACACACAAAGTGACACCCCACACGCTTGCTTGAGTGACACCCCACACACTTGACGTGCCCACATACAGCGCTCTTTGTTCGGCCTGGCTAGCCTGGCTCCAGGACTCCAACCCCAGGTTGCTGATTCCAGCCTCCTCTGCTCCTCCAACGAAAGCCTGAAGCATTTACACGCACAGGTTCCACGGTGCAAACTGGTTCCTTGAAGGGTCAGGTGCTCCCTTCATTACTATCGCTGGTCACATACTACTTTCTGAGCATTCCTCCTCCCCCGTGGACATTTCTGGCATGGCCTTGCCATCCCCATCCCTTCCTCTTCTTGCAGAACAGCATATCTCACGCTGTCTTTGAGTGCTCACTCAACAACCTGTGTTTTCTGTCTTATTGCAGAAGGGTCCAATCTCATCACCGGCATCTTCAGTACCTTGGAGAGTGCCTGGTGCTGGGCCCAGAGGCTGCACAGTGTTCACAGAACCTGCGAGGCATTCCCGCAGCTGTGAGCCCCAGTTTGAGGCGCCTCTCTGCTTACCATCTAAGCACGGGTTTACTCCACTACCTACTCCACTACCTCCTCCAATGGGCTGCAAGACACATCAGAGCGAGCAGAAGCATTCTGCTCCCCTGACCTAGGCAGTCTATGTACGTTGGATATGAGGATAGATGGATGGACAACTGGTTCTATTAGATTAGATGAACCTAAATTATACCTAGGGCTGGGCCCTGGGTTCAACAGTGAAATTGGTTTGCTTTTAGCAGGTAATTCATCGACCATTCCAATGGGCTGCACACATATTTCCATGCTGGCCACAAACAGGAATGGGAAAATGATATTTTAAAAGAATTCCTGGGGCTGGAGAGATGGCCTAGCAGTTAAGAGTGCTGACTGCTCCAGCAAAGTGGCAGGATACAAAATTAACCTTAAAAAATCAATGGCCTTTCTTTACACCAAGAACAAGCAACTGGAGAAAGAATTCAAAGAGACCTTCCCACTCACAATAGCCTCAAAAACAATAAAATGTGAGGGAACAAACCTAACAAAAGACACCAAAGACCTCTACAACAAAAATTTTAAACCCTTAAAGAAAGAAATTGAAGAAGACCTCAGAAGATGGAAAAACCTCCCATGCTCATGGATTGGGAAAATTAACATTGTAAAAATGTCCATTTTACCAAAACTCTTGTATAGATTTAATGCAATCCCAATCAAAATCCCCAAGAGTTTCTTCACAGGCTTGGAAACAAAAGTTCTTAAATTCATTTGGAGAAACAAAAGACCCCGAATAGCCAAATCAATCCTGAGTGAAAAGAGCTACACAGGAGGGATCTCTATACCAGATTTTAAACTATACTACAGGGCTATAGTCATAAAAACAGCCTGGTACTGGCACAAAAACAGACCTGTTGACCAATGGAACAAAACCGAAGATCCAAATCTGAGCACATACAATTTCAGCCATCTCATATTTGACAAGGGGGCCAAGAAACCACAATGGAGAAAAGACAGCATCTTCAGCAAGTGGTGTTGGCAAAACTGGATCACCACTTGTAGAAGAATGAAATTAAACCCCTACCTCTCACCCTGTACAAAAGTCAACTCCAGATGGATTAAAGACCTCAANTAGATGATAGATAGATAGATAGATAGATAGATAGATAGATAGATAAATAGATGATAGATAGATAGATGATAGATGATAGATGATAGATAGGTAGATAGATGATAGATAGATAGATGATAGATAGATAGATAGATAGATAGATAGATGATAGGTAGATGATAGATAGATAGATAGATAGATAGATAGATAGATAGATAAATAGATGATAGATAGATAGATGATAGATGATAGATGATAGATAGGTAGATAGATGATAGATAGATAGATGATAGATAGATAGATAGATAGATAGATGATAGGTAGATGATAGATAGATAGATAGATAGATAGATAGATAGATAGATAAATAGATGATAGATAGATAGATGATAGATGATAGATGATAGATAGGTAGATAGATGATAGATAGATAGATGATAGATAGATAGATAGATAGATAGATGATAGGTAGATGATAGATAGATAGATAGATAGATAGATAGATAGATAGATAAATAGATGATAGATAGATAGATGATAGATGATAGATGATAGATAGGTAGATAGATGATAGATAGATAGATGATAGATAGATAGATAGATAGATAGATGATAGGTAGATGATAGATAGATAGATAGATAGATAGATAGATAGATAGATAGATAGATGATAGATAGATAGATAGATGATAGATAGATGATAGATGATAGATTGATAGAGATGATAGATTATAGATGACAGATAGATGATAGATATTTACAAATAGACATTGTGCATTTGTATTTTCTAATGAGAAGGCAATGACAATTCTAATAAATTTGAAAACTATAAAAAGTTTAGAAATAATGAGAAGTTGCTTGTGACCATATAATCTCAATACCAGGCTCAGTCTGGTAGAGTACAGCTTTCAGGTCTGGGGATTTCTTGAACATATACTGCGGACAGCAAGTGTGCAGATGACCCTCCCAACTTCCCCTTCCCTTCCTGAGATGCCATGTGAGAACTTGTGGTGCTCAGTCTTCAAGTGAATCCCAGAGAGCTGTTGGAATTCTTTTTAAGGATTTATTTTTATTTATATGTATGTGACTGTGTGTGCAGAAGTCAAAGGGGTGTTTGATCCTGCTGAAGCTGGAGTTACTGGCCATCGTAAGCCAACCTAAGTGGACTCTGTGAGTGAAACATGGGTCCTCTGCTAGAGCAGCAAGCTCTCTTAGCCACTGCAACATCTCTTACCCTCCCACCCCCACCCAGGAGGCTGTTTTTAATCCTACACATTTTTGGGCTCCTTCGTTGAGTCTGTTGGCTGAAGAGACCTGGGCTTATTTCTGGGTTCCCTCATGTGCTCTGCAGGTGTCCGTGTCTGTTTTTAGTTCTGGATTCTGTATTGTGTTCCATGGGTCTCTGTGTTTGCTTTTACACCAGTCCCATGGAGACTTTGATCCTACCTGTCTGTAGCACATCTTGAAGGCATTGTGACACTTCCAGTGCTCTGTTTGAAGACTGGAACTGGGCTCCTATCTCTCAATCTGCATGAAAAGCAACTCAAAATGGATCAAAGATCTTAATGCACGACCTGATTCTGTGAAAGTGCAGAAGCTAAGGAAACCTGTTCCCAGTAACAATCCTCCAGGAGCTCAGGAAGTAAAGCCATGAACTGATAAATGGGCTTCTAGCAAAACAAAAGGTTTCTGTGAAACAAAGGAACCAGCCATCAAGGAGACCTCAGAACAGGAAAAGCCACTGTCCACCAGGGACCTGAAGTTAGTATCTAGAATACAGAAAGAACTCACAAAACTTAACAAAGATGAAACCCCAACAGAAATGGGAAAATGACCTGAAACGACCATCTTTAGAAGTACAAACAACCAATGAATATAGGGAAAAAATGCCCACCAGCCTCAGCCAGAAAGGAAACATAAATCAAAGCCACACTTGGGAGTCCACCTCACCCTAGTCAGAAAGACACTCATCAGAGATAAACTGCACTGAAGTTAAGAATGTGGGGATAAATCAATGTTATGAGGGCTGATTAGCACACAATTTGCCTCTTTGGGGAATCAGTAGGGAAGTTATCTTCAAAAAACTAATTGGGTTTTTTTTGGTTGGTGCAGTTGCCTTGGTAATCCAACACTTTGGGAGGCAGGAGGCCAGGTCGGATCTTTGTGAGTTTCAAGGCCAGGCACGGTTACAGAGCAAGTTCCAGGACAAGCTGGGGGCTACAGAGAAGACCCTGTCTCAAGAAAGGAGGCCGAGAAAAAAAGAAAAAAAGAAAAAAAAATAAAAAAAAAAAAACCTGTAAAACTCTGTAGTATTTTAGACACACACACAACACCACACACACCACACACACACACCCACATGCACACACGACATTGTGCCCATATACACACCGAACATTATGCTACACAAACAATTTACCTGTGCGCCTATGGAAACTGCTGCACTATTCACAATAATCAGGTTATGGCATTAGGCCAGGTGCATGTCAGTAGATATGGTTACAGAAAGTGTGGTATATACTCAATAGAGTACTATTCATCCATCAAGAAGAATGAAATCCTGTCATTCACGGGAATAACAGATGAAACTAGAGAAACTCATTAAAACATGGTTTCCCTTATATGTAGAGGAAGAAGGAGACTCTTAGGGACTGGAGGGGAGAGTGTCAAGTGCTGGGAGAAGAGAGGGAGGGAAGAGAGGGAAGAGAAGGGTGATAATGATCAGATAATAATATGAAAAAGTTACAACAGCGGAAACCACTTACTGTAAAGGCAACTAATATGGAGTCAATAAAATTGGCATGTGTGTATATGTGGGGGATATCTGCAGTGTATAATGCACATGTGTGTTCATACCTGTAGAGGCCAGAAAGACAACAACTGTTCCTCGAAAAAGATGTTCGATCATGCAAGTACATACTAATCATAATTCTGAGAGAGGGAAACTCTAGACGATCCAGGAGAGCCCAGGATCCACCCGGATGTCTCTGACCATCGATAGCGACGAAGGAGGAACTGCCTTGTCACATCTGGATTTTTCGATCTACATGGGCTTGTGGAGAGAGAAGTACACTAGCGAGAGAATAATCAATAGAAACATTACCACAGCAAAGCACAATTTAGTACATGAAATGAAAGACCATTCAATTCTTGATCCCAACCTAAACACTAAATATTAACAGTTTTTTTTCTACATTTTTTTAAAAACATAATTTGAAAGAAAGTTAATAAAATTGATTCTACCTATTTTCCTCTTCATATCTTTGGGGCCTGATTCACAAAAACACCACTCAGAATGGCTCAGTGCATGACATTCAATTGGACTCACTCTACCTCGCTGATGATATATATATATATTATATATATATATATATATATATATTATTCTACATGGTGTGCAGCAGTTCCCACAAAGTGCAAAAGAGGGCCTCTGATCACCTGGAGGTGGGTAGTTAGGCAGTTTGGTTAATTCCATTGTGGGGCGTGCTGAAAAGTACAAACTCAATGCAGGCCTCGGCATCCATGACCGGCCACTTGGTCGTAACCAAGCTGAGCCATCTCTACAGCCCCTCATTGGGATTTTAACACTAGAGGAACCAGTGCTGACTCCTGGTTCAGATTTACTGAGGCTTCAGGAGGTTATTGTGTAGACAGCAGGTATGTAGGCATCCTGGCCAGGTAGGGGTCCTGTCTGTGATGTGGAGGGACAGTTGAGCCATATTGGCTCCCAGAGAACATCAACCACTTTACAGGAGGCTCACTGTCCTCAAGGAGCCCCGACCCAGGTCTCGGGAGAGAGCCTCCATCTGTACCCAGAGCTTTGCCTCTGTATTGCCTTTCTGTTGCTTAGTAACAAGATCACCTAATTATTCTACTAAGAGGTCAAAGAAATGCCAGCATCCCATTGCCTAGACCAGAAAGTCAAATAGCATAGCTATTAATTTGTGAAGAGAACTTTCTTTTCAGCCAGAGGAAGCAAAGGTTAAAAAAAAAAAAAAAAGAAGAAGAGTCTTCCGGATGCAGTGTATATTTGCCAATCTGGAATCACGGCGTCCTAGAATCACCTACAATGAGAGAAGGAGTGTCAAGGAGGAGGAGGAGGAGGCTGCCCTGTGCTCTGCCTCTTTTTAATTCCTGTGATTGACCACAGTTAAGGAGCAGGAAATGGTCAGGCAAACGGAGTGTTGTTTTCAAGATAAATGATGTGAAAATTTCCTAAGATCCTGGGGATTTTTGTTTTCTGATATGGGGATAGGGGATTGTTTGGGAAGTGTAAAAAATTCTTAAATGCAAGAATTTTCTTGTGAAAATACCTGGCTCACATGTATTATGGTGGAGCCAGGTATGGTGTTGAGCCAATTATGGTGGTGAGCCAGGTATGGTGGCCTCCACACCTTTAACTCCCCCAGCACTAGGATGGAAGCAGAGGGCAGGACGCAGATCCTCTAAAATTCAACCAAGCCTTGGTCTATCTATAGTGAGTTCCAGGCCCAGACACACCATTCAACAAAAAAAAAAAAAAAAAAAAAAAAAAGAAAGACAAGAAAAGAAAGAAGAAGGAAAAAGACAAGGAAAGACAAGAAACAAGAAAGATAAGAAAAGAAGAAGCAAAGAAAAATCTAGATAAGAAAAGAAAGAAGAGATAAGAAAGAAGATAAAGAAAGAAAGAGTAAAAGCAAGAGACGAAGAGAGAGGAAGAAGAGCAGACGAAGGGCAGAGAGAGAGAGAGCGGGAGGAGAGATAGCGAGAGAGAAAGAGAATAGGAGAAGGAAAGGAAGGAAGGAAGGAAGGAGGAAGGAAAGGAAGGAAGGAAGGAAGGAAGGAAAAGGCAAAACAAAGGAACAAGGAACCGAAGGAACACGAAGAGAAAGAAAGAGAATTTTCTTAGCTGACTCGTTTTGATCTGTCTGTGGCTAAAATCGCCAGGGGGTTGTTTTCTGAGGATTTCCCCCTCTTGATGATGTCCTGGTATTGACCCTGTTCATACAAACCCTTCTGAAGATGCAGATGCGGGTGTGCTCCTGCTGGCTGCATCCCCTGCGGAGACTTGAACCCTGAAGCCCTGCTTTCCCACGTGCCTCTGCAGCGCAGCCACTGACTGCCGAGGGCACTTAGCAGGGGTGAGTCGGTCCGGGCACATCCTCCTTACACCTGCCCCGGACAAGTGGTCTTTTCTAGTCCTTTCTTTGCCCTAAATCAAATCCCCATAAGTGAAGGGGCTCTGTCCGCACTCCAGCCCTGGGCACGGCACCTGCAGGGGATGTGAAGTCTCAGAAGCCAAAGGAAGGAACTGGGGAGAAGGGAGAGTATGCCTTCATGGAAAAACAGAGGAAAAATTAGTTCACACACATGCTGTTTGGCTCCAGGGTTGGCTACGTAAAATGGAGCTTTTGTTTTCGCAGCTGCCTGGCTGGGACGCTGCCCTTGAAGACTGTTCCTCCACCCCAGGCAGTTCTGCGAAGGGTTAGTCCTCTGGCGCCCTCTGATGGTATCGGGGGGTAACGACATCGTGGAATCTGTCCTCTCGGTCTTGAGTTTATTTAATCCCTTTAGAGCCATTTTACCCAGGATCTGGTTTATTCTGGGTGCTGAGTGTGGCTTTGAAATGCATCCAGCGAGTGACAGAGGGCAGGAAATATGAGTAGAGGAGGTGAGATACAGCGCATGCGTGCAAGTGGGCAATCTGCGTTAATAGAGTGATGTGCTCATTGCCACTGAACTGCAGCACCCTAGGCATGGTCCATTTCCATTACAACACAAATGGAGGAAACAGAGCCAATAAAGGCTGGAGACATGGCTCACGCACGTTAGAGAACTGCGGATCTTTGGTTCAGTTTCTCAGCCCACCCCACATGCCAGCTACTGCTCAATAAAACACCAGTTCCCCCAAGGGGATACAAATACCTTCTGAGCGCTCTCCCAGACACTGTACCACACTGGGTGCACTTAGGATACCACACACTACAAACACACACACACACAACACACACACACAACACACACACCAAATGCTCGCCTCTTGTTCCCACTCATCTCCTTCAACACTGCTCTGCAGACCTGGAGTCCTTGGAGGAGGCACCCTGAAACCAGAGTCCCAGCTTTTTCCATATGTGAAGAGGCTTGAATAAAACATAGATGTGAATGCATCTTTGCGGATAGGTAGGGTGGATGAGTCTTTGGGTATATTAGCCAGGATGGTATGACTGGGTCAGGTGGTAGGCTCCATTTGAGTCCTTGGCTCTCCACACTGCTTTCCAAACAACCCAGATGCCCTCTACACCAATGAGTGATAGAGAAAAGTGTACATCTACACAATGAGATTTCTATGCCAGCAGTAGTAAAGAAATATGACATCATAACTTTACAGGTAAATGGGTGCCTAGCCATGATTAGACTATTATTGCTAAGTGAAGAAACCACAGTCCCAGGAAAACAAATCGACCAAACGACAGCACTCATCTGTGTGGTGTCTAGCACCAAATACAATTAGTTAGTAAGTCCAAACTAAGCAATGTGTGTGTATGTGTGTGTGTGTGTGTATTTCTTTCTTTACCTGAAAGCAACTGTTTTTTCCATTATAATGTGAATACCTCTTCATTGAGGATTCTGGAATTAGCTACCACTTATTTTCAGACTTTGAATTTGGTATATGGGAGGGTATGTATGCCCTTATTTTAGGAGTAATATAAACATTAAGGGGAAATGTGAATTCCAAAATAAAAAAAAAAAGACATGTATGGTAGACGCATGCTGAACTACTGATGGGAGAGGGGCAAGGAAGGGGAATTAGGTATACATTTGATTAAGAAATTGAGAAATACACAAAACTTCAATTAAAATGCGCCCCCACCCACCCCCGAAACACAACAACAAACAACCAAATCAATAAAAAAGGACGCAAGTCACATTCTCCAAGTGCCCCCCGGCGCTACTACTGAAGGTCAGGGCCTCTGAGAATGGAGCAGTCCTCAGTGGTCACATGGCCAGGACTGGACCTCCCTCCGTGATTCCATGCACCTTCCCACTCTTGGAAGAGATACATGAAGTCAAGCCTTGTTATGTCTTTATTTTGTATTATTATTATTATTTTATTGTTATTATTNAAAAAAAAAAAAAAGACATGTATGGTAGAATGCATGAGCTCTGATGGGGAGGGGGCAAGGAAGGGGAATTAGGTATACATTTGATTAAGAAATGTATGAAATACACAAAACTTCAATTAAAAATGGGAAAAAAAACAATTGCAAAATAAAAGAAAAGGAAGCAGAGTCATCCTCAAGTGGGCGCTACTACTGAAGGTCAGGGCCTCTGAGAATGGAGCAGTCCTCAGTGGTCACATGGCCAGGACTGGACCTCCCTCCGTGATTCCATGCACCTTCCCACTCTTGGAAGAGATACATGAAGTCAAGCCTTGTTATGTCGTTATTATTATTATTATTGTTGTTATTATTATTATTATTACGAAATCAAGAAATCTGGGGAAAAGGACAGAGCTGCTCTGAGCAGCTGAAAAGAAGGCCTGGAGAGAGGGATCCTGGGTACGCAGGGTAAAGACACAAGACCCCACCCTCTGTGTGCCCTCTGAAGGAAGGGGAAGCAGAGGGAAGGGGGGGAGGAGGTGCAGGACGCCCACTTGACCCTCACTGCTACATCGAAACGGGAAGTCCAGGCTAAGAGCTCACCTTGCTTCATGAAGAAAGTGACTCTGGACTCTAGAACCACCTGGAAAATCCATCTTGGGGTGCTGCATGTTTGCATACCACACAAACTATTGTTTTAAAATATGGCCAGGTGTGGTAACGCAGGTCTTTCATACCAGCTGAGGCAGGGGGATCTCTGTGAGTTCAAGGCCAGCCTGATCTACATAGTGAGGCTAAAGGGAGACCCTATCTCAAAAAAAAGACCAAAAAAATTGAAAGTACTACATATCAAAGAAGAAGGAAACTGCAAAACCATCTCTATTTCTCCACTGAAGCCTGTATTTTAAATTCTAAGTTTAAGCTTGTATCTCCAAATATGGTGTTTTATTTTAAAGAAAAAAAAAGATCATCTTTTAAGAAGATCTGAGGCTAGGCATGGTGGCTCACGCCTTTAGTCCCAACACTTGGGAGGCAGAGGCAGGCAGATCTCTGTAAGTTCAAGGCCAGCCTGGTCTACATAGCGAGTTCCAGGACAGCTGGGACTAAAGAGAAACCCTGTCTCAAAAAGACCAAAAAAAAAAAAAAAATCCATGTAGGAGGAGGGGGTGAATTGTGCACAATTCAGCAAAGTGCAACATGGCAAAAGGATGAGTGGTCGAGGTGTGCGTCACTTGGAAAGTGCCAGGCCATCCCTGGGGTGCAGCGACTTTGGGCTGGCTTCCTCTAGGCCACAGAACACCAGGTCTTCAGTGTCTTGAATCAACAGCAGTGTCATGTGAATCTTGGTACTGACTTCCAGTCAGTTCTCTTTTCTAAGGCAGACTGGCTCAAATGTGGCTGTCTGAGCACACGGCTCTTAAGCTCCTCCAGCCCAGAAGAGCTGCCAAACTGGAGATCAAGTAAGTGTTCAAGAGCACACGCCTGTGCGGACATCGCTCACTCACACTATAGTAGGTGTATTTTGACATTGTATTTGGATCTTTCGTTCATTCAACAAACCCTCTCAAGGCAATTTCTGTCTAGCCTGGTTGTTCAAGGAGAGATTAAGACACACAGAACCTCTGACTTCGGGGGGACAGGCTAGAAACAAAAGAAGGAATTGAAAGGCTGTGTCCAGGGAAAGTAGGCAGCAGGCACCTATAGCAGAGGCTAGACCCAGAACAGGACACAGTAAGCCTGAGAAGACGGTCTGGCCACAGCCCAGCCCCCACCCCGACTATGTCCTAAACTGGACCCACAGTGGTAACAGCAAGCATTTTAATGGATGGCATCACTACTCTGCAGTCCCTACAACAGCAGGGTAGGTTTTTGTATAATTTTCTGAGTGATGAATCAGAAAATGGAGAATCCTCAAATTTCCCAGAACAAAAACTTACAGTCTCCTTTCACACAAAAATAAAAACATAAAATGCTAGTATTTTGTACTTTCAAGTTAAAGTGAAAAAAATTTTAATTGAAATATTGTCAAATTAGTTCTTCCCCAGAGTCAAGTGCATGGCTTACTATGCTGATATTTGGTTTGTGAATACTGATTTAATAGTGTATGTGAAGAGGAAAGGGTTCCAAGGAGCCCCCAGTCACACAGAACCCCATCCCCTTCTCTACCAGCCCTGGAAGGTTCCACACATCTCCGTCACAATGTAGCAGAGAGAGTCCTTCAGGAAATGTTTGCTGTAAATGCAGTGATCCAATTAGAAATGTTACAGTAATCTTTCAGGCAAGTGTGAAGAGGCTGAGAAATTTTGAAGAAAGCAGAAAATTTTAGAAACCATCTGGAAATCTTAAATAGATGATGATAATTATTCAGCTGTTTAGAAACAAGTCCTAAACAAGAAGTCATGAAGCTGGTCTCTCGTTTTCTGCTACAATAATTGTCTGCCTTCTGCCCCCACAGTTGAGGGGTTGTGGCATCTCTAACTGCCCACATCCCCTCTCCCTGCAGACGGACTGCATATGTGACATGCTGGGGGCCACAGGGAGAGCCTCATCCCCCTCTGCTCAGCAGGCAGCTCCCCAGCTCGGCAGCCCGGTCACAGCCTGGAATGGCATACCTGCTGTAGCTCCCCATCTGCAGGCCAAGTCCCACTCCACACCTGACCCTGTCCTGGCCCAATGTGAAGAGGGGGAAGTGGTCCTATTCGGGAATGAGTGTGATGTACCGCAAGCCAGTTTCTCCCAGCACTTTCTCTGGTGTGAATCAAGCAAGACCCCCTTCGTTGCTGCCCAGAAAAGACCAAGTGAGAGCAGGGGGTCCCACGTTCTTGGGTTCCTGTGGCCAAGCTTTGCCTGAAACCCAGTAAGCCCAGAATCCAAGCTCAGGGGCCTGGGAGATGTTCAGCTGGTAAGGTGCTTGTCTTGCAAGCAAAAGGGCCTAAGTTTGATCCCCCGAGCCCACATTTTTTGGTCTTTTTGAGACAGGGTCTCCCTTTAGTCTCAGCTGGCCTGAAGCTCACTATGTAGATAGAACTCACAGAGATCTGCCTGCCTCTGCCTCCCCAGTGCTGGGATTAAAGGCGTAAAAAAGCCAGGCAAGAGGCTGGAGAGATGGATCATCAGTGCAGAGGATCCGACATCACCTGGCAGCTAACAAACATTTTTAACTCCAATTTCAAGGGGCCCAACCACCTCTTCTGGTCTCTGTGGGCATTGCACACATGTGAGGACATACTTATACACCTACAGGCAAAACACTCATACACATAAATAATAAATGAATGAACGAATGAATGAATAAATAAATAAATAAATAAATAAATAGCCATGCATCATGGCACATTCTTGTAATTCCAGCACTGGAGAATGCAGACAGGTGGATCCCTGGGGCTCACTGGCCAGAAAACCCAGCCCGATCACTTCACAAGCTTCAGGTCCCAGTAAGAGACCCCGTCTCAAAAAATAATACAGAGGGTACCGGAAGATTGACACCATAGGTTGTCCTTTGGCCTCCAAACACCTGAACATGCACATACACAAAGAACTGAAGTTCAGCTTTTTCACATGCATCTCTGAAGACCAAGAAAAGTTTTGAGCAGGGACACACCACCCACACCCAAACTCTCGTGCCAGGAAAGCTATCTTCCCTGGATGACCTTGTGCCAGCCACAATACCCTGGATGCCACAGGTCACTCCAGACTATTAAGTGCCAAAGTGCCCTTGACCCTGCTCCACCCCACAGCGCTTCCCTCAGAGCTGTCTGCTAGCTCCAAGTTCCATCAGAACAAGTCCTCTCCCTTACAACAGCCCCCTAATATACAAGGGAGACATGTCAAGAGCCCCAGGTGATACCTGAGACACAGACTTGTACCACCCCATGATTTTTTTCCTATGTATATGTAACCTATGATAAGTGTAACTTATGACTTGAGCATACAAGAAATTAATAGTAACTGCTAATAAAGTAGTTACTATAGCAAACTTTTGTAATAAAAGTAAGATCCAGGTTAGCTGAACATAATCGCTACAATACTAGCGTAGTAAATCAGATAGAGTCACAGATTCATGGATATCCTGGGCATGTTACCTGAATATAATCACAACAACATTAGGATGGTAAATCAGATAAAGAGAGACACAGGTTCATGGGGTAACATTCACTGCATGGATACACTGGGTAGGGGACAATCCACATCCCAGATGTGGCTGCGGAGTGATGTGAGATTTCAACACACTCCCCAGTGTTACAGTCACAGTGTGACCAGTACACCTCCTTTCCTCGGAATTCTCTGGAAGAACTTCACTGTACTGAGACAGGGCCCCTGGCTCCATTCACTGCCATGCTGGCTAGACTTAGTCACCCTCAGGCTCTCTCCATCCCTCCCAGTGCATCCTTCCTGGTCTTTATTATCCAACAAGAAACAAGAATTTGTGGAAAAATTAAAGGAAGATCACAAAGCACTAGGTCCCAGAGACAGCTAAGCTGCAGGTCTATCTACTGTTAGTGCCACAGCCTGGGGGCAAATCACAGCCACTGATGGCCTCAGTCATGGAGGCTGCAAGGCCATGATCAAGGGTGGTGAGGCTGGTCTTCCCTCTCCCCCTGCCTTGTAGGTGGCCCCTTTTCCTGCATCCTTGCAGGAATGTATGTATCTGTGACTCTTCTCAGTCAGTTTGGGTTAGAGCCCCAACCATAAAGACCTCACTTTAACTCAATATTTGAAGACTTCATCTCTGAGCACCATCACATTCTGGGGAACTGAGAGGCAGGACTTGGATGCATGATGGGAACTGGTGGGGGTGGGGTGGGGCACCTGAGCAATGATGAAATCCACACAGCCATTCTCTTTATGAGGCTCCTAGGGAACAGGGGTCCGGTAAACACAGAACAGCCTCCTGGAGATTCCATCTTACCTCACACTCTACTGAACCTAGAAAAGAAATTTTCAAACAATATATTCTCGAAAAGAATTGAAATTTTGAATAAAAGTTTATGATGATGACACACATCGTCAGGAGGCCTGAGAGATGGTTCAGTGGGTAAAAGATATTTGATGGCATGAAGGTATGCTCAAACACACACACACACACACACACACACCATTAAACAAATAAATGCAAAGATAAAAAGAAAAGGAAGGAGGAGGAGGAGGAGGAGGAGGAGGAGGAGGAGGAGGAGGAGGAGAGATGGCTCAGCAGTTGGAAGCACCGGCTGTTCTTGCAGAGGACCCGGCTTTGGCTCCCAGAACCTACACCATGCTCACAACCATCTGTAAGTCCAGCTCCAAGGGATCCAGCACGCTGTTCTGACCTTGGAGAGCACTGCACACATGTGGTGCACATACATACTTGCAGGCACTCACACATACACTTACAATAAATACACGTAAAATAAATCTTAAAAAAAAATACTTTCAAACCAGCCATGGTGGCACATGCCTTTAATCCCAGTACTCAGGAGGCAAAGTCAGATGGATCTCTGTGGGTTCAAGGCCAGCCTGGTCTACATAGTTCTAGGCCAGCTTGGGCTATAGGAAAACCTTGTCTCAAAAAGAAAATAAAAAGCATACTTTCAGGAGGAAGAATCCCCCCCCCCTCGCTTGGCGTCAGGTTCACAACCCACCAGGATGTGAGTTCTCCTTCCTCTGTTCCAGAAATTTCTTCAACCTTTGCAAGAAAATCCCAGGTCTATCTCCAAGATGGCATTGGTAGGAGGTCCTCACCAAGAAGGCATGTTTATTTGATAAGCAAGGTTTCTGGAAGTCCCTGATGTGTGAGCAGGCTAGAAACAGGCATTCTGCATAGATAGGCCTCATGTCTTAAATCGAAGCCCAAGGTACCACTAGGTTATTTTAACCTACTGGGGATTTTAAAGGTTTTTTTTTACTTTTTTTATTTGTTTGAGTGCTTTGCCTGCATTAAATATAAGTCCACCCATGTTACATAATTCACATAGGGGCCAGAGGAGGGTGTCAGATCTCCCTGGAACTGGAATTACAGATGATTGTTAGCCAGGATCAGGTGCTAGGAATCAAACCTGGGTCCTCTGGAACAGTGGCCAGTGTTCTTAACCTCTGTGCCATCTCTCCAGCTCAGCTTTTTAATGTTTTTTAAGAACTCAATCAGACAGTGGTGGCAGAAACAGAGCCAACAGAGAAAGCCGGAGGGACGTCCTGTGCGCTTCTGTGACGGACTCAGCTGCGCTCATCCCTGGTTAACGTTTTGTTCTGTTTTTTGTCTTTTGGTACAGGCTCTTCCTGTAGCCCCAGCTATCCTGGAACTTGCTACGTAGACCAGGCTGGCTCTGCCTGCCTCCGCCTCCCAAGTGCTGGAATTAAATGCATGCACCAGCATGCCCATCCCCAGTTAAGTTTTGTTACAGCTAAAACCCATGCATTAAAAAAAAATCAGCCTAGTAGTAAATACATGATACCATCATGGAACTTTAAAAATTATTAATAGCTATTAATAATCTGAACAAATGGAGATTTATATCACATTCTTGGTTTAAATTAGCATAACTGTATAATACAGTAGGTATACCAATTAACTAACTTAATACAGTCAATTTACCTGATTAGTTCTAAATTAATTCATGTATTTTATACAATTTTAATATTCAGCATAATTGTAAAATTACATAGAAAGGGTGAAGATTCACAGATCGCTAAGTAGGTTTGGAAATGAAAATGTCAGGGTTAAAAACTAGGTGGACATAGCTGGAGAATGACTCTGACAAGAATTACATATTCCTGGCAGAGCATGGTCCAAACAGAGACCTGACAAAACCCCAACATTGTAGTAGCCTGTACGCTGAGAATTATGCAGTGCGCCTGCGCAAAGCTTGTCCCCATCAACCTAACCTGCCCTAGGCAGGCGACCATACAAACACCTGAGTTGCAGACCTGAGCCAATCACAAGGCGACACGATGACTGCACTGAGAGGAGAGTGGAATTCGAACAGTACATAAACCTTAACCTTGCCCCCAATAAACAAACGAGAATGCGGCTGCCTTCCGCCTGCATTCCCCCGACTCCCAGGGTCCGCTGTTGACTCTGTGCCTCTCTCCCCCCCGTTCGTTCACAGTCAGACCACGAAATTCCCCGGCAGGCCTGGAAGACTGACAACACGACATGATTATACAGCCATCAAGTGTGCGCAGGGGGCTCCATGGAGCCCGGATGGATGAGACACTGGATCACTAGGGAGAAAAATAAAAACCTGCACCCTGCTCAGTCATGCCATGCCTCAGCCCAGACAGCTGAAGAAACTAAACGCTGAAAGTCATCACACACAAAGACATCTCCCTACATCTTTATGACCCAAAGATAGCACCAAAATTTTTGAACAGGAACCAAAACGGGTGTAACACAGGTCATTTCTGAATGGATTCATTTAACTGGAGAAAAAATAAGACATACCACAATGCTACCAGATACAAAAGAGAGTCGAACCTGCATTTTATATAGAATAAACACCTTAGAAGTCTGCAACAAAACAAAACCCTAAACTTTTTAATTCTACAGAGAAAAGAATGAAGGAAAATTAGAAAAGGATATGAAGAGAAGACGGCAAAATCACAACTGTCAAAGTGACAAAAACACCTGCTCCAGTCAACACTCGGGACAATTTAGAGGGGGAGTCCCACCACGAGGGTCCTCCTCTGTTCTCTGTGGTTCCCACCACCAGTGTCCTAACCTGCTCTCTGTGGTACCCACCACCAGTGTCCTCCTCTGCTCTCTGTGGTTCCCACCATCAGTGTCCTCCTCTGCTCTCTGTGGTTCCCACCATCAGTGTCCTCCTCTGCTCTCTGTGGTTCCCACCACCAGTGTCCTCCCCTGCTCTCTGTGGTTCCCACCATCAGTGTCCTCCCCTGCTCTCTGTGGTTCCAACCACCAGTGTCCTCCTCTACTCTCTGTGGTTGCCACCACCAGTGTCCTCCTCTGCTCTCTGTGGTTCCCACCACCAGTGTCCTCCTCTGCTCTCTGTGGTTCCCACCACCAGTGTCCTCCTCTGCTCTCTGTGGTTCCCACCACCAGTGTCCTCCTCTGCTCTCTGTGGTTCCCACCACCAGTGTCCTCCTCTGCTCTCTGTGGTTCCCACCACCAGTGTCCTCCTCTGCTCTCTGTGGTTCCCACCACCAGTGTCCTCCTCTGCTCTCTGTGGTTCCCACCACCAGTGTCCTCCTCTGCTCTCTGTGGTTCCCACCACCAGTGTCCTCCTCTGCTCTCTGTGGTTCCCACCACCAGTGTCCTCCTCTGCTCTCTGTGGTTCCCACCACCAGTGTCCTCCTCTGCTCTCTGTGGTTCCCACCATCATTGTCCTCCTCTGATCTCTGTGGCTGTGGTAATCATCATGTGGCCAAGTGCACCTTGCGGGAGGAAAGGTTTTATTTCAGCTTCCCCTCGTGGTTGCAGAGATCATGGAGAGATCCAGGCAGGATCAGAAGCCATGGAAGAGTGCTGCTTGCTGGCTCAGCCACCTTTCTGGTAGTACCAACTGCCTAGGGGATGGTGCCACCCACAGTGGGCTGGGCCCTCCTCTCTCATATCAACCTTCAGTCAAGATAATGTCTCACAAACATGGACACAGGCCATTCTGGTAATGGAAATGCTTTAGGTCTCCAAGTGAGGTTCCCTTTTCCCAAGTGACTCTGGGTTGTTTCCAGTAGCATAGCACACTGACTTCTTTCTAATGTTTCCACAGGCTGGGTGTGTAAAGTGCTGGCAGGTTCTTAGTCCAGTGGGGGCGTGGCCTCTTCTTCCAAGATCACAGCATGGTGCTTACTGCTCCATTTGGAGGGACAGACATTGTGAGCCACATGGCCTAAGGAATGGAGGGGGCAGAGTTTTCCCTTCAAACCCTTTGACAAGTCACTTTTCCCTCTGAGCTATAGCCCTCACGACCCAGTCACCTCCCAACTGTGCCGTCTCTTAAAACTGCGGGTTTGAGAATTAAGTACCAACATGAACTTTGGAGGTGCACAAATGTGCACATCACACCAAAATACATTAAAAGAATACTTTAGAGACATGGTGAGAGTGTTAGAAAAGTAAGCCAGGGCCCACATCTACTTGGCCCATCTATCTAGACACCCCCCATGTTGTCCACACCCCACCTTACCCATAGGCCCCCTCCTGATCTTCCTGTCTGAGCCCTGAAGACTCCCCTTCTAAGAAATGGAAACCACGTAAATGTCCTTCAACTGACAAGTGGGTAATGAAAATGTGGTACATTTACAGTGGAGTTGTACTCGGTGGGGAAAAAAGATGAAATCTTGAAATCTACAGGTCAATGAATGGAACTAGAAACTGTTATAGAAGTGAAATAGCACAGACTCAGAAAAAACAAGCTTTTTGAGCTCTTTCTCATTTGTGGATCTCAGCACCAAATCCTTATATGTGAGTATATATCCTGATATAACCATAGGATCCAGGAAAATGAGAAGGAGACATGGAGGTAAAGGAAAGAGCCTGAGAGAGGGGCACACTAGGAGACGGATGCTACCAAGGCGGAAATGAGGCATTTAGCTGGGAAGGGAGGAGGGAAGGGCACACAAGGGGCCATGGGGGTAAAGGGAAAAAAGGAACTCAAAAGTGGGGTGATAATGGGAGTCAAGTATTGTCAAGGAGAAAACTGGGGACTTTACCTGGGAGGGAGATTTAGACTTGCTAGAATCTTCTAAACTGTGGTTTGGGGAGAAATTTTCCTCATTTGCCTTTGGGAGCTGGGGAGACAGAGGCGAGGCACTGTATACTCGCATTTCTCCAGGGAAGGACTTACTTACACCACCAAGTCTGTCACATACTTAGACAAACATAATTTCTTACTGTGTGCTAAATATGGATCCTTACATTTACCGACAAGTATACCATATACCACTCATCAAAAAAGCTGCTTTTTTGCAACAGATGGAAGGTATTACAGAGTTCCACAACTGGTCAGGCACAGAGAATAGTGTTTGTGAATTGCCCACCCCTAAGTGACTCATCTACAGTGGAACCTCTACACCTAAGGCTCACAGAACACAGCAGAACACTGCGGGTAGAGAGAATATTAGTGCATCTCTCAATGCTCACCAGTGAGGTTTCCTCATGAAACAGAGCATGAGGAACATGGAAGGCCACAACTGGACTATGTTAAAAACCCTGTAGCTTCCACCAATCCAAAGAGGGTTGCAAGGAATTCGAATCACAGAGGAATGCCACAGAGTGATCAAATTAAGAGCCCTTCATTAGCTGGCAGTGGAGAGCAAGCTAATGCTAGAAAGAACTCTCAACCCCGAGGAGAAGCAGGGTAAGGTTTATAAGACCGAATACCACCAATAGCAAGAAGTTTCAGTTAGACAGAGACAAGTTTTCTCAAAAGTAAATTTCCCAGTACAATAAAAAACAAAACAATGAACTTCCTGCAACTTCAGGGGCAGCTGGCTAACAGTGTTCTGCTCCATAGGCTACAGTTTAGTGAGGGATCGAAGTGCCAGGGAAGGGCTGGGTGAAGCACAGGGTGAAGCGAAAACACAGCCAACTAGTCAGCCAGAACAAAATGGAGTCACTCCAGACAGTTCTGTACCATCAGGTAGCATCTGAGGCCTAGGGCTGGCCTTCCCTGCCACAATGGAACCTGCCTATCTGATGCATTTTTAAAGTACCTTAATTTATCATCTCCTTTGATCTGTTACTATTAAAAACTTCATGAAAGTATTACCATGTTGGAGTATGGGGTTTGGGATAACCTGAATCTGTGTTCCCAGGCAATGGTCACTCATATTTGGCTCTGAAAGAAACAGCTTCTGACCCCCTTAGAGATGAGATTTGAGCTTTTTATGTGGTCATCACACTGATGAACAAATCTTAGCAAGACAGTAAAAAGTAACTATTAACCACCCAAACCATGAAAGGCAAGAAGCAATCTATTTCTAAATGACAGAGGATGGGATCTAAAGGCAGCAGCTGAGCTTCTCAGGAAAGACCAAAGATGCCCCGCAGGAGAGCAGACCCCCACACACACACACGAGGGTGCCACCAACAGCCAGGACTAGGGGTGGGGGATTAACTAGAACATATGGCAGAAGATCCAGCAACGCTCCATTCCATTCTGTTAGTCCCAGTTGTCTACACAGCCGTGTTATCCTTCTTTACATGACACCCAAGTCGAGGCTGCCAGGTGTTCAAGGCAAGGACTTGACTGCCTGGCTTCCGTTTTTTGTGAATGAGCCATTTGAAGGGAAGGACAGAGATGCTCTGAGGCTGAACAGCAGTGAGTTCAGAATGTTCACAGGAAGCCAGAGAACAAGGTAAACAGAACAGAGGCTGTTTTCTTCACCAGGGAGGTCCACAGCATCTTGGCGGTAAGAAGAACCGCAGCTGGTGCGCAGTATCCCTGGCCACTTCCCTGTCCTCCAGAATCCCATTTCCCACTGCCTTGACAGACAGGCTCTCTCTCACAGGTTGTTGTGGGGTTTTTTTTTTTTTGATGTTCTAATAAAGCAATTTCTTTTCAATATAAAAAGGAGAAGGCATTGACCTCTTCAGAACAGTAAATGAGCCAACCAGTGGCAAAAGACAGTCTAATGTTTTTAATATTTTATTTATTTTCATTTTATGTCTGTAAGTGTATTTCCTGTGTGTACATAACTGCATCCATGTTCTGCAATGTCTAAGGAGGTCAGAGAAGAGTGTCTGATTGTGTGGAACTGGAGTTAGGGACAGTTGTTAGCTGGCCTGTGGGTTCTGGGAACCCTCGAATCCTGGTCCTCTGCAAGAGCGGTCAGTGCCACCTTTCCAGTTCCTAGCTTGTGTTTTATGAATTTGCATAACTCTGACAAATGCTAGCTCTAGTGTGAGGGGATATCTCCTCCAAAGTGCCAGTGTCCAATGACATGCATTAATTTCTCCTCCTGACACACAGCCAGGCTTCACTGATTTGTTGCTATGAAATCTCATGATGTGAATGGTCTCTGTAGCACGCACAAATGTGTCTTTTGACATATAAGCAGCATACTTTTGAGTTCTTTGTACATGTTCAAAAGAATTGTAGCTTATTATTTTCAAATTTCCCTCCTAATGTCAGCCTGTGCTCCTAACTCAGGGTTTCTCTAGATTTACTCTGTAAACAACCAAAGTTTTGCAGTGAGTGACAGAGGGTGCCTGGGCCAATGAGAGTTGCTGGGCACTGGGGTCCATGCCACCAATCAGGGAAAACTTGGTGTCTTAAAACAACAGAATTTTAACCTACCACCCCCAAGCCTAGAGGACATAGACCCAAAGTCAGGGTGTGAGCAGAGCCCGTCTGCTATTGAATGCTGTGCAGAGTTCTGCCAGGTTCTAGTGCCTGTCAGCAGTCCTTGACATGTGGTCTCAGCCTCTAAGCCTCTAAGCCTCACCTTCGTGTGGCTTCTGTCTTCACCCTTCCTGTCTCCTATAAAGATATCTGTCACTGGGTTGAGGTCTACTTGATTAATAAAGTTCTGTGTGAGAGGTGGGATGACAAGGGTATAAAGTATGTGTGAAGATGTGTGTGCACATGTACACAGTAAGTTTATGACCAGGTATCTTTCTCAACTGCCCTTCTCATTTTTTGAGCCAAGGTCTCTCACCGAAGGCAGAGCTTGCTGATTGGCTGGACTGATTGGCCACCAAGCTCCAGGGACCCTCCTGTCTCTCCTCCCCAATTCTGGGACTACAGGTGCATGCTGCCACACCTGGCTTTTCATGTGTGTGCTGGGATTAGAATTCATCTTCCATAGCAAGGTGTGGTGGTGCATGCCTTTAATTCTAGCACTCTGGAGGCAGAGGAGGCAGATCTCAAGGCCAGCCTGGTCTACATAGCAAGTTCCAGGCCAGCTGTGGCTACAGGGAGACTTTGTCACAAAAAGACCAATAATAATAATATTAATAATAACTAATTATTATTATTAATCTTCCATATCTTAGTTTTAATTACAACCACAAATACTGTATTGAAATGAAGTCACACTGTGAGGTTCTAAGAGGGGAGACTTTTCAGGGAGCCACCTTTAATTCACTGCTCCAGATAAGATATAAATGAAGCAGAATAAAGAATCTATAAATAAAAACAATTTCCCAAGGTTTTTACTCCGGCCATGATTAAAGTAATATTTCAAATGTGTGGAAAGACAAATTATTAATAAAGGGCAATATAAAAATAGGCTATTTGTGAAAAATGAAATTGGGTTTCTAGCTCATTTATTATTTCTAAAACTAAAAGTCAGTGAAAGTTCTGAGGAAATATACAAATGGAAGTACAGTGTGTGACCACCAGGGAACTCTCAGTGACTGCACTGAGCCACCAAACAGCAACAATCATGAATAAGGCCACTCCCTGGGACTACAGTCTTCAGCACCATGCAAGGCAAGAGTCAGGCAAACATCTATAAATAGGTGGGTGGGTGGATGGATGGATGCATGCATGCATGCATAGGTCTAAGGGTAGGTGGATGGATGGATGGGTCTATGGATGAATGGATGGGGGATGGGTGGATGGATAGATGGATGGATGAGATGGGTGGATGGATGGAATGGGATGGATGGATGGGTGGATGAATGGGATGGATGGATGGATGGATGGATGGATGGGTGGATGGATGGGATGTGTGGATGGATGGATGGATGGATGGATGGATGGATGGATGGATGGGTGGGTAGAAAGGTGGGTGGATGGATACATACATACATATATACATACATACATAATATATACATAGGGCTTAAAACTATAAAACTCCCAGACAAAAGCCCAGAGGGAATGCTCTCTGATACTGGTCTTGGCAGTGATTTCACAGCCATTAATCAAAACCCAGCAGTTAAAGCACTGGTTTGAAAGCAAACCCAGAAGTAGACAGCCAGTCTCTGAGAAGTACCAGCACAGCAGGACAGACAAGTGAAAAGGTGCCTGCAAAGTGGGAGGAAATGCCTGTGACTATCAGAGCTGAGGGACTGATTTACAGAACACATAAGGCACTGTCCAAGAGCAGACACAGCCAGCAGGTGTAGGAGAGGACGCTCCACATGGCCAGCTATCAAGGGAATGGGAATCAAGACCTTGCTGAGATACCTTGTGGGGGGAGAGGGGGAGAGAGAGAGAGAGAGAGAGAGAGAGAGAGAGAGAGAGAG
>VZQC01015738.1:33172-48164 GCA_009823505.1 Rhizomys pruinosus
CTCTTCTGACCTCCGCGGCATTGCACGACACGGGTGCACAGACCTGCATGCAGACAATACATTCATACACATACAAAAATAAATAATAATTAAAAAAAAAACTATTAAAAAAAAAAGAACATCTAGCTGGGCGTGGTGTGGCACACCTTTAATCCCAGCACTGGGGAGGCAGAGGCAGGCGGATATCCGTGAGCTTAAGGCCAGCCTGGTCTACATAGTGAGTTCCAGGCCAGCTGGGGCTACAGGGAGACCCTGTCTCAAAAAAAGAAAAGCAGTTAATGCCACCTCTTTCTAGATAGCGGCTGTGAGGCCTCACACTCCCTCCCCCACCCCACCCCCAGCAGTGCTGTTCTATCAAACTGACCCCAGATCAATTCTTGAAACCTCAGCCCAGGGGGAAGCCGCAGTCCAGGTTCTTGGGCTCTCCAGTGCTGTTTCTCAATGCCTTCTTCTCAGCAGCGATGTCTGCCCTCACAGGACTTCCATCTCGGTGGCCTCCTCTGTCAGCTCCCGCACAGACTTCTAGACTGTCACTAACTGCAACAGGTGCACCCGGCCACAGACCTGCCTGAAGGGCTTCCCACTGCCCACTGAGGGCAGCTGCAGCCTACCAGCATCCCACAAAGGCTGAACTGGACCAGGCCAGGCACTAAGAGCTCCGCACACATGAATTTGTGCATCTCACAGTGACCCCTGGTGGAGGAAGTAGCCTCCTGCCAGAGGAGGAGCCTAGACCACAGTGGATACAGCCAGTCTTCAGCCCCTAGCAACCTGGCTCCCCTCAGCCACACTATTTCCTAATCAATGCACAGCCTGGCACAAGACGGCCCATCATTTGCTTTCCTCCCTTCTACATCCCTAATCACAAGCTATGATGCCCTCCCTATAAAAGAGCTGACTGACGGGCTCTGTGTTCCCAGAGCCCTGGGGCCTCCATGTAATTGGGGTGTGCGGATTGTTGCCTAGAAAGAACAGCAAAGACAGAAGAGTAGGTGCAAGGGCACTCTGGACTGCAGCAGCAGGAAGGACAGGGGTGCCCAGCCATCTGTCAAATGGGAGCAGGCACCTTGTAGCCTTGTGCTGTTTGTAACTGTCGGAGCAGCCCTAAGTCAGCACCGGCTGTCCCCCTTACAGATGAAGACCCCGAGAGTGGGAAGCCTACACAAGCTCAGAGAGAATCAGGTCCACCTCTCAACTGGTCCCTTCTGTCAGCCATCTTTAATCAAACCCCACTGGGTCTTCAAATTCCTCCCTACACCGTGTTCTAAGCTGTGTAGCCCCTGGAGCCCCAGATCCTGCAGGCCGAGGTGACATGTGAACAGAACTTTGTTGTCGGCCCTGGGTTCCAGTCAGTGTCATATCCGAGAATCAGAGCCCGGTCACTCCAATTCCAAGTCTGCATGGCCACAAGACACCGGTGGCCCTAGCAGTGGCTGATTGATGCTGTGATTTGATCCAGTGTGACGTTCCCAGGCAGGGCCAGGCCTCTCTGTCTAACTACGAGCTGAACCATTTCTTCAGGGCAGCTGAGCTACAGGTCCCTGACTATCCTAGAGAGTGCTGTCCCCACAGGCACTTTGGACCCATCCAGCCAGTGACCTCCCTGGACCTCCTGAGGACTCAGCTGAAGAGGGGCTGGCCCTGTCAGGAGTGGCCAGCAGCCCTTTCCTCAGGAGCATCTTTCACCACCCAGGCGTGGGCCAGGCGTGGCATCTCACACAACACTGGCAAACCCCATTTATTCATTGAACAAAGACTGGCTGGACACTTGGGTCGTCATAATTGGCAGGATTCAAGTCATCAGCAAAGAGGGGTGTCTGGCAAGTTCAGAGGCTGCTGCTCAAGGCTACAGGAAAGAAAGAACACCGGAAGATGTTATGCGAGGGTTAGGGTGAAGTCAGCCAGATAGATGCAGAAATGTGTCTGAGTCAACACAGGAAGTAAGCAGAGACAGAGCTGGGTCCCAGGCCAGGAAAGTCTGAGTGCAGAGTGGGGGACGTCTGTCTTATGGGGGAAGCAGGTTTGTGTGGAGTGGAGGGGAGCAGAGTGGGGGACGTCTGTTCTATGGGGGAAGCAGGTTTGTGTGGAGTGGAGGGGAGCAGAGTGGGGGACGTCTGTCCTATGGGGGAAGCAGGTTTGTGTGGAGTGGAGGGGAGCAGAGTGGGGGATGTCTGTCCTATGGGGGAAGCAGGTTTGTGTGGAGTCGAGGGGAGCAGAGTGGGGGACGTCTGTCCTATGGGGGAAGCAGGTTTGTGTGGAGGGGAGCAGAGTGGGGGACGTCTGTCCTATGGGGGAAGCAGGTTTGTGTGGAGTTGAGGGGAGGTTTATGTGGAGAGCTTAACATGGAGGGGACCCAGCTCTAAGAAGTTGGCTGGCAGGCCTGAGGGGGGGACAGCAAGGCGAGGGGATGGGAGCCATGGCCCGGGAAGCCGCTGAGTCTCCCAGGCTGACGGCAGAGAGTTGGTGAAGAAGGACTTGGACACTTCCTCAGAGACATCTCTAGACACAGGACAGATGGCTCGCTCCCAGACATCAGAGCAGGGCCAAACAGATTGTCTCTGCAGATGTAAGGTGCACTTAAAACCACCTGGGAATTTGCCATCCTGCCTGGACAGGTCTCCAGGAATCCCCGTGACAAGGGACCACATGAGTGGCTGGAAACCATAATAGGGTCTCTTCAGAGCACTGGGGGCAGACGTCAGACCTGGCACATTCGGTGAGTACTCTCCTGTCCACCTGCCGGTGCTCTCGTGCTGAACGCCATTCTCAAGTGATGCTGGCAGGCAGAAGCTCTATCCCCGGGTGGGAGCCATCTCTCCTGGACACCACATCGTGGCTCCTCGTCCTGCTGGATGAGGACAGAGGAAGCTCCTCCCTCTGTCCCTCTCACCACCGCTTCCAGCTGTGTCTTCTCCAGATCCAGTTTCCACAGAGCTGAAGTGGAATCATTTCCCTGACCTTAGACCCCCTCCCACCATCCTGGAAACCTGGGTCACCTTGAGGAGGCTTCAGCAGATGGCTCAGTGCCCTGTCTCATCTCACCTCATCACCCAGAGGGACTGGCATTTGGCACAGAAGCTGGTTCTCAGAGTTCCAGAAGCAGCTACCTCATGTCCACGTGAACCAAGGACCATCAGATGGAGTTGACAGAGGCTGCTGGGCAGAGCCACAGCCTTCCAGCCTGACTACCAACATCATTCAGCTTGCTAACAGTACATCATTCACCTAGGAGTCAGTACCACATGACCCCCAGCCTCCTCCTTTATCGCCTGACCAGCACTACGGCACCTACTTCCTCCCTCCAAGTCACCAGTGTCTGAGGCTGGGGGGGGCTCCTCTTAGAATATCCCACCTGCTAGACCCCCTCAGCACTTCTCCGAGCCCAGGCCCATCGTCACCAACCTCTCCAGCAAGTAATGCACTCAAAGACTTTCTACATCACCTGGCGTTCACCCATGACCCCATAACCCAGCAGCAAGCTGGGCTGCAACTTTATCACCTGTAACTGATGCCTAGGGATCCTGCACTACAACAAGGCCTCTCTCAGAGCTGCCTCACACAAGTGTGTGGGGCACGTGTGCAGAGGCCAGAGGTCAACCTCGGGTGTTATTCTTCAAGAGAGCATAAAACAAAGTCTCTGGCTGGAATGTGTGACCTGGGACTGACTAGCCAGCAAGCCTCAGGGCTCAGCTGGATCTGCCTCCCCAGTGCCGAGATTCTATGCCTGCCACACACCCAGTTTTAATGTGGGTTCTGGGGATTGAACTCAGGTCCCCCACTCTTACACAATACACACTTTAACAACTGTACCATCTCCCAGTTCCTATTGTTTTATTTCAATGAAATGAACAAAATATTACAGAGTCAAAGTTCACCTCTTACCATCTTCAACTGCATGCTATTCCTCCTCACCTCCCAAAGAAGCCACTGCTGTGGAATGTGGTAGGGTTTTCATGTCTTCCAGACACACGTGTCCAGGACTGAGGCTGTAGCTCCATGGCAGAGCCTTTGCCTAGCATGGACAATTGGTTCAATCTTCAGCATTGCAAAGCAACCAGATACTGTCCACACACAGCATTTGATTGTCCGGACTCATCACGGAGAGCTCTCTGGCTACTTTTTAAAGGCAGGAGTTGGGGTCTAAGGAAAGCAGCAGCTTCCACTGGGTTAGAGATGGTTTTCAATGGAAACCAGAACCCAGACCACATGGCAAGCTGCTCTGGTGAAACCTTGCCGCAGACACAGCTTGCCCCCCAGTGCCAGGCCTACGCCCCTCCAGACCCTCCAACTGCTTCCCCAGGATTGAGGGTTCAAGAAATTCCAGGAGCATAGGTAGCAAGGCTGTGGGCTAATCCAGCTGTTCTTCCCAACGACAGAGCTCTGGTGCGTGCTCCTGACTGGAGGCGGGAGGCAGCTCTTCACAGTGCTTGGGTTTCTGCAAGCAGCCAGCATTGTGCCAGCATCAAAGATTTTGACTCATGACTGTTCCTGCTGATGTTCCAGGACCCCAAATTGTTACACCTACTAGAAGCGCACGGACTTCTGAGCAAGGATACAGGTCCACAGGGTAAATGGGAAATATTCTGTCCAGCCAGGTACAATGGTCATCAGAGGCCTAATGAATCTTGACTCCGAAGTGGTTCCAAATATGAGACACGATGTAATCGCTCATCTACAGCTTGCTCGTCGGGAATGTGTTTTCATCCATGAGAGACAAGGAGGTGAGCCGTTACCATCTCTATATGGATTCCAAGAGATGGCAGAGACCCAGGAATCTTCAGAGGCGGGCATACTGTACCTTGCACAGGGTTCAACCCAACCAGAGCCCAGACATGTCAATGGAGAGCGAGGGTTTGCAAGGAGCTGGCACTGAAGTTGGCCAAGTGGCCCAGAGGCTCCGATAATGGATGGCTGCATGCTCTGCTGATCAATAAACCATCCACAAGGCACAAGGACTTCACATCGCTCGGCTCCCACCTGCAGCTCATTCCCACTCACATGCCCAGTACCTGGATTCTACTAACATCCCAGCTTGGAAGACATGGGCAGCCATACCCGCTTCCCAAGGGAGGGGGTGTTCCCAGACCACAGCAGGAAAAAAAGCCAGTGGGGGCTGGAGATCCTGTCTCAAAAAGACCAAAGTAATAATAATAGTAATAATAATAATAATAATAATAATAATAATAATATCAAAAGCCAGTGGGGGCCAGAGTCATGGTGTGCTGGTTTTAATGGTTCTGCTGCTAAAACAGAATTCCTGATGCTGGGCAATTTATAATTAAGGTACATTTGCTTGGCATGTGTAATCAGAATGGAGACATGGCACCTGCTGCAGGCTTCCTTTTTACTGTACCCCAACAACAGGAAGGTACAGAAAGAGAGAACAGTGGCAAGGGACAGCGCCAAGCTCTTTACTCCACATTCATCCCTTCCTGAGAATTGAGTCCTCACCACTTAAACTTCTTCCACTGGGCTCCACCTCCCTCATGAAGCATCCAACATATGCATCTAGGAGACACAGTGAACCACATCAGTGCTGGGTCCCCTTGAAGATGGCCCATCTGGAGAGACAGGGGCCACCCCAACTATGTGTCAACTTGCTGAGCAAAATATACAGAACATACCCCCTCCGTCCTCTTCCTCATGAAGCTAGCATACATCCTCCTGCCTCAGAACTTGATCTTCCTAGCTTATTATTTAGTAGTAGTAGTAGTAGTAGTAGTAGTAGTAGTAGTATTGTCTTTTTGAGACAAGGTCTCCCTGTAGCCCCAGCTATGCAGACAAGGTTGGCCTTGAACTCCCAGATATCCGCTTGTCTCTGCCTCCTGAGTACTGGGATTAAAGGCGTGTATCACCAAGCCTGGAATTATTTTTTTATTTATTATTTTTATTTAATGTGTATGAGTGTATTGCTCACATGTAGGTAAGTGTACCCGTGTCATGTGATGCCCACAGAACTGGATTTGCTGATTGTTAGCTACTATGTGGGTGCTAAGAATCAAACCTGGGTCCTCTGCAAGAGCAACCAGAGCTCTTAACCCCTGAACCATCTCTCCAACCACCCTAGCTCATTTTTTTTGTGAGAAAATGTACGTAAAGTTTTCCACCCTAAGAACTTTTCAGTGGCATTAAGCACATACTGTTGCACGACTATTGGACCCCTAGAACTTTTCATCTTTTCCAACTTACATTCTGCCCCCATTAAACACTGATTGCCAGCCCCTGAATGCCCCTGGATACCCCCACTCCACTTTATACAAGAGGAATCATGCGGCTAATTCTTCACTACGCATTAATGGTTAGATAATGTCCACTTCACACATAAACCATGCTCTCCTTACCCTTTATCTTTTCCAATTAGCTTTTGTGTCAGCAACAAGGAAATGCTCTTGGGACAAACTATAAATAAAATCTCTCTCTCTCTCTCTCTCTCTCTCTCTCTCTCTCTCTCTCTCTCTCTCTCAAAGACCAGGCTTGAGCATCAGTAGAAACTGTGCCCCCCCCCGGTCCCCATTACTCACAGATCCCCCTTCCTTCCCTGGGTGGATGCCACAGCAGGATCCCTAACATAATCCCTTTTGGAAATGGTTATGGTTCTCGATGCCCTTGAGCTTCAGGGATACAGTCCATCATTCTTTCTGATAGGTTCACACTGAGCAAGACACCCACCCTGGCTTCTCTGTGACAGCTGTTTGAGAAGTTGTTTATTAGAAAGAGATTTGCTGAGGAGAGCTGGAGGGAAGAGGAACTTTGAGAACACAGGCCTTTCTCAGCAGAAGCCAGCTGGGTGCAGATGTCCTGCAGCAGAGCACAAGCACTCAGCTTGTCTCCTGGCTGGGCTTCCCACAGGAAGGCAGAAAACAAAAGTGGCGAGGAGGAAGTGCCGCTTCCTGGATGCCCAGGAGAAGGGAGGCTCCTGAGGGCATCCTTCTGATTACAGATGCAGAACTCACTTTGGAGACACTAGGGATTCTCACCCAGAAAAATCAAAGATCTCCAAGGAAATGCAGATGCTGGTGAGTAGGTTTTAAAGCCACACACAGGCATAATGTGAGTACACAATACAATACAAATAACAGGTTCATTTCTGGCTCTTACCTACACCACAGGGCGAGTGGTGTGGAACTTCAGAGCGGTCGAAGTTCCCAGCAAGCTCCTGCATGGTGGCATCGTCCCTCATGTCTTCCAGACCAACATGAGCCTCAGGTTCTGCCTGCCCATCTGTGTTGCTCAGCAGGGCACTGACTGTTCATTATCTTACCTTTTCTTGTGCATCTATTTCTTTCCCCATCTGGGACAGGAGCTCAGGAACTCAGCACTCAATGTTCACCTTCTCGAGTCTCAACACCTATCCCTGAACACAGTAGGTTTGCAATAACTAGATATTAGATGGGGTCTAGCAGTTTCCCATGCTGGGCACAGATGGAAAGTTTTCTGATTGACTGCCTGGCAACATTTCTTATAAAGGGAACCAGCAGTGTGTGTTTGTCCTCAACTGTGACAGCAGTGTGTGTTTGTCCTCAACTGTGACAGCAGTGTGTGTTTGTCCTCAATAGTGAGCACCCTGAGAGCCTCAACAGCTCTGAAGACCTTCTCCTCCTCAGAGGGTGCAATGTGGAGCTTTCCCAGTAGAGGGAGCTAAAGGACCACACGGGAGAAAACTCAGCTGTTTCCAACACTGATGGTCCTTAAGGTCCATCTGAGGCAGGAGCAGAGGTCAGGGCACAGTCTCTCTAGTGATAACGGTTATGAGTTAGAAACAAGCACACTGACGCTGGAAATTTTCGAGGAAGGTTTACTAAGGTCGACCAGACTGTCCCCCGCTCTAGAATAGGGACAGCAATTGTGACCTTGGGGTTTGGGGATATATTTACAGTCACATTTACAAGGGCAATGTTTAACCAGTCTTAGACAGCCTTCTACAGAGCACAAGTATTTGAGTAATGTATCAAGTGTTTTACAAAGAGCAGATGTATGTGGTTAGCTAGCATAAAACTTCCTGCTTGAGAATAGGCCCTGATGCATTCCTGAATTCTGCATCCTAAGAGTTCTCCTAACCAGGCGGGTGTGGTGGCCCAAACCTTTAATCCCCACATGCCTTCAATCCCAGCACAGCAGAGGTCTATGCCAAGGTCAGACACAGAATGATTTCTGAACAAAATGGAGTTTATCCAGCCCACCTCGGGGTCCAGCCCACCTCAGGGTCCAGCCCACCTCGGGGTCCGGCCCACCGCAGTAACCTTTTCTCTTTCCTGACTCTGACACCAAACCTCCACATAGCACATCCTCAGAAGGACCCAGCCCTGTCCATACTGTGCCGCAATGTAAGCCTGGCCCAAGGGCCTGACCACAAGTCCTGGGTTGCCTGGAGTATTTCAGGAGACCTGTTCTGGCTAGTGGTCTGTGTTAAATTTGTACTAAACTCCACTTACTCAGCCTCCCGGGGCCCAGACTGCTACAACTAGCCACTTTTACTCTGCCCCAAGCCCTGCTCAGGGATTTAGCATTTCTCTGACCTCTGTCCAGAGGTGCCACAAATTGGGACCGAGAGGGTTGAGCAATTGACCCAAGAGCAGTCCTTCAAAATAAGAGATACTCATTACACACATCAACCTAAATATTGGGTCCCCTACAGAGAAAGGAAGGTGGTGGAGGGGGGGGGATGTGGAAGACAGAAAGAACAGTTGCATGTATGGATGGAAGCAAGTGTGGGAGCACAGATGTGCACCCCAAGTGGCAAGCCTTACTGAGAGTGTTGAAGTGGTGTGTTCCACAAATGTGGAGCTTCAGCGGAACTGACAGAGAGTGTTCTCTGTCCAAAGGACACAGAAGCATAAGCAAAAGAATTCTGTTCCAGAGGAAGGACTGCTGGGCCCAGGAAGAGCAGCCCCTGCCTGAAGTTCTATTCAGTGTCTAGACTACAGCCTGGTGTGCTATTATGGAATAGGGGAAAGACACAGAGAGGGAAGGGACGGAGGAAGGGGGGAAGGAGACAGGGAAGGAAAGAAAGGTGGGACACCACCCCACTGGGAGGTTGCAAACTGGCTGGAAAGTTGGAGGGCAGAGGTGGGGAGCAGTCTCTGAGAGTGAATGGAGTGATGTTTCTCACATGGATAAAGGCAGTCTGACCACCTTGAATGAGTTTTTCACTTCTTTCAAGTGTAGGGTATGAATCTTTCAAAGACCACACGTATTACCAATGCGATTTTGACATTAAATTTGGAAGTGAGCCCCTCAAGAGGACAAATGGGTTCCCTTTCCCATTAAATTTTTTTGGCCCCAGAATGGGAGAGGGGACCCAATATTTAAAACTAAATTAAACTAAGGAATGGATTTTAAAATGCTAACCCAGAATCATCAGCCATCGAGCCCAGATGATTATGTTAGAAATACCTGTTGACTTCGCACTCTAGTAGAAATACGCCCCTGAGCTTCACCGGCATCCGGTTGCGAGAGAAAGCATCAAATTAATATGTGCTCCCCTAAGATGCCCTTAATAAAATCTGCAGAGGCGCTTTAAATGTTGAGCACACAGGAATATTAAAATTGCCATCAGCCACCTGAGCACATGACAGAGCTAAGCTGGTCATCTGCCACCGACTTCATCTATGTGACTTCACCAGGGAAAATGTCACTCCTGTTTTTTTATATATATTTGTTTTATTAAATTTTCATGCAATTCATATAATACATCTTAATTATATTTAGACCCCTCCCATATCTGTCCTCCCCACAGTCCCCCAGTCCTCCCACCAGATTCCATGCATTCTGTCCTAAATGTTAAGTAAATCCTATTGAATTGTTTGTGCCCCCACATGTCCCTCGATGTAAGTTCATTCACTCACTGTGGCTTCTTCCCCTCCTATTTTGGGTGAAGAAGTCTTCCCAAGCTTTTCCAAGTGTCGTTTGAACCTCATCCATGAAATCCTAAGCCTGAGCATCTGGCCTGAGAACTATTTCTTGACGATAGAGAAAAACAGCTGCCTTGTCCAAGCTACCAGCCTTGGCCCTTCGCAGCTGATATTCATCACTTCGTTGGGAAACTCCTACAGAGCTTGCAGATGTGATTACAGAATTACGATCAGATGGCCACCCATGTGAGTGTCCTGAATTGTTTGTCATGGAACAGATGGGCATGTTTATACTCACAGCGACACTGGGGAGAAGTGGAGAATGGACGGAGGCATGGAAACTTCTAGCTCAAAAACTGGGGCTGAAGTGAGTGAGGCTTTAAAACAGAGTTCCACTTGCCCAAAGAATAGTCAGCATTGCCCACAGCCCTGAAGTGACTCCTGGGGACAGGGACAAGGCCCCGCAGGGAATTGTGATACAGGTCGTGGCCAGTAGCAATAAGCCACCAGCTATCTTGGCTCTGAGAGGTAACGCTGTTAAAGGCCCTGAGGTGAGGCTGCTTTCCTTTCATGCGCTTGCTGTTTGGGTATTTTTGCTCCGTGTGAAAGAGAAAATACCAAAAGAAGTTTAGGAGTGGAGGCTTTGGGGTGGGAGTAAAATACTTTGATTTTTCATATTAACAGAGCTGCGTTTCATTGTCAAGGGGAGAAAATTGACAGCAGATGAGCCCTTGATTCCTCAGGAGGACAGGTTCAGGAACTCACCTGCTCATACACTCACTATCCGGTGGGCATCTGGGGGAAGCTGGTGACACTGGAGGGCCACCAGCAGGTGTTCACCAGGACCCCCTTCTCCATGGAGCCTCAACTCCGTAGCAGGACAGGCCCCAAGCTTTGGGGTCAGATAAACCTGGGATTGAAGCCAGCCACAGCTTGAGCCCATTTCCGACACATTTAGCCATAAAATATATCTAGGTGGAAGTTCCCATGTCTGCTGGTAGAGGAAATGTCTTTGGAATAGTCCCATTAAAATTCTCTGCCCCTGACACAGAAGCTGAGCTAAGATTCAGAGGACAGGTGTGGGAGATGAGTTACTTCAATAAACAAGGAAAAGCTGTCTCTCCGGTGAGCTCATTGTGAGCTTCCTGCAGTCAGCACTCAACATGCACCCACTCCTGCCTTTCAGCTCTTTGTAGTTTGAAGGAGTCTAAGTCCAAGAATTGTGAAGAGCTGGACTTGGTGGTGCATGCCTTTGATCCCAGCACCAGGGAGACAGAGACAGGCAGATCTCTATGAGTTCAAGGCCACCCTGGTCTACATAGTGAGTTCTATGCCAGCTGGGGCTATAGGAAGACCCTGTTTCAAAAAGGCCAAAAGAAAAAAAATTGTAAAGAATCAATTGCCACTAATTATCTCAGAGAGATATTGACCTCAGTTTCCTTCAGGTTTTATCAATTAGTCCTTTAAACAAATATTTATAATTCTCAGAATTGGTCCCTTATGGCTAGAGTGACAGGCTGTCACAACTGTGCCTTATGACAACATAAGCATTTGACACAGTTCCGGAAACAGAGGTCTCCATCCATGTTGGTTGTCTCCATGCCTTGGACCCTGGGGGAGAAGAATCACCATGACGGCAGGAAGGCTTGGTGGAAAAAAAAAAAGCTGTTCATATCCTGCCAGCCAACAAGGAGATACAGACAGGAACTGCTCAGGGACAAAGACACTCCAGAGATCTACTTCCTCCTCTGAACACACCCTTTACATGGTTTATACCTTTAACCTATGAGCCATCTCATCTACTCCGTAGCTGTATCTCGGATGTCACAATAATGACCATGCGTTGAGGCTTTGGTCTTCAGCCTGTGGCACTATTTGGAAAGCCACTGGTGAAACCTTCAGGAGGCAGGGCCTGGCAGGAGGAAGTTAGATCACTGGGCCCTGTCCTTGAAGGGGACCCCAGTCCCTTCCTCTCGCTCTCTGTGAGCAGCCCTGTGTCCCACCCACTCCTTGTGTCTACCTACTTATGTCCACCCACTCCCTGAGTCCACCTACCTGTGTCCACCCACTCATTGTCCCCCTGTGATACCCACTCCTGATTCGTTCACTGTGCTGCCTCAGACCCAAACAACAGAGCAGCGCACCACAGGGCACAAGCTCTGTCACCAAGAGTCAACATCAGTCTTTTCCTTATTAAGGCAACGACCTCAGGAGCTGTCACAATGATCACAAACTGACTCTGCATTCTCTCTCTCTCTCTCTCTCTCTCTCTCTCTCTCTCTCTCTCTCTCTCTCTCTCTTCTCCTCTCCTCTCCTCTCCTCTCCTCTCTCTCCTCTCTCTCCTCTCTCCCTCTCTGAATAAATTTGCCCACATTCTTCTTCACATCTTGGTCATTACATTTGACATCCTCAAGCTCCCTATCTTATCTCCACTCTTTTCAGCCCCAGGTTCCCAGAATTCCCAATTCCAAACAGCGACACCAGGACACTTCCCAGTAGACCAGAGCTTCCTCGACTTCCCCCCTCCACCCTTTTCCATCCAAGTTATTTTTACACAACTCCAGACTATAGCTGTATAAAATAGGCATTCAAGTCAAGCATTTGCTGAAAAGATAAAAGAAATTTACGGGGCTAGAGAGATGGCTCAGTGGCTAAGAGCACTGACTGCTCTTGCAGAGGACCTGACACTTACATGGTGGCTAACAACCATCCTTCTCTCCATTTCCATGGGATCCGATACTCTCTTTCTGACATCCACAGGCATTGCATGACATGGGTGCATTCATATACATGCAGGCAATACACTCATACATATTAAAAAATAAATAAATAAAATATAAAAAAAGAAATTTATTTTAAAACTATTCTTTGGTACACATATAATTTTGCCATGTACTGCAAATAAAAGCAAATTTGCATGCTAATGAGGTAGAAATGTTTATTTCTACATAAAGAATTAAATCTTGGCTGACTATTTGACACTACAGGATTTAGAGCATCTCCAATGTTTTTCAGAGCTGATTGCTATTTTTATTTTACAATCAGCAAATGCTAAGGATGCTAGACATGTCCCACAAAAGGCAGGAGTGTGTTGAGAGCCACCTCAATGACTGTTAGAAATTCTAACCTAATCCCAAGCCAAAATGTATTTCATGATTCTTTTATGAAACCCAAGTCAGTAATTCAAACAGCAATTTTTAAAATCAAGCATTCTAAGATAATACAGCCCAAAGATATACTAATGTGATACTACACGGAGAAGAGTGACAGTAGGAGAATATTTAGAGTTTTTTTGTTTTCGTTGACATGGTAAAAAAAAAAAAAACACTGAAGTTCATAATATGTGACAGTCTTGAATCAAAGTAAAGCTGTTTCAGGTACATTCACTGGCATTGTGTGGTATGACAGCGTTCACAGAGCAAAACATGCATGTTGTGTATTTGAACAGAGGCTTCAGGGAAACTTCCTAGTAAAACACCCGTGAGAACTGCCAGAAACCTCAGATCTAGTGCAAGTTTTAAATGTTGGTTCTTACACAAACCTTTGACTGTTGCCAAATTCTTTACAAACCCCACTTGCAATCAGGACCCACAGTTTAAGAAGCTCCCCCTTAGACTGTTAGATAGCTGTAACCGCTAACATAGAGCATGGGCCTAGTGTGTACCAGACCTAGCACTACACGTCTCACATACGTGGTGTCTTCCAAGGAATCTCACTGCCCTGTGAGGCAAGGGTGCTGCTATTTTCTGAGACGAGGGTCTTGGAAGATTAAGTAACTTGCTTGGGTCACACAGATGGTGGGTGATAGACTCCGAGGTTTATTCACAGCTTCCTGGATCTCCAATTTCAGGTCTCCATTTCTAACAAAAAAGATGGTGCTGTTTGTTGACACTGTAACAGAGATACCTGGCTAATGAGGAAATAGCAAAGGCACATCTACCTGTGAATTCAGAGAGGGCAGAAATGCTCAAGCGAGGAGTAGGAGTCACGCACATCTGGAAGAGGGGATTCTGTGGCCTGTACATGGCTGGCTCATTTGTGATAATGGACAGTAGGATCTGCCCTGTTTCTAAGCGACATAATACCGATGTTTTAAAAAGACAGCCTGACTCACAGTATCCATTGTAAGGCCAAGTGTGGACCTGAATTACTGGGTTCCCATTCCTCCAGATCTGTCTCAGAACTGTGCTTGCTTTTCTTCTTCTTTTTTTAATTTATTTATACATATATTTTTTATCAAATCTAGACCCATGTCCCCACCATCCTCCCACCCCTCCAGAGCTCATGCATTCTGCCAAACATGCTATTCATCTCTTTCTCAGTCTTTCTCAATATCCTCCATGTGAAAGTTGACTGTTTTGAGCAGAAGTTCACTGTTTCAGTCAGTTCTTTGATGCAGTCCTTTCTGTTGTTTTTGCTGTTGTTGTTGGTGTTGTTGTTTCCAATATGCATCACTCCCAACTGCTTTGGACAAAAGCTCAAGGGGCCAAGCACAGGAAATACTTACAACTGGGTAATTGGCACTAGCATCCACATATGAAGGATACCATTTGTCGTTTGTTTTTCTGGGACTGTGTTACTTCACTCAGCATGATGTCCTCTAGCTCCAACCATTTTCCTGCAAAGCTCATGATGTCATCTTTCTTTATTGCTGCATAGAACTCCATTGTGTAGATGTACCACGTTTTCTCTATCCACTCATCAGTTGAGGGGCATTTGGGTTGGTTCCAGCTCTTTGTTATTGTGAAGAGCTGAAATAAACATGGCTGTGCATGTATCTCTGCGGTGGGGTGAGTCTTGGGGGTACATGCCCAGGAGTGTTATGGCTGGGTCGGGTGGCAAGTTCATTCCAAGTCTTCCAAGGGTTCTCCTCACTGATTTCCATAGTGGCTGCATGAGTTTACATTCCCATCAGCAGTGGATGAGTGTTCACCTTTCCCCACAACCTCTCCAGCACTTGGTATCATTCGTTTTCTTGATCCTAGCCAGTCTTATTGGAGTAAGATGATATCTTAAAGTGGTTTTGATTTGCATTTCTTGAATGATTAGTGATGTTGAATGCTTCTTAAGGTGTTTCTCAGCCATCTCTAATTCCTCACTTGTGAAGTCTCTGTTCAGCTCTTTGCTCCATCTATTGAGTG
>VZQC01015738.1:61773-262746 GCA_009823505.1 Rhizomys pruinosus
TCACCCCATCACCCTCACTTTCTGAGCTGTGAGTGTCGTGCTGGCCGCTCTGATATGAAGCAAGTCACTCTTCCGTCACCCTCCCTTTCTGAGCTGTGTGTGCTGGGCAGCTCTGTGAAGCAGACACCCCGTTACCCTCACTTTCTGAGCTGTGTGTGCTGGGCAGCTCTGTGAAGCAGTCACCCCGTCACCCTCACTTTCTGAGCTGTGTGCTGCTGGGCAGCTCTGTGAAGCAGACACCCCGTCACCCTCACTTTCTGAGCTGTGTGCTGCTGGGCAGCTCTGTGAAGCAGACACCCCGTCACCCTCACTGTCTGAGCTGTGTGCGGCTGGGCAGCTCTGTGAAGCAGACACCCCGTCACCCTCACTTTCTGAGCTGTGTGCTGCTGGGCAGCTCTGTGAAGCAGTCACCCTGCCACCCTCACTTTCTGAGCTGTGTGCTGCTGGGCAGCTCTGTGAAGCAGACACCCCGTCACCCTCACTTTCTGAGCTGTGTGCTGCTGGGCAGCTCTGTGAAGCAGACACCCCGTCACCCTCACTTTCTGAGCTGTGTGCTGCTGGGCAGCTCTGTGAAGCAGTCACCCCGTCACCCTAACTGCCGCTGTCCATCATCTATGTGCTGTGTGGCTGTCAGTTCCCTCAAAGGGTCATTAAAGTCTCAAGCTGCAGACACTCCCAGAGGGGTGCCTAACTTGCTGTTCATGGGAGAGAGGTGGTAGATTCATTGAGCAATGCTTAAAGCCCTGGAACATCATCAAGCAGGCATGCCCACTTGGTCTCCGTGTATTTCTCTTTTTTATTGTTTTTTTTTTTTTTTTTTTTTTTTTTTTTGTTTTTTTTTTTATATTACTCTAAAATATAGAATACATACATACTTTACCACTCATATACATAATCACATGGGTCTGAATAGTAAAGACAGTGGTACGGAGTTGATTCTACGGAGAGAAACATCCTTTATAAGAGATTGTCATGCATGCTTGATTAACAATATATTTGCAATTGCTACGATAAACAGAAATATAACGAATATAGGAAAGGCATATCGCCTGCAAGCTGGGAATGGAGAATTGTACACCATACGGAATTGAGGAAACACCATCTCCCCGTTTTCGAGTTCTGGAAACTGTGTTACATTCACTTAGGCATTAATGGCTTATCCTTCCAAGTTTCCATCCATTATACCTGCAAGTCATGATGTTCATCTTTTTTTTTTTTTTGTATTAATATTTTTTTTTTTTGGTCTTTTCGAGACAGGGTCGCCCTGTAGCACCAGCTGTCCTGGAACTCACTCTATAGACCAGGCTGGCCTTGAACTCACAAAGATCCACCTGCCTCTGCCTCCCAAGTGCTAGGATTAAAGGCGTGCACCACCACGCCCAGCCTGATGTCATCTTTCTTTACTGCTGAGTAGTACTCCATTGTGTACATGTGCCACATTTTTGTCATCCACTCATCAGTTGAGGGGCATTTGGGTTGGTTCCAGCTCTTTGCTATTGTGAAGAGAGCTGCAATAAACATGAATGTGCATATACCTTTGGGGTATATACCCAGGAGTGGTATGGCTGGGTCAGGTGGTAGGCATTTAAGGATTCTCCACACTGCTTTCCATAGTGGTTGTATGAGTTTACATTCCTACCAGCAGTGGATAAGTGTTCTCCTTTCCCCACAACCCCTCCACAATTTGGTGTCTTTTGTTTTCTTGATCTTAGCCAGTCTTATTGGCATGAGATGATATCTGAGAGTGGTTTTAATTCACATTTCCTTAATTATTAGTGATGTTGAACACTTTTAAGATGTTTCTCAGCCATCTTTAATTCCTCACTGGTGAAGTCTCTGTTCAGTTGGGCCTGAGGGATAGCGTGACTGTTAAAGACTAAGGCTAACAACCAAATTGTCTCCTGTTATTCTAATAACCACTGGGGCCATAGGCAAATCAGGAGCGGCTGCCTCTCTGGGCAGATGTGTATTTGGGGGTTTCTGGGTCAGGGCAGCCTGGCAGAAAGTGACCCTCTTCTACATAGACAGAGCCTTGTGGGCAGATGAGACACCACACTTCAGCTCTTTCCAGTTGCATGTAGCATAGACTTCATGTCCTGGGACCCTCGGCCAGGACCTGTGGTCAACTGGTAGCAGAACGAGGGCAGCAGGCAATGGTGCGCATCGCCCAGCAGGTCTGCACGTGCTCACAGGTCTGGCCACAGCCCCACTGGCACCTGCTCGTCCCACGTCTGGCTTCTCGTGGCCCAGGCCAGTGTCCCAGTTGCAGACACTGGGGAGACTTTGATGATTGGAAGGTTAGCCTCTGTGGCTGGGACCTGAGTAGCTGAAGCTCCAGACTCTGCCTGTCATCCCAGGATCAACCCCGGAGGGCTGTGCGGTGGTCATTTGTACACCCGTGCCTACCGTGTCTGTCTCCATGTGTCCTTCTCTAGCATACCACCTCTTCATGTGTGTACATGGGTGTGTACATGTGTTTCTGTACATTATGTGACCATGAGTGTATAGTGTGAGGTATGCATCTGCCCATGTGTATATGTTGTGTGGTGTGTGTGCACATATGTGCATGGTGTGGTACGTGTGATGGGCATATAGTATGTGGTATGTGATGTGTATGGTATATAGTATGTGGTATGTAGTATGTGATATGTGAGTGTTGTGTGTGGTGTGTGGTATTTAGTGTGTGTGTGTGTGGTATGTGGTGTGTGGTATGTGGTGTGTATGTGTGCTGTGTAGTGTTTGAGTGTATGTGTTGTGTGATATGTGTGTGTATTACATACTGTATGAGTGCATGTAGTATGTGGCATGTGGTATGTGCTATATGCTGTGCAGTGTGTGACTGTACGTGCTGTGTGCTGTGCAGTGTGGAGGCCAGAGTCCAACCTCAAGCGACTCTCGTCAGGGGCCGCCCCTTTGTCCCTCTCTTCTGAGGCAGGGTCTCTCTCCACATCCTGGAGATCCTGCTGCAGGCTGGGTCTCAGAGCCACAGGACCCACCTGTCTCATCTTGTGTGCTGGATTGTGGGGTGTGCTACCACACCCAGAGTCCTCTTTTTATGTGGGTTTTGGGGGTTGAACTCTGGTTCTCACTCTTGCAAGGCAAGGACTCCACCAACAAACCTGTCTCAGCCCCTCTTGCCCACTTCTTGAGCAGTGAAATTCGGGAAAGGATACAGCCATGGGGAGAAATTCTCTCCATACGGACCTGTCCCACTCCAGTAACGCCATCTCCAAACATCTCATTAGGGGGAGAAAACAAAATGTGAACCGTGTCTGCATATAAATCCTCTACAACCACAAGGGCAAAGGGGAAAGGAGGATTCACTCCCTGAGGCATCTTTGAAGTTGGCTGAGGAGTTTGAGAAAGTGCTGTCCATCTGCTGGCCAGCCCTGCTCAGCTGAATGCTGCCCCACCAGGGTTGAGAGAAGCTGAGGACTCACAGGAAGGCAGAGCAGACTTCATCCCAGCCCACTCGGTGGATCCGCTTCCAAACCAGCCTCTTGCCAAACAGGCTTCTGGCTCCAACCACTTAAACAACAATCTTGTTTTGCTCAGAAGTGGTGTTCTGACAGGCAAAGGCATCCTGCAGGGCAAGTCTGTCCTGATGGTCCATGTGCCAGAGAGTGGCAGAGCTAGAGGCAGGCGAAGCTTTCCAGTGGCCCTGCAGGGTGCTCCTGGACAGCACATCCCCTCCCCTCACAGCTACCCTGGGCCCCATGCTGCCCTCCGCAGGGCGCTGGCCTGACAGATTCCCTGTGTGACTTCTGGATTCAGCCTGACCATCTGCTGGGACTACTGCAAATGCTTCCTGTGTCTGACTTCTGTGCAGCTGGCAAGCTCAAGATCATTGTCTACCCATTCGACAGACAGTAGATGAGCCCACAAGTCCAGGAATGAGCTCAAGGCCAGGTAGTGGAGCCAGGACTCCCAACAAGGCCTGCAGTATACAGATCCAAAGTCTCAGCAACACAGTAACTCTGCCATGGCTAGACAGGCTGTGTCACGTCCCCTCAGAGCCCAGGAAGCCACAAACTGAGCTGAGTTGAGCAACCTGCCATCAGCAGAAGAGAGTTCATAGAAGTCTCCCACACTTTACCCACAACCTTCCAGAACACCCTTTTGTCTGGCTCTCTGTTTACTTAGTGAGGATGACATTCAGGAGGAGGCTCTTCGGGCTTCTGAACCCTCACCTGTGTCCTGTGGCCACTGTGGCATCCTGGAGGGTCGCTACCTTCTAGAGTCTCAGTTCTGTCCCTTCCCCCGTCTCAGTCTATTTGGGAATGAGGGTTTGCTAAGGCTGGAGGTTTGCAGGGATCCAGCGCTACATATATGTGGAGCCCCAGAGCCACTGTGTCCTCCGCTTCCGTGCCCCGGGCCCCGCTGATGATCTCCTTGTGGCTAGTCTCATGTTAACTTGGCTTTCAGACACAAGGCACGATGACCTTAGAAACACTGAGGCTTGATGTGGAAAATATAGCAGGCAAGATGGTTGGTGTGTGGTATGGGAGTGGGGGGAGGGTGTGCTAATGGTGAGGGCATGTGGGGAAGGAAAGCAGGAGGGTGGGGGAGCCCCACACAGGCAACCACACCCCGACACCCACCTAAGGAGGGAAGGGCTTGGCTTAGACCAGCAGTGTACCCCTCACTACAATGGAACCTCATCTTCTCTAATTACATCTGCAGGGATATTTCCAGGGAAGGTCACATCTGAGGTGCTGAGGGTTAGAATTTCAGCCTTTGATTGGAGGAAAGCACAGTTCTTTGGGGTGTTGTTTTCCCAGTGCTGGGGATTGAACCCAGCGCCTAGTGCATGCTAGCCTAATGCTCCAGCCCCTGTCTGCCCTCGCCCACTAACACTATAGGACAGGTATTTGACCCCAGGTTTCTTGCCTCTTTGAGGAGTGACTACTCCAGCTTCTTGTTCTCTCTTTAATAAAGCAGGAACTCTGTTCTCCTTGTTTAAAAAAGCCTAATTTCTAGATAAAGTATGACTCCCACCATTGCTCCTGGCTGGGAATGAGGTAATACAGACTTCACTGTAGTCTAATTGAAAACGACAAGTGAGGTCCTGTGTTGGGGCTCAGGAGCAGCCCGCCAGTGCTCTAGGCAAGTAAAAACTTAGGACATTGACTCACAGGGTGCTGGACAATTGATTTGCTGGTTTGTGGCACAGGGGCTGGTGGCTGACGGGTCTAGATCTGAGCCCTAAGCCCCGGCAGAGTGTGGTTGCCCGGCCGGGTGGCCCCTCCCCCAAGTAACCGGAAGCGGTCCTGGGTTTGCGTCTGGCTTGGGTACAATAGTGAGGTCCTGTGTCCGGGCTCAGGAGCAGCCCGCCCCTGCTCCAGGCAGGTACAGGAACTCCCCGCCCACCAACAACTGGAATTGAGGAGAGAGTATCCAGTGGGTTAGGAGAACCTTCAGAACAGAAAAGGAAGAGTGACTTAGACTTCCAATACCCAAAATATAAAAAAAATGAAAGCCTGAAACCTAGACAAGTCAACACTCCATAAACAAGGGGGGAGGGGGAAGCATCAGAAGGAGGCAAGCAAAATAAAACAAGCTTTCAGCCTTCAACACACTGAAAAGGCATTTGAGATTTGAATCACAAAAGGGAAACCCACATGCCAGGGACACAATGAAGGGACAACATGGGAAAGGTGCAGGATAATTCCGCACCAAGCTCTACCACCCCAGTAGGAGATAGCTACAATGGGATCCCCCTGGAGGTGACCCTAGAAACAGACCTTAGAGGAATAATTGCAGACCTATGCAGAGAAATTAAAGAAAATAAAGAAGAATTCAGAGAACTTAAAAAGAATGAAAAACTCAAAAACGACCTAGAGGGATACAATGACAAACTTCAAAAAAACTAAAGGAAGGGATTGACAAACTCCAGAAAGAACTAGAAAGAGAAAAAAACAAACACCTTAAGGAGGTAGAAACACTGAAAAAGGAAGCCAACCAACGAAGCAAGGAGCACCAAGAACAGATTGAGAAACTCAAAAAGGAAATGGATATATTAAAGAAATCACAGGATGAAATGAAAAAGGAAATAGAACACTTATCCAATCAAGAAGAAAGGCAAGGAAAAAGCCTCAGAAATAGAATGGAGGAAGCAGAACAAAGAATATCAGATCTGGAAGATAACACAGAACAACTAAAGAACTCAAATAAAGATTATGAAAAATTTTTAAATACACAAAAGTGGAACAACCAGGAAATATGGGACACTATGAAAAGAGCAAACCTCCACATCATAGGAATAGAGGAAGGAGAAGAATCTCAAGAGAATAGTATTGATCAGATCTTCAACAGAATAATAGATGAAAATTTCCCCAAACTAAAAATAGACAAACCCATACAAATACAAGAAGCACATAGGACCCCAAATAGACAAGATCAGAAAAGAAACACCCCACGCCATATCATAGTTAAAATGCTAGATGCCCAAAACAAAGACAAAATTCTGAGGGCTACAAAAGAAAAACAAGTCACATACAAAGGGAAACCCATCAGAATTACAACTGACTTCTCGCCTCAAACCATGAAAGCAAGAAGAACATGGAGCAAAGCATTCCCAGTGTTAAGGGACTATGGATGCCAACCCAGAATACTTTACCCAGCAAAAATGTCGACTATACTTGAAGGAGAGAGAAAAATCTTCCATGACATAAACAAGATGATGGAATACATGTCTGGAAAACCAACTCTTCATAAAATACTTGAAGCAATTCAAAGGGCAGAAGAGAGGAGCAACAATCCTCAAACACCTAGGAAAAGAAACTAATAAAAACATAACCATAGGAGCAAAATCAAAGGCTAGAAGTCCAAATGGATAATAAAGTGAAAGGAAGCAACATCCATCTTTCAATTATAACCTTAAATATTAATGGGCTAAACTCCCCAATCAAAAGGCATAGACTGGGAGAATGGATTAGGAAACAAAACCCATCTATATGCTGTCTACAAGAAACCCATCTCAATTTCAAGGATAGGCACCAACTTAAGGTGAAGGGATGGAAGAAAGTATTCCAAGCAAATGGTACCAAAAAGAAAGCGGGTGTGGCTATTCTAATATCAGACAAAATAGACTTCAAAGCAAAAGAAATCAAAAGAGACAAAGAGGGCCATTACATCTTTATTAAAGGAACAATTGACGATGAAGATTTCACAATCATAAATATATATGCACCAAACATCAGTGCACCAAACTTTATAAAGACAATTCTTCAGGATCTCAAGGCACAGATTAACCCCAGCACACTAATACTAGGGGACTTCAATACCCCATTAAGTCCTCTAGACAGATCAACAGGACAAAGGATAAACAGAGAGACATCTGAACTAAATGACACAATACACCAAATGGACCTCACAGACATCTACCGAATATTTCACCCAAACACCAGAGAATACACTTTCTACTCAGCACCTCATGGAACATTCTCCAAAATAGACCATATACTGGGACACAGGGAAAAACTCAACAAATATAAAAAGGTTGAAATAATCTCATGCATTCTATCAGACCACAGTGCAATAAAACTCAATATCAACACCAGAATAAACCCTACAACCTACAGGAACACATGGAGACTAAACAACACTCTCCTGAATAATGAGTGGGTCAAGGAAGAAATAAAAAAAGAAATAAAAACATTCCTGGAACTGAATGACAATGATAAAACAACACAGCAAAATCTATGGGACACTCTTAAAGCAATCCTAAGAGGGAAGTTTATAGCTCTAAGTGCCCACATTAAAAAAACAGAAAGAGCACAAGTGAACGATCTAACACTGCAGCTAAAAATACTTGAGAGACAACAACAAATGAACCCTAAACGGAGCAGACAAGAAGAAATAACAAAAATCAGAGCAGAGATCAATGAAATAGAAACAAAGAAAACCATACAAAAAATCAATGAATCCAAAAGTTGGTTCTTTGAGAGAATAAACAAGATAGACAGACCTCTAGCCCAGTTAACCAAAAGAAAGAGGGAACAACTCCAAATCAATAGAATCTGTGATGAAAGGGGAAATATCACAACAGACAATGAAAAGATCCAGACAATCATACGGGACTACTTCAAAAACTTATATTCTACTAAGTTTGAAAACCTAGAAGAAATGGATGAATATCTGAAATCCTGGGAATCACCAAAGCTCAACCAAGAAGAGATCGACAGCCTAAACAGACCAATAGTACAGGAAGAAATCGAAGATGTAATAAGTAGCCTCCCAACCAAAAAATGCCCAGGCCCGGATGGATTCACGGCAGAATTCTATAAAATATTTCGTAAAGACTTACAACCATTACTACTTAAATTGTTTAGAAGGATACAAATGGAGGGACTTCTCCCAAATTCCTTCTATGAAGCCAGCATTACGCTACTACCAAAACCAGGGAAAGATACAACCAAAAAGGAGAACTATAGACCCATCTCCCTAATGAACACAGATGCCAAAATTCTAAACAGGATTCTGGCAAATCGCATACAGACTCACATCAAGAAAATCATCCACCATGACCAAGTTGGATTCATACCAGACATGCAGGGATGGTTCAACATACGAAAATCAATAAACATCATCAAACATATCAATGGACTGAAGGACAAAAACCACACCATCATCTCAATTGATGCGGAGAAAGCCTTTGACAAAATCCAGCACCCTTTCATGTTTAAAGTCCTGGAGGGAATTGGTCTGGAGGGATCATTCCTCAATGTAATCAAAGCCATATACAGAAAACCCACAGCCAATATCATCCTAAATGGGGAAATGACAGAAGCATTCCCCTTAAAGGTAGGAACTCGGCAAGGCTGCCCCCTGTCACCACTCCTCTTCAATATAGTGCTAGAAACCCTAGCTAGGGCAATAAGGCAAGAAAAGGAAATTAAAGGAGTTCTAATTGGAAAAGAGGAAGTCAAGCTATCCCTTTTTGCTGATGATATGATTGTCTACCTAAGGGATGCTAAGAACTCCACCAGAAAACTCCTAGAAACGATTAAGAGCTTTGGTAAAGTGGCAGGATACAAAATAAACCTAGAAAAATCAGTAGCCTTTCTGTACACCAACAACAAGCAATTGAAGAAGGACTACAAGGAGACCTTCCCACTCACAATAGCCTCAAAAACAATAAAATACCTAGGAACAAACCTAACCAAAGACACCAAGGATCTCTACAACAAAAATTTTAAACCCCTGAAAAAGGAAATTGAGGAAGACATCAGAAGATGGACAAACCTCCCATGCTCATGGATTGGGAAAATAAATATAGTAAAAATGTCCATCCTACCCAAACTAGTGTACAGATTTAATGCGATCCCAATCAGAATCCCCAAGAGTTTCTTCACAGGCCTGGAAAAAAAAATCCTCAATTTCATTTGGAAAAACAAAAGACCCCGAATAGCCAAAGCAACCCTGAGTGAAAAGAGCAATACAGGGGGGATCGCTATACCAGACATCAAACTATACTATAGGGCTATAGTCATAAAGACAGCCTGGTACTGGCACAAAAACAGACCAGTTGACCAATGGAATAAAACTGAAGATCCAAACCTGAGCTCATACAATTTCAGCCACCTCATATTTGACAAGGGGGCCAAGAAGACACAATGGAAGAAAGACAGCATCTTCAGCAAGTGGTGCTGGCAAAACTGGATCACCACTTGTAGAAGAATGAAATTAAACCCCTACCTCTCACCTTGTACAAAGGTCAACTCCAGATGGACCAAAGACCTCAACGTGAAACCCCAAACTCTGGAGGTGATAGAAGAGAAGCTTGGCAGCAGACTACAAGACATAGGTGTAGGAAAAGACTTCCTAAATCAGACAGCAGCTGCACAAGAAATAAGATCGACAATTGACAAATGGGACCTCATTAAACTCAAAAGCTTCTGTACATCAAAGGAAGCAATAAAGGAAGTGAGGAGAAGACCCACAGAGTGGGAGGAAACCTTCACAGCAGATACATCTGACAAAGCATTAATTTCCAGAGTATACAAGCTACTCAAAAAACAAAGAAGAAAGAAAACAAATGAATCATTCAAAAGATGGAGCAAAGATCTGAATAGAGACTTCACAGAGGAGGAGTTAGAGATGGCCGAGAAACATCTTAAGAAGTGTTCAACATCTCTGATAATTAAGGAAATGCAAATTAAAACCACTCTGAGATATCACCTTACTCCAATAAGACTGGCTAGGATCAGGAACACGAATGATACCAAGTGCTGGAGAGGTTGTGGGGAAAGGGGAACACTCATCCATTGCTGGTGGGAATGTAAACTTGTACAGCCACTATGGAAAGCAGTGTGGAGAACCCTTAGAAGACTCAAAATGAGCCTTCCATTTGACCCAGTCATACCACTCCTGGGTATATACCCACAAGACACAACTTACTGCAAAGATACATGCACAGCTATGTTTATTGCAGCTCTGTTCACAATAGCAAAAAGCTGGAACCAGCCCAGGTGCCCTTCAACTGACGAGTGGATAGAGAAAATGTGGTACATGTATACAATGGAATACTATGCAGCAGTAAAGAGGGACAACATCATGAAATTTGCAGGTAAATGGATGGAGCTGGAAGACATTATGTTAAGTGAAGTAACACAGTCCCAGAAAAACAAACGACAAATGGTGTCCCTCATATGTGGATGCTAGTACCAACAACCCAGATATAAATATTTCTCATGGAGAGGGAGGCATAGTAAAAGAACAACAGAAAGACTGCATCAGAAAATGGACTGAAATGGTGAATTGGAAAGGGGGGATGGGTGGGAGAGGGACACGGGTGTATATTCGATTAAGGCATATTTAATTGACGTGAGCTCAGCAAGTACCCAGTTTCGCCTAGACACTGTCTACAGGACACATGGTGTTTTAGGACTTAGTAAAAGTAAAAGTAAACATGTGTATATTAAACAACATTGGTTTACAGAATCTGATAAAAATGGTAATGCATCTGAATTAAATGGAGATATAATTCGCTGTTGCCCACATTTGCTTTACATAAAATCTGTAGAGCAAGAACTTTGGGATTGACACATACAAATGTTCTCTATAATTTCTCTGTTGTACAGTATCACCTTGTAGCATTCTCTTTAAGATGATTTAACGTAAAAATTAAGTTTGCTTCCCAAGTTAATCATATATAGTCACCCAAAACAACATGGGTGAATTTGATGAAATCTGTGCCTTGACTCCACCCTATAGTCATGTATAATACAACTGTCTTCTGGAGACTCATACGCTAAAAAAAAGGGGGGGGGATACAGAAAGACATGAAACCTTTTCATCAAACCCTTGCAATTCAAATCTTAAAACTAACTATGGGAAAAGATTTGTTTGTTCCAACAGGACAAAACGTCACCAACTTAACGGCTGAGAAAGAAAAGATACAGGTTTGCATTGAGTAGGATGTACCAAAAAGTGGCAACGGAAAGGCTGACCCGTCTGAACATTCAAAGGAAGAAAAGCCTCAGATTGCCATAAACATCGAACCCCTCTGTGGATCCTACATGTAACAACTAGTTATAATGAGTCCTAATGAAACTTACCTTCTAGGTGCCACAAAGGTTCTGATATGAGAGACTTCCTTGCCTTCCCACCCATAGAACAAGGAGAAATATGACAATGATGAGGTCGCTCCCCAACTGTAAATTGGAGACAACTATTGTAGAGGTAATCTCTTATAAAACCGGTAAAACTGCTTTCTTTAATTGACTACTAGACATGGGAACTGTGGAAGGGATTACTCTCTGTTCAGAACCAAATATAATACTAAAGTCCTAGGGCTATGCACTCAGGCAAAATATATTAATACAGGAGCTCTGACATCAGCAATGGATTGTTCTACCAGGTGGATGTTGGCCAGGGGATCCAAGGCCCCACAAAAGGTAAGGGCTCCTTGCCTCTAAGTTGGGATACCTACAGGAGGAGAGGCAATAAGACCCTGCTGCCGAAGACCTGACGTTAACATGGGAGGGATGTATTGAGACCACACATGCAAGTGTACAGATGGCCTCTGGAATGCCAGAGAGTGTTACCAAAGGCCACTAAACCAATAAAGCAAATATGGGTCTCCCTGAGTCAAGCAAGACTCCACCGTCAGCACCAGCTACACCTCACCTGCCTGGAAATACTGTGCAGCAGAGGCAGCCATGTGCCTGTATATCCCAAATCTAATTGGCTATTGGCTCTCCCCTTGGAGAAATAACCCATGGCTGATGCCACAAGCTTACATCCTCTACAGGTTAGGAGATGTTATAAGCCACAGTAAGACCCTGTCATATTTAACAGGGGGGAAAATTGTAATTCATGGATTAACATATCCAAACATGTGTCTATGCTAAAGTAACCTACCATAACTATTAGTGCTGCTTAAATACCTATATATCTAATTGCTTGTTCTTCATTAGTAGGATCGAAAGGTTATTCCTGGACAAACTGTCAGCCCATGAAAGGAAACAGCCAGAATTGACCAGAGTCCAAGTCAACAGCTCCAGAGAGAGTGGACTGTTTTACCTCTCATCCACCTGTGCCCCTTTTCTAAGCCTAGGGAACAACCTGCGGAAGAGGGGGCGTGGTAGAATGTAAGGGCTGCGATTGGGGTGAATGGTGAAACTACAGCAATGTAGTCTGGACACTCATTTGATCAACTTGATTGAACAAACAACCTGTCACCCCCCACTGGATGGTGGGGCTGTAGGTGTTTGGGCACAACAGCCTGCAGATAGGTTTTGCATGAAGGATGCTTGTACTCATGGATTATCACTTATAGCTAAAAATGAAAAAAAAAAAAAAGAGAGAAAGATGCAGGACAGTTATGGCAGAATGCATGATCTGGGATGGGGTGGGGTGGGGTGGGGGGAAGGGAAAGGGAAATATGCCTGAACTGAATTGGAAAATGATGTATGAAATACACAAAGCATCAATAAAAAATGAAAAAGAAAAGGAAAGGACAGTCCCTGTCGCAACTCTGCCTCCTTCTTAGGGGAAAGGAAAATGTTTAGGCGGGCTTCTTTGAACCTTTGGAGAAAACATGACCAAGCACCTCTTTGAAGCCCCATACGGGGGCGGGGCTGGGAGATGCTCAGTGCTTAAGCGTGCTGGCTGCTCTTGCAGAGGACCTGGGTTCAGTTCCCAGCACCTACATGACTGCTAACCACCTTCTGTAACTCCAGTTCCAGGGAATCTGACACCCTCTTCTGACCTCTCCGGGCATTGCATGACATAGGTGAACAGGCAATACAATCATATAAAAATTATAAATAAAATATTCGTAAGTGCCATATGGAGACAGATAAGCAGGACAGTCCCTTGGATGAAGCACTCCACCGAGAGAGATGGCGTTGGGCATCCTTCGCCAGTCCTTAGGAATCTGTTCCCTTTACAGCAGTGTTGCTTCCACAATCGCTCCAGCTGACACTGCTTCAGAAGATCCCTGGAAGTCTGTCTCAGAGTCTGTCTCAGTGCAGGCAGTGGAAAAACTTCCCTGGGTGCCTTCAGGGGCTGACAGTGCCATCTTTGCAGACAGCAGTGTTCTACAGCCTAGAGAGCCCCTGCTCTCCAGCACTGCCTGTCCAGCATCTGCCCTCATCTCCCTACACTGCCAAATCTACCCATGCTGTACTGTCTTCCTAACTCCACCACCCACTTTCCTTATCTTAGCATGCTGTGTGTCCAACACAGTACATCACAACTGCCGTCACCTTAGCATGTGGTGCATCCAACACAGTGCATCACAACTGCCGTCACCTGCGGATGCCATGGCATCCTCAGGTACTTCACCAGTGACGGGCAAGACTCTTACAGTTGTGTGACTTAAAAGTAATGCCTGGTATGAACAATGGTGTGACAAGTTCACAAAGAACACCTGCTGGGGGCTGGAGAGATGGCCTAGTGGTTAAGAGTGCCAACTGCTCTTGCAGAGGACCCAGGTTCGATTCCTAGCACCCACACGGCAGCTGAGAACCGTCTCTAACTCCAGTTCCAGGGGCATCCAACGCCGTCTTCTGACCTCCGCAGCATTGCACAACACGGGTGCACAAACCTACATGCAGACAGTACATTCATACACATAAAAAATAAATAAAACTTAAAAAAGGAACACCTGTGGAGGGGCGGGGGAGAATTCTGTTGCTGTGCATAAAATTATTTATCAAATAATAATACTGGAAAATATTGGGAACAAAAGTTCCCAGAAAAAAAAAATGTGCATCTTCAAACTGAACCTCAGCCAGGCATGGTGGTGCACACCTTTAATCCCAGCCCTCCAGAGGCAGAGGCAGGCAGATTTCTGTGAGTTCAAGGTCACCCTGGTCTGCATAATGAGCTGCAGGCCAGCTGAGACTAAAGGGAGACCCTGTCTCAAAAAGATAAAAACAATACAAAACAAAAACAAAACAAACTGACCCTCAGACAAGGCTGAGGAACTGATTAGAACTTCAGTGACTGGGGAGTTTGGAATGTGCAAGTTCAGAATCTAATCACCATTTCTATTGGGCAGTCTTGGGTACCTTGACTACTCACTCCTTTCCCACCTCTACTTCTGACCTAACATCTGGTGACTAACAGATAAAAACCTTTGGAATATATTAACTTGGGAGACCACCAGCTTCCACCAGCAGTGTCCTCAGAAAGCATCTACTGCTGAAGATGTCTGTTTTGTTTTAACTGCCTACTTAATCTGTCAACCAATATGTTTGAAACATGTCTTGATTTATGACTTTTCTTTGTTCTGTTACTATAAGAACGTCATGAAATTGCTTCCACATTGGAACATGGAATTTGGGATAATCTAATTCTGGGATCCTGGGCCAGGCTCACTCATGTGGCTCCAGAATATACTCTCTCTTATTCCCTCTTGATGTGAGAGTCGCACATTACCTGTATGCAGTGGCCATTATTCAGCAAAAGACAGCGAGAGAGAACCTGGGTTTTCCACACAAGTGCATGGGGGAAATGGGTTTTAGAAGAGCTTCTGGGTGCTCTTCTGAAGCCAGGACCTCAGCTAGCCAGGCTTTGTCTCCACACCAGCACCCTCCCCACATGAAACACTAGGCCCTTTGGAGAAAACTGAGTTCAATACTATATTAGAAATACAAATACTTAGGGCTGGGAGATGGCTCAGTAACTAAAGTGCTTTTTATAAACCAAGGACATGTTTACGTGTGCTGTTTACAGAGATTTAAAACGCGACTCCTCCTATTTCCTCTTTCCGGATAGCCGTCCTGAGCACCCAGCCCCAGCCTGCCGCTGCTTATCAGGCTGGGTGTCTCCACTCCCTTTGGGAATCGTGGCTTCTAGAGTAGAGCAGGTTTCAGGAATGTTATTATATGAGCTCTTGAAATGATTCAGTTCACAGAGTCCAGGGAGAGGCTTTTCAGTGCCCTGAGTGCTTGGGGTAATGTGGTAGGAAGGGATGCTGAAGAAGTCGGACCATGTGAGCAGTGCCCTGAACACTAGGCCCTGAAAGTGGCATTGCTCCAGGGAACCTTCCTTCTTGCTGTCCTGGTGCTGGCTAACACGAGAGGAAGTGGAAGTGCCTCCAGGCAGACAAGGTCTCCGGGAAGCATTTTGGCTTTGACATCACCCCAATTTGGATGAACACCCTGCCATTTGCAAGATGATCTGGATGCATTTGCTCTTTCGTACTCTGATCTGGAGAGTTGTGCTGCCTTCAGAACCCAGCACCTGAACGTTCATACTGAGCGAGGCAGGAATGGGCAGCAAAGACTTTGGTGGGTCAGGAGGATGTGTGTCCCATATCCTGCGGGACTCAGTTACTAGTGGGTTTCGAGGGGAGACCCCAGACCTGAAATATAATGGGTGGGAGAAAAGAGCGAGACCAAGTGAGGTTGTCAAGGTCTGTTTTAATGAAATAAAAGTGGTTACATTTATACTTTGTAGAAAGGCAGGAAGTGAGGAGGGGGAGTGGGGCAGAGGGGAGCAGGCAAGGGTGATCTGGCAGGGCTTGCAACACATGTTTAAGATAAACTTGGAATGTCCTGTGGGCTGAAACATCCTGGGCTTATCTTCAGCAAACGTTAGCATAGCCCTAAGATCGGATCCCTGCTGAGCCAGCAGGGCTTGTCCGGACTTGTCCAGGCAGGACTGTGTCTCAGTCTCCAACAGATGTGGTTCTTCCTGTGAATGTGAGATCATCCTGCGGTAGAGTGAGCAAAGGAAGGCTTCAGGGTCTGAGAAGTATCCTAGCAAATGTGCTTTGAAGGTCAAAGTGTGAAGGTAGCTGGCTGGATAAGTAAGGCCCCCATGGACAATGATATTGGAGACAGAATCCAACAAACCTTCTCTGGTCTGAGAGGGAGGGGGTGAGGCATCTGCCTGCAGGTTTCCACAGCTCTCGGAGGTGGAGATGCACACACATCCTCTGTCCCGTGGCACCCAGAGGGAGGTCAAGGAAGAACGGACCAAGAAGATGGAGCTTTACTCCAAGGCTATCTTTCTCTTTCCCCATTATTTCTGTGACCCCTGAGCCCAGCTGACATGAAGTAGGCCCTTTGACTTGGCAGACAAGGCTGCAACATGCCCTGCCTCAGCCACTGGCCGGCCCCCCCCATAGCTCCCTGGTCACCCATTCTAAGCAGATCTTTGACCCAGTACCCAGGGTTCCTTATGTTGCCTTCAGTAGTAACCTGAGTGAATCCAGAGGCTACAGGGTATGTGCTCCAGGCCCTGCCTAGGCCACCTAGGGGCACCATCCCTCTGCAGGAGCTCACTGCACACAGGTTCCATGGCCCCAGTGTTGACAAAATGTCATAGTCACTGGTACAGTAGCTTAGAGTGACAGACAAATCCTCACTAAGGCTTTTGTGAGACAGTGATGCTCCCTCATGGGACTGAAACCACACATGGAGGTGCTGCACCTATGTATTCTCAGGTGGAGGTGCTGCGCCTATGTATTCTCAGGTGGAGGTGCTGCGCCTATGTATTCTCGGGTGGAGGTGCTGCGCCTATGTATTCTCGGGTGGAGGTGCTGCGCCTATGTATTCTCGGGTGGAGGTGCTGCGCCTATGTATTCTCGGGTGGAGGTGCTGCGCCTATGTATTCTCGGGTGGAGGTGCTGCGCCTATGTATTCTCGGGTGGAGGTGCTGCGCCTATGTATTCTCGGGTGGAGGTGCTGCGCCTATGTATTCTCGGGTGGAGGTGCTGCGCCTATGTATTCTCGGGTGGAGGTGCTGCGCCTATGTATTCTCGGGTGGAGGTGCTGCGCCTATGTATTCTCAGGTGGAGGTGCTGCACCTATGTATTCTTTTTTGCTCCCCAGTGGTCCTTCTGTCTCTGCCCCCCACAGCACTGGAACTGCAGGGAGTCACGTGGCCATGCCCTACTTTGTACCTGGGTCCTGGGGATTTGAACTCGGGTCCTTGTGCCTGCAGAATGATCATTCATACCCACAGTGCCATCTCCCCAGCACTACTCCCATTTACTCTGCAGAGACATTATCTGGAAGGCTGCTTCTTCCCCACATGTGGCTGCCTCATCTCTAAGTGCTGCAGCCCTCAGACTGTGGAACGTGTCAGTTTCCAAGCAAGAAACTGCAGAGAAGCACATGAAATATCAACCAGAGCATGTGCGTTGAGTGGGCTGGGGGCCATAGTCTCTGGACAAGAGAAGCCTGGGCAGTGGACAGCAGCATTCAGTGGCTTGAGAAAGGCCTGTGGGCCCTTTGTTTTTCAGTCTACACTCAGTAACAAGAGTTTTAGGAAAGAAATGAAAATCTATTATAGGACTGTCAGGACATCCAAAATCAAATACTAGCTCTTCTGCCAGCTACTTATTTGTGATTCCAAACAAATTATTGAGCCGTTGTGAGCCTCAGTTTCCTCAAATCTATAAACTAAAGATAATAATTCTTGCTTCCCCCTCCCCTGACAGATAGCTGACAGCAACCAATTATACTGGAAACTGGTTGTAGTAGCTGTCATTTTCTAAGTATAAGGCACTATGAAAACACGAAGTTTATTCTTGTCCTGTGGTAAAGAGGAAATTAGAGTAAGTATCGTCATTAAGTGCACATCTACTCCTGGGCTTTGTAAGAGTGAAGACATGCGAGACTACACAATCCTTTCCAAATCTTCATTATATATTGATCAACAAAAAAATACTTTTTAAATATGTGAAGCATGAAAGAGCACAATGTTCATTAAAACTGATAAATGCATCTGTACAAGAAGAATCCAGTTTAGACCAGTTTCCCCTTCAGGTGACTATCATGGGGACCAAAGGATGTCAGAAAGCCATAGGAGTTCTTTGATCTCTGAAAGCCAGAGTTACCTGTGGGGATTTGTTTGTTTGTTAATTGTCAATTTTTTTTTAATTTTGGGACAAGATCTCACCCTATAGCCCTAGGCTCACTATAAATTATAGGATAGCCTGGAACTCATGGCAATCCTTCTGCCTCAGCCTCTCTCATGAGTGCTGGGATTATAGGAGAGGTGCATCCTGACTGATTCTTACTCCTTTATTATTTTATGTGTATGAGTGTACTGCCATCATGGGTGGAAGTGCACCCTGTTATGTGGTGTCCATGGAGGTCAGAAGAAGGGACCAGATCACCTGGAATTGGAGTTATATCTGTTACATTGTTAGCCATTATGTGGGTGCTGGGTATCAAACCCCAGGTCCTCTGCAAGAGAAGCCAGTGCTCTTAATAGCTGAGCCATCTCTTCAGCCCTGATTGTTACTCTTAATGATCTAATCTGGGACACAGCACCTACCTAGGCAGCCTCGAGTCCACAGATGAGGACTATGGGAAGAGTGAGGAGGGAAGAGAGGTACAGTAGGACTAAAGGGTGGTAATGCCAACAAAGAGGAAGATGAACGAGAACTGAAGCCATGGGTATGTGGGAGCCAGGCATTCATACAGTATCCAAGCATGGAGAGGCGGAGAGCTCAGAGGGACCCTGAATGCTACCATTGCGCACCCTCGAAGGTCTCCACCCAGCATGTGAGAGCAAGTCTCCCTGAGGGAAAGGGCACAGAACCCCCGCTCCAAAGGCCTGGAAGTGGCAGGGGACCCCAGACACCTGCTGCTTTGTGCCTGTGCATTCTAGAGTTAGGCTGCATTCCAGAGAGGAGTGGTAGGGCGGCCTCCGGTCCTGATGCCAGGAGCTCCAAGGCAACAGCTTGCTGTCCACCCCACCATTGTTTTCAAGGATCCAGCTCTACTAGATTAATGCAATTACCATGTCACCTTTTTACACTGGGCTCTATGCAGAGGCTTCCAAGGCCAGAACACCTGCAGGGGAGGACAATGCAGCAGGTGACACCTGGCCAGCTGACAACCCCTCAACATCCCCAGAGCTGGTGAGTGGCATTTTCTAAGTATAAGGCACTATGAAAACACAAACTTTATTCTTGTCCTGTGGTAAAGAGCCCTGCAGGGGCATGGCAGTCTATGAAGGGCCCCCAGAGGGACTGTCTTCTCCTGAAAGTTCCTGGTCCCCACCTTGCAGAGCCTGGAAGGAAAAGGCTTGCTTTCAAAGATGGGTGGGGCATTCATCTAATTAGCATAATAAAGCTGTGTATTTGCATACTGCTCTGAGCCAGCAGTTCCCAGAAGCCAATTAGACCTGTGCAGGATATAGACCACCTAACCCCAAGCGTCCTCCTTCCCGTGCACATTTTCGGGCTTGGCACCTTCCGGGATGGATGTCCAGAACCACCAGGCTGCACTCTGAGCAGCGTCTGGAGGTCCACCTCCTTCTGACCAGGCAGTGTGGCCTGGGAGAATGGTGGGGCATACTCCTGTGACTGCAGATCATGGTCCAAAGTGCCTGGGGGGAAAGGACTGACTGGTGGCCTAGGCAGGTGGAAGGCAGCGCAGTCGCGTCTCTTCAGCTCTGTTCTCTCAGACTCAGCCCTGGCCACTTGTGTCTGGGGCTGTGTTCTGTCTGGTTATACCCTCTCCCTGTTGTTCCTTGAAAATGAAGAACAGAAACGAGAAAAGATCCTTTCTTTACCGGGTGCAGCGCTACACACAGGCAGAACAAAGGGGAGAGAAAAGCCTGGGCTGTGGAAACAATGTGGAATTCACTGGCACTGTGAAAGAAAGGCTCACAGCCCTGTTTTCTTTTCTTTTCCTTTCAAAATATTCTAGCCAGAAAAAAAAAAAAAAAAGAATTCAAGGAGAAAAAAAATCAGCCCGAGACTTAACTTATTCAAATGGATCTGATATTTGTATCCTTATTCTAAAAAAAGGATTCTGTGCCTAAAAGCCTGCCTGGAAGCAAGGGGACCCTGAGAAAGTGACCGTGTGTGAGGGAAGGGCATGGGCATCCTCAGACAGGATCTTCTTGCATTCTGGCTCAAGGGTCACTGCACCAGCAGGTTAGCTGCTCCGGTGGAACTACAGACCAAGTGGTACCAGAAATTCTGGAGTCCTTTCATGGTTGACAGTGATCCTGGGGTATCCCAAGCCCCTTCTTGGGGTTCTTAGTCTCATTACTAAAAGAATTTAAGAACAAACTCAAATAGAGTCTCACGGACAATTTTATTAGAGTTTAAAAGAAAACTCGCAGGGCAGAAAAGCTGTAATAAGCCATCAGGGAGGTCAGTCACGTGCGGAGGAGCAGCCACAATGGAGGGCAGGAGAAAGAGCAAAGAAGCCCCAGGTGCTGGGGAGACGTGCGTAGAACAGAATGAGAAAGAAGAGTGGACCCAAATGCAGCTCTCTCCTTAGAGAGGATAAGGGATAGTTCTGGAGCCAAACGCAAGTAAGTGGCTGTAATGGAGAATCTTGACTGGATCTGGAATTAACTGAAATGAGAGAGGCTTTCTGGATCAGATTATTTGATGCCAAAAGATTCACCCTAGTTGTGGGCTTTACCTTCTCATGCTACCAGTATAAAGGGCCATGGCAGAAGGAGCTTTTTGATTTTCTGGCTGCTTGCCGTCTCTCGTTGGTGAGTTCATTTTGCTGAGGTGGCATTCCTCCACAAGAACCAACTTCTTCGGAGTCCAACATGCACTGAACACTAGTAGACCTCCAGGAATCCTTCAGGCCTTCACACCAGATTGGGACTGCTGAGACATCCAACATCATAGACTGTGGTGGTTTGAATGAGTGTCCCCCATAGGCTCTAGGTATTCAGACATTTGTCTCCACTTGGTGGAGATGTTTTTGGAGGTCTTAGAAGGTGTGGCCGTGCTGGAGGAAGTGTGTCACTGGGGGCAGGCTTAGTGAGTTTTAACAAGCCTTGTGGTCTACAGTTGCTCGCTCTCTGTTTCCTGTGCTCTTTTCGAGATGTGACCCTCAGTTTGCTGCTCCAGCTCCAGCTGCCATGCCTCCCACCACAATGGACTCTAATTCCCTGGAACCGTCCATCATAAGCTCAAATAAACTCTTCCTTTTATAAGTTCCTTGGTCATGGTGTTTTATCACAGCAACAGAAAAGTGACTAATACAGTTATTGGTACCAGGAGTGGGGTGTTGGCTGTGAAGAACCTGACCATGTGGATGTTTGGAAAAGTGTGGAAGACTTTGGAACTTTGGGCTGGAAAGGCTGTTGACTATTGTAAGCAGAGCTTAAAGGGCCATTCTAGTGGAGGCCTGGAAAAAAGCATGGCTGCAAAAGATTTGGTTCCAGGGGAAAATAAAGACTTAGGCAGCAACTGGGATATTTTGATAAAGAGTCTGGTGACAGTTTGCCCGCAGCCTAAATGCTTGCCTGATGCTAAGTTGAAAAGCAATGGACTGATGTCTTTGGTGGAGGATATTTCAAGACAGCCTAATGTAGAAATGGTGGCGTGGCTTTTAATGGTGAATATTGTGCAGATCTACAGTGAAGAAGAGCAGATGGGGCAGAAAGAAATGCAGAATGTACAGTTTGGATCTGAAAAGTACACTAGGAAGATTAAAGGTGGTGCCAAGGCTTGTGAAGGAGAGTTTCCTTTTGATAAGGAGATTAAAGTGATTAAGGAAGGGCCTCAAGATTTACAAGTAAACAAAAGAATCAGTACCTTCAGGGCAAGACCACACCCAGCTAATCCTCCAGCTTTTGAAAGGAAAATACTGAAAGCGTTTTCTGCTCCAAGTTCAGGGCAGAGAAAAGTTGCAAATGTGGTTGAAATAGGAAAGATTCCATCCTGAACTTGCAGCCAGATTCGGCAATTTCATTCACGTGGTGCTGGCTTTAGAGGCATGAAGTTTGCAAGAGTGAAGGGGTCATCAGTTCTTCCGCCACGGTTACAGAGAGCAGATCACAGCAGGGGTGTCCCTGCATAAAGTAGGCCCTGATAGGACATTGCATGAAGCTGTGAATGTGAAGTCTGGTTGGCAGCGGAGACCCCAAGAAGACATTCGAGATGACAGACCTGTGAGATATTTGCCAAGGAGAGCTGCATACAGGGAGTGGTACCGGCCTAAGAAAGAGATGTGTGTTGCAAGCAAAGCTGGAAGAGCTGAGCCATCTAAGCCCTTTGGAAGTCAAGTCCCAGAAGTTGCATGTGGAGCTACTGGACTTGGTGTTTGCCCTGCTGGTTTTTGGTCTTGTTTTGGTCTGGAGCTTACAGTTAAGAGATTGGCCTGAGTCGCAGAAGAGACTTTGGACTGTGGACTTTTGAATGGCATTGAAACTGGTGGAGACTATGAGGACTTTTGGGGTTGGACTGAATGCATTTTGCATTTTATATGGTCAGGAGCCTATGGGGGCCAGGGAGTGGAATATGGTGGTTTGAATGAGTGTCCCCCATAGGCTCTAGGTATTCAGACATTTGTCTCCAGTTGGTGGCGCTGTTTTTGGAGGTCTTAAAAGGTGTGGCCATGCTGGAGGAAGTGTGTCACTGGGGGCAGGCTTAGTGAGTTTTAACAAGCCTCGTGGTCTATAGTTGCTCCCTCTCTGTTTCCTGTGCTCTTTGCAAGATGTGACCCTTGGCCTGCTGCTCCAGCTCCAGCCGCCACGCCTTCCACCACAATGGACTCTAATTCCCTGGAACCGTCCATCGTAAGCTCAAATAAACTCTTCCTTTTATAAGTTCCTTGGCCATGGTGTTTGATCACAGCAACAGAAAAGTGACTAATACATAGACTAAGCAACTACCGGATTCTCAGCCTCTCCAGTGTGGCACAGCCATTGTTGGGCTGCTCAGGATCTATTCTGTAACCCAATCTAATAACGCCCCTTATAAATATACATCTGAATAATAATGATAATAATCCCTATATATATGTGTATATATGAATAAATGAATATATATATATATTCATTTTCTCAGTTCTGTTCCTTTAGAGAACTCTTGACTAATAATGAGCATGGCTCAGAAATATAGACTTAGGTGACCCCAAATTCTATGTTCCAACATGGTAAACGTTTCATGAAGTTTTTATGGTAGCAGAACGAAGAAAGCCATCAACCTTTCAAGTACATTGGTGTCTACACGGTAGGCAGGTTATAGCAAAGTAAGGGACTTCTGCTACAGGCTCTGACCCCACTCAGCTTTTTGGTTGAGTCATGGGGTGTGAGCTGAAGGCCAGTTGCCCTGGAGTCTGGCTTCTTCCCAGAGGCAGACAAAGAACTGAACGCCCCAGGGAAGAATGAAGAAAAGACTCAAAGAGGTGTGAACACAGGCTTTTATTGAGGCAGAGAGTAAAGAGCAGGAGCTTAAGACACCAGGTGAGGTCTCCAGAGCTGGCAGACACCATGGACTTCTGGGCTGGTTCTTTTATGGATTCCCTGGGTGTTTGTTTCCTTTGATCCCCTCTTCCCACACTCCCAGAGTCAGGTGGGAATGTCCTCCCTTTCCTCCTGACCTTTACCCTAGCTGCTACCCTTAGCTAACTCCTAACACTGCAAACTAGAGTTTGGTTCAGTTTATACTTTCTAAAAGGTTTTTATCTGTTAGTCACAGGATGTTAGATGTTAGATCAGAAGGAGAGGTGGGCAAGGAATGACTATTTAAGGGGTAAAAGATAAAGCAAGAAAAACTGAAAATAGCTCTGGAACTGCAACATTCCCAAGTCTGCACCATTCAGCACACTCATCATTAGCCAGCCCTGCAGGAGGTTCAATGGAAGGTACAGTTTGTTTGGGGTTTTGTTTTGTTTTGTTTTTTGGGAACTTTCATTCACAAAAGTAAAGGAAAATTTACCCTTTCTGAATGACGAAATAGAATATCTGCACTCTGTAAGAAACTGTTCCGGGGCAGGAATTCTGGGAAGGAAAAGAATATTATTTTATAAAGGTTTAATTACTCCACCCATCTCTTTAGCACCCTTGAGGTGAACCCATCTTCCTACAGTGGTCCCTTGGCCTGGTCATGGACCTGCCCAACTGGAATAATTAACTCTTAAGAAGGACACTAGGACAAGCTTCCCCGAGGGAGACACCACTCTTGGAACAGCTCAAAGGGGGCAGTGTCCTAACCTAGGGTATGGGCACAGAGGCTTTCCTATACTCTAGGCATCGGTATCAACTCAGTGACAGCTATGGCTACAGAAAATAAGGGTCGAAGGGATGCTGAAAGGAGCAGACATCAGCGTGGAGGAGGTGGCGACCCTCAGCTTCTGCAGGCAGCACCAAACTTTTCTTTGAAAATGGGATGCTAGCTTTTACTGTCCACTTGACTCAACCTAGAATCACTTCCTCAAGGCATCTCAGTGAGGGATTTTACAGACCAGGCTGGCCCGTGGGCATGTCTACAAGGGATTGTCTTGACTGTCATAGCTGATGTGGGAAGACCTGGCCCCACTGGGTGGTTCTCTTCCTAGTGCCCTGGCTCAGGGCCCTGGACTGTCGACTGGAGGAAGCTGAACGAGAGTGCTCACCTCTCTGTGACTGATGTGGATGTGGCTTGGTGACTGGCATTTTAAGGTCCTGCCTACACTGTCGCACATGGTGGACTGGACCCTGGAATTACGAGTTGAAATGAACCCTCTTTCCCTCAAATTGCTTATTTTTATTTTATCTTATTTATTTTATTTTTATCACAGCAATAGCAATGAGACTAAAACAGGAAGTTTACCTTTCCCAGGAATGAGCGTGGCTTCTGTAGTGTCCCCAGAAGGAAGTTGACGCCATGTTCACAAAGGTGATGGTGTTCACAGCATGGGCGGGTCGGGCAGCCCCTTCCTGAAATTCTGCTCTGCGGATGACTTTTTCCTTGTTTCACATTCACGCCTGCTTATTACACTTGACCAGGCTCTGGCACTCACTGGATGCACTTCAGTTCCTTCATTAGTAAATGCACATGACAAGAACTGCCTCGTGTAGTCCAGCAATGATCCAATACGCCAGCACATGCCAACCGCTTTGAAGAGCCCAGTACACCCTGAAGTACATGCACTGTTAGCCCTAGACAGGGTGTGACACCCATGGCTGACCCAGGGACCAAACAGAGGATGCAAAGCAGCAGAAGCATTAGCCCACAGCCTCCCCGGCCCTCGCCATACTTGCCTCCAAGGCCCCACCAAGAGACAGGCTACCACAAGGCACATGGAAAAACCACAGTGCTCAGCCTCCTGGGTGCTCTGAGAAGCTGCAGGGTAGAGCTCTGGATGGATGGGGGGAGGGGTCATGGAGAGCCATGACTGTGGGGGGCACGGGAAGCCATGACTGTGTGTGGGGGCACAGGGAGCCATGACTGTGGGGGGCACAGGGAGCCATGACTGTGGGGGGCACAGGGAGCCATGACTGTGGGGGGTCACAGGAAGCCATGACTATGGGGGGGTCACAGGGAGCCATGACTGTGGGGGGGCACAGGGAGCCATGACTGTGTGTGGGGGCACAGGGAGCCATGACTGTGTGTGGGGGCACAGGGAGCCATGACTGTGGGGGGCACAGGGAGCCATGACTGTGTGGGGGGACACAGGGAGCCATGACTGTGGGGGGGGGGCACAGGGAGCCATGACTGTGTGTGGGGGCACAGGGAGCCATGACTGTGGGGGGCACAGGGAGCCATGACTGTGGGGGCACAGGGAGCCATGACTATGGTGGGTCACAGGGGGCCATGACTATGGGGGGATCACAGGGAGCCATGACTATGGGGGTCACAGGGGGCCATGACTATGGGGGTCACAGGGAGCCATGACTATGGGGGGGTCACAGGGAGCCATGAATATGGGGGGGTCACAGGGAGCCATGACTATGGGGGTCACAGGGAGCCATGACTATGGGGGGGTCACAGGGAACCACTATGGCTGATGGGGCTTCTGCTTTGTCCAAATAGTGACAAACTGCACAGAATGGAGTGGGGACTCAGGACAATGCTGACAGAGCAAGGGAGCTCTCTGCAAGCCATATTGGGGAAACTGAGTCAGTGTTCTATGATACCTCTTATACTTGGCACTGAGGGATCACCAGCCACAGTATGTGTCCTGGAAAACCTGGCCCAAATATCCAGTACAGGATAGCCCCATCCAGCAGTGCTGGGCACAACTCATACCCCCAGTGTGGGACTGGGCTGCAGCAGCAGCCTGCAGAGTGAGGAAGCTGCGGTGCTGAGGATCAGTCAGGTGATGCCGAACCCAGTGCTGGAGGCACTTGGAGCAGCCAAAGGAAAGCATGTGAGCACAGGAAGGCCCCAGAGCTGCGCCAGTGGAAGTGTGAGTGCTGTGTGCAGCTTATGTGTGTGGCACGATGAGCGTGGTTATGTGCGTGGTACGTGTATGGTATACGTGTGTGGTATGTGTGGTGTAAACAAGTGGGGTGTGTGTTTGTATGTGTGTGTGTGTGTGTGTGTGTATGCTCGACAGCGCGCCGAGGTATGTGTCTGAATGTGTGTTTCATGGTGTCCTGTACTATCTGCATGTGTGGTGTCTGTGTGAGGTGAGGGGCTGTGTAAGGGTGGCCTAGGTTTGTGTGTGGTGTGTGTTTCTGCATATGAGGTGTGTGGTGTCTGTGTGTCTGTCGGTGCCAGGCAGGGGTCTCCAGGTTGGGCACTCATGAGAGGACAGACCCAATTTTAGCAGCTGTGGAGAAAACAGCCTGAGACCCTCCAGCCACACAGGAGCAGAAAGGAAGGAATGCTCCCATGCTCCCCTGCTGCTTGGACTCAGCTTGATTTCTCTACTTTCACACAGTTCAGGACCTCCTGCCTAGGGAATCGTACCACCCATTCCTACACCAATTAACTTGAGACAAGCCCCCCACAGATGCCCCAGTGTAGACAGCTGTTGAAACTCTCCTTTCAGCTGATTCCAGGCTGTGTCAAGTTGGCAGTGAACGCTGACCATCACACCTAAGAAGATGGATGTGGTATTTAACAAAGGTGGCAGGGAGATGGGGAATAAGCCAGAAGCCTCACTTGAGTGTTCTGCTTTGGGCAGAAGAATGCTGGGTGTTCAGAAATCTATGCTTAAATCTGGGGGAGTACCTCACCCCGTGGTTCTATAACTGGTGAGATCTCAGAGAGTGATAATGGATGGAGATTGTTGTTTGAATCTTAAGTGTCTCTCCATCTTGAAGGTTTGGTCTCCATGGTGCATTATGGGGAGGTGGTGGAACCTTTAGAGGGTGGGGCTTGGGGGAGATCTTCAGTGGGTGCCCATGAAGAGAACTGAAAAACCTTATCCCCTTTCTCTTCTTGTACCCAATCATGCAATAATTGGCTTTGCTCCACCAAATGCTCCCACCATGATGTGCTACCTCACCATGGGCCCCCCAACAACCGACCAACCCAGCAAGCACAGGCATAAACCTCCAAAACCAGGAGCAGAAAGCTGACTATCAACAGGACCTAAAAAAACGTTTGCACCGTGCTGTCCCCAATACTAAGAGGTTGAAAGGAATGGAGGAACTGGCAGTAGAATCTGAGAGAGAGAGAGAGAGAGAGAGAGAGAGAGAGAGAGAGAGAACCAAGGAAAGTGAAAGCCCAGAGAAAGAAAAATCAGGGGGATGACAGTGGAGTGGTCATGGAGGCGTGAAGGATTGTTGATGGCGCAGGGCAGAGAAGGATCAAGGACTCACCAACTCTGCGCTAGGGCTCAGAGGAAAGACCTTTCATATGCTTGACTTCTTTCCTTAGGTGATGCAAGCTCGCATCATGCCCAGGGTTAATAGTCCACTTCTGTCAAGTTCAGTGTCACTGTGGTGACACAGACTCAAGCATCTAAGCTCCTGCATTTCCCTTCGAGCTTCCAGAACAAGATGCCCCAGCTCCATATTTAGCAAAGGAATTTGAAAACTAAAGCACCGCAGCGATCACAGTCCCAAGCAGGAAAGTCAAGTTCATGACCACATCACCACACTGATAAACGCAAAGCCACTGCCCTTCAGGGGGAGATGAGGCAAGGGGGCTTCTGTTGTAGGGTTGGTGTGAGAGTGTTCCTCACAGGCACCATGTACTTGGGGACACGTTGTCTCCAGTTGGCGGCACTGTTTGGGGAGATTCGGAGAGGTGCAGCCCTGCTCAAGGCAATGCATCACTGGGGGCAGGCTTTGAGAGTTCTTTTTTTATTTTTTTTTATTAATTTTTATTTATTTCTGTATGTGTATGAATGTACTGTCTACATGTAAGTCTGTGCACCTGTGTCGTGCAATGCCGCGGAGGTCAGAAGAGGGTGTCGGATTCCCCTGGAACTGGAGTTCTCCTGGAATTGGAGTTTCAGACGGTTCTTGGCCGCCATGTGGGTGCTGGGGATCGAACCCAGGTCCTCTGCAAGAGCGGTCGGCGCTCTTACCGCTAGGCCATCTCTCCAGCCCCGCTTTGAGAATTCTATTTCCAGTCCTTCTATGCTTCCTGTGCCTGCTGGAGGATGGGTGTGCTTAACTTCCTGCTCCTGCTCCTCACCATGCCTCCCCATCATGACAGACTCTAATAACCCCTCTGGAACCGAGAACCATAAGCTGAAATAAACACTTCGTTCTAGACTTTCTATCTATATTTCATTCTGTATTCTATATTTCCTTGGTCAGGTGTTTTATCACAGCAGTAGAACTAGTACAGCTGTTCTCCAGGCTTATGAAGAATGGATCCAAGCTTTGCAGGAAAATGGCTGGAGCTAGAGGACATCATGCTGAGTGAAGCAACACAGTCCCAGAAAAACAAACGAAGAATGGTATCCCTCATCTGTGGATGCTAGTGCCAATTACCCAGTTGTAAGTATTTCCTGTGCATGGCCTCTTGAGCTTTTGTCCAAAGCAGTTGGGAGTGATGTATATTGGAAACAACAACAACAGAAAGGACTGCATCAAAGAACTGACTGAAAAACTGAATTTCTGCTCAAAACAGTCAACTTCCCCATGGAGAATATTGAGAAAGACTGAGAAAGAGATGAATAGCATGTTTGGCAGAATGCATGAGCTCTGGAGGGGTGGGGGTATGGAAGGGACATGGGTCTAGATTTGATTAAAAATATATGTATAAATAAATAAATTAAAACATGCAATCTCAAAAAAATTTTTATATAGGTAAAAAAAAAAAAAGAATGGATCTGGCAGAGGGTTTTCGTTCAAGATAAAATAAAGAACACCCCAAACATAAATAATCTACAGCAATAAAACAAAACCCCATTGAAATATGTGATCCTCAAACTCCTCCCACTGTTATCCTGAGGATTCATTTCCCTAGTGGTTAAATTAAGTTCTCTACCCACGAGGAGCAAGTTCCTTAGCCTCCCTGGATCTGGATGGCCTTGCTTGTCAACTGGGCTAAGAATGCCCACTATGGAGTGCATAGAGATAAGATCTGTTGCCACCTGGATCACAGGTAGGGGTCAGGTGCTTCAATCAGGCAGATTATTGGATCATTGGCTTGTGTGGCTATGGGGGTGGTGTTGCACAGTTAGCTGGTATAAAGGTGGGCCTGTTGCCATTGGGGGGTTCACTCACATAGAGATCAGATCTGGAGATTTCGCTGGACCACCTGGAGCACAGAGTATGTCCTCCCCACAACTGGAATTGCAGAGGGAGTGTCCAAGTGGGACCACAGTAGTGATTCTGGGGTGCAAGGCAACAAATGAAACAGCAAACCTGACACAACTCCAGTCCCACAACACCAAGTCCCACTTACAACCTAGAGGAACTGGCTGGCAGGAAGCAGAGTGAGCACAGTGCTCAGCAGGATACCGACCTGGTTTTTACCTACCTGTTTTTTTTTAACTTTTATTTATTTATTTTTTTTTGTATGTGTATGAATGTACTGTCTGCATGCAGGTTTGTGCACCTGTGTCGTGCAATGCCACAGAGGTCAGAAGAGGGTCTCAGATTCCCCCGGAACTGGAGTTCTCCTGGAATTGGAGTTACAGACAGTTCTCAGCCACCACGTGGGTGCTGGGGATTGAACCCAGGTCCTCTGCAAGAGCAGTCGATGCTCTTAACCACTAGGCTATCTTTCCAGCCCCTACCTACCCGTTTTATTGAGAACCTTCGGAACAGAAAGGGAAGAGTGAGTTAGACTTCCAATATATAACCAAAATTGAAAGCCTGAAACCTAGACAAGTCAACACTCCATAAACAAGAAGAAAACAACAAAGGCATCTGAAGGAAGCAAGCAAATCAAGCCTTCAACACAGTGAAGAAACATTTGAGATTCTCAGCAAAATGCAAACAAAAACAAACCCACATGCCAAAAACACAACAAAAGAACAACAAGGGACAATCTCAGAATAATTCCACACCAAACTCTACCAACCCTATAGAAGATTCCTACATGAGATCTCCCTAGAGATAACCCAGGACACAGATCTTAGAACAATCATAGACATATTCAAAGAAATCAAAGAATATAAAGAACAAATCAGAGAACTAAGGAGAGGCAATGAAAAACTCAGGAAGGACCTAGAGGGAGAGAATGACAAACTTGAGAAAGAACTAAAGGGAGAGAATGACAAACTCCAGAAAGAACTAGAAAAAGAGAATGACAAACTCCAGAAGGAAGTAGAAACACTGAAAAGATCCCATGCTGAAATAAAAAAAGGAAACTAACCAGTGAAGCAAGGAACTACACGAAGAGACTGAGAATTTCCAAAAGGAAGTGGAAATACTACAGAAATCACAAGATGAAATGAAAAAGAAAAAATCCCATCAAGAGGAAAGGACGGGAAAAAGCCTCAGAAGTAGAATGGAGGAAGCAGAACAAAGAATATCAGACCTGGAAGATAACACAGAACAACTAAAAAGCTCAAGTAAAGATTACAAAAAATTTAAAAATACACAAGAGTAGAACAACCAGGAAATGTGGGACACTGAAAAAATCAAACCTCCTCATCATAGGGATAGAGGAAAGAGAAGAATCCCAAAAGAATGGTATTGATCAGATCTTCAACAGAATAATAGAAGAAAATTTCCCCAAACTAAAAACAGACAAACTCATAAAATATAATAAGCACATAGAACTCCAAATAGACAAGATCAGAAAAGAAACTCCCAACGCCATACCATAGTTAAAATGCTAGATGCCCACAACAAAGACAAAATTCTGAAAGCCACATATAAGTTACATATAAGGGGAAACCCATCAGAATTACAGAGTTCACTTTTCAGTGCAAACTATGAAAGCAAGAAGAACGTGGAGCAAAGCATTCCCAGTGTTAAAGGACTATAGATGCCAACCCAGGTTACTATACCCAGCAAAAATGTCGATTATAGTTGAAGGAAAGAGAAAAATCTTCCACGACATAAACAAGATGATGGAAGAAGATGTCCAGAAAACCAACCCTTCAGAGAATACTTTCAGCAATTCAAAAGACAGAGGAGAGGAGCAACTATCCACAGGCACCTAGAAAGAAAAATTAATAAAAGTATAACTGTAGAAGTAGAAACCTAGACCAAAAATGCAAATGGATAATAAGGTGAAAAGAAGCAATACACATCTTTCAATTATAACCTTAAATATCAATGGACTAAACTGCCCAGTCAAAAGTCTTAGACTGGGAGAATGGATTAGTGAATAGAACCCATTGATATGCTGTCTACAAGAAACCCATCTCACTCTCAAGGATAGGCACCAACTTAAGGTGAAGGGATGGAAAAAATATTCCAAGCAAATGGTACCAAAAGGCAAGCAGGAGTTGCTATTTTAATATCAGACAAAACAGACTTCGAAGTAAAAGAAATCAGAAGAGACAAAGAGGGCCATTACATCTTTATCAAAGGAACAATTGACCATGAAGATTTCACAATCATGAATATATATGCACCAAACTCTGGTGCACCAAACTTTATAAGACAATTCTCCAGGACCTCAAAGCACAGATTAACCCCAGCACACTGATAATAGAAGACTTCAATACCCCACTGAGCCCTTTGGACAGGTCAACCAGACAAAGAATAAACAGACAGACATCTGAACTGAATGATATGCTACACCAAATGGACTTCACAGACATCTACTGAATATTCAACCAAAGCACCAGAGTATACACTTTCTTTTTTTTTGCAAATTCATACACTGGAAAAGTGGAAGAGTATACACTTTCTACTCAGCACCCCATGGAACATTCTCCAAAATCGGCCACATACTGGGACATAGGAAAAATCTCAACAAATACAAAAAGATTGAAATAATTTCATGCATTCGATCAGACCACAGTGCAATAAAGCTCAATATCAACACCAGGATAAGCCTTACTATCTACAAGAACACATGGAGACTAAACAACACACTCTTGAATAATGAATGGGTCAAGGAAGAGATAAAGAAAGAAATAAAAGCATTCCTGGAACTAAACAAAAAAGATGATACAACAAAACAAAACCTATGGAATACTTTAAAAGCAGTCCATGGGCTGGAGAGATGGCCTAGCGGTTAAGAGCGCCGACCGCTCTTGCAGAGGACCCGGGTTCGATCCCCAGCACCCACATGGCGGCTGAGAAAGTCTGAAACCCAACTCCAGGAGAACTCAAGCTCCAGGGGAATCCGACGCCCATTCTGACCTCCGCGCAATTGCACGCACAGGTGCACAGACTTGCATGCAGAAATACATAATCGTACACATACAGAAATAAAAAAAAAAAAAAAAGCAGTCAAGAGGAAATTTATAGACCTGGGGCTCTACATTAAAAAAAAAAAAAACAGAAAGAGCACAAATGAATGATCTAACACTGCAGCTAAAAACACTTGAGAGACACACAAAGAACCTTAATGCAACAGACAGGAAGAATAACATAAAACAGCAGCAGAAATCAATGAAACAGAAACAAAGAAAGCAAAACAAAAAAAAAAAAAAATCAATGAATTCAAAAGTTGGTTCTTTGAAAAATAACAAGAGAGACAGACCTCTAGCCAGTAAACCAAAAGAAAGAAGAGCAACCAGATCAATAATATCATGATGAAAGGGGAAATATCACAGCAGACAATGAAAAGACCCAACAATCATAATGAAATACTGTCAAAAACTTATACCTACTAAGTTTGGAAAACCTAGGAAATGGATGAATTCTGAAATCTGGAATCACAAGCTAAACCAAGAAGAGTAACAGCTTAAACAGACCCATATATAGAAGAACTGAAATGTAATAAGAAACCTCGCAAATAAAAAAAGCCTGCAGGCTCAAATGGTTTCAGGGCAAATTATATAAAACATTTCAAAAAAACTACAACCATTCTACCCTCAAACTGTTCAGAAGGATACAGAGGTAAATCTCCCAAATTCCTCTATGAAGCCAACATCACTCTAATACCAAAACCAGTCAAGATACTAACCACGAAAAAAACTATAGACCCATCTCATTAATGAAACAAATGCAAAATTCTCAACAAATACTCACAAACACATACAGACCCACATACAAAAGGTCACCATCATGACCAGGTTGGATTCATACCAGAGATCAGGATTGGTTCAACACCCGAAATGCAATAAATATCTAAAGCACATAGTTAGTGAAATGTTTAGATTAGTAAAATTTAGGTGTAGGTTTTGTGTGTGAAATGGTATATATACATCTGATTCATTGGAATAATAAAAGATATTGTTTTTTTATAATTTGTTTTGGGTTAAGGTACACAAATGGTCTCTATATTTTTCTGAATTATACAACATCACATTGTAAAACTTTCTTTTACTTGTAGGACAATTAAAGGAACTAAGATTAAATTTACTTCCCAAATAAGTAGCATACAGTCAATGAGAACAGTTTTGGGTAAATTAATGAAAAGCTATGCTTGGTCTCCTGTTTATAGATATGTGTAATACAACTTAGGCACTATAGGTCAAAACATAAAAACTTAAAAAAAAAAAAAAAAAAAGAGGGAGGCGGAGTGGGTAGTATCCTTCCTGGGATACAAATGAAAACTCTGTTCCAATCCTATTGATAATTCAATTTTTGAGATCTCTGAAACTAACAATGGGAGGAGATTGTATGTTCCCCAGGTAAAAATCACCAATCTAAATGCTGAAAAATACAAACTTTTGGCTGGGGCAGATGGATGGGAAAATGCCAGCAGAGAGGGGACCATCTGAACATTAAAGAAAGTGGAACTCAGCTGCCTGAGTCCACAACAACATGGGCATCTCTTGAATACTATTGGAGTTAACTGTTTATAATGGGCCTCGTGGTGGTTTGAATGAGTGTCCCCCATAGGCTCTAGGTATTCAGACCTTTGTCTCTCAGTTGGTGGTCTGTTTTGGAGGGTCTTGGGGTATGTGGCCATGCTGGAGGACGGAAAGTGTGTCACTGGGGGGAGGCTTAGTGAGTTTTAAAAAGCCTTGTGGTCTACAGTTGTCCTCTCTCTCTTTCCTTCCTGTGCTCTTTCGAGATGTGACCCTCGGTTTACTGCTCCAGATCCTGCCACCACACCTCCCACCACAATGGACCTAATTCCCTGGAACCGCCAATCGTAGAAGCTCAAATAAACTTCCTTTTATAACTTCCCTTGGTCATGGTGGCTTTTATCACAGCAAACAGAAAAGTGACTAATAGGGGCCCTAACGAAGTTTACCTTCTGATACTGAGAAACCTTCCTGCCTTTCCCCTTCATAGGAAAGAGAAAACATGATGGTAATGAAATCATTCCCTAACCATAAATTAGAGTCAACGTTTTATAGTGTGAATTTTTTTTTTTTTTTTTTTTTTTTTTTTTTTTTTTTTGATGCTTTGTGATTTCATATCATTTTCCAATTCAGTTCGAGCATAGTTCCCTTCGACCGCCATCATGCATCTGCAGATAACTGTCCTGCATATTCTCGAGGTTTTTTTTCCGAGTTTTTTAGCTATAAAGTGATAATCCATGAGTAACAAGCATCTTCATGGAAAACAATTTGGCAGGCTGTTTGTGCCCAAACCCCCCACAGCCCCACCTCTCCAGCGGGGTGGGTGAGGGGTTTGTATGATCAATAAAGTTGATCAATGAGTGTCCAGGCTACATTTCTGTAGTTTCATCACCATTCACCCCAATCACAGCCCTTACATTCACCAGTCCGCTCTTCTGCAGTTTGTTCCCAGGCTTAGAAAGGGGGCACAGGTGGATGAGAAGCAAAACAGTCCACTCTCTCGGAGCTGTTGTCTTGGGACGCTGGTCAATTCTGGCTGTTTCCTTCATGGCTGACAGCTTTGTCCAGGATAACATTCGATCCTACTAATTGAAGCACAAGCAATTAGATATATAGGTATTCTAGAAACAGCAGTCTATAGTTATGTTATGGTAGGTTACTTTGGTAAGGACACAATGTTTAGATGATATGTTGATCCATGATTACACTATTTTTTCCTGTTAAATATGACAGGGTCTTACTGTGGCTTATAACATCTCCTAACTGTAGAGGATGTAAGCTTATGGCATCAGCCATGGTTATTCCGCCAAGGAGAGAGCCAATAGCCAATTAATTGGGATAACAGGCTAAGCTTGCCACTGCTGCACAGTATTTCCAGGCAGGTGAGGTGTAGCCTGGTGCTGACGGGAAGTCTTTCTTGACTCAAGAGACCCGTATGTCTTATTGGTTTTAGTGGCCCTTGGTACACTCTCTGGTGTTCCAGAGGCCATTTACACTTGCATGTGTGGTGTCTCAATAACATCTTTCCATGTTAACATCAGGTCTTCGCAGCAGGGCCTTATCACCTCTCTTCTTGCATGTTTCCCAGTTTAGAGGCAAGGAGCCTTTACCTTTTGTGGGGCCTTAGATCCCCTGGCCAACATCTCCCTGGTAGAATAATCCATTACTGATGTCAGAGCTCCTGTATTGATATATATTGCTTAAGTGCATAGTTTAAGGACTTTAGTATTATATTTGGTTCTGAACAGAGAATAATATAGTGGTAATTTCTTATAAAACAGGCATAACTACCCTTTTTAAATTGACTGATAGGCATAGGAACTGTGAAAGGATAATTCTTTATCTAGAGCCAAATTCAATAGTAAAGTCTTTATAAGCTGTGTAATTAAGCAAAATATATTAGTACAGGAAAGCGCTGACATCAGCAATGAATTATTCTGCCTAGGAGATGTTGGCTAGGGGATTCAACCCTCCCCCAATTATACAGGCCTTTTGCCTATGAGTGGGATATATGCAAGGAGAAAGGCAGTAAGTCCCTGTTGTCAAAGACTTGGTGTGAGCATGAAAAAATGTTGAGACATCACTTGCTAACGTACAACTGGCCTCTGAAATGCCAGAGAGCATTATCAAAGGCCACTAAAGCAATACAACAAAATATTGGTCTCCCTGAGACAAGCAAGACTCCTCCGTCAGTATCAGCTACACCTCAACTGCCTGGAGATACTGTGCAACAGTGGCAGCCAAGTATCTATATATATATCCCAAATCTAATTGGCTATTAGCTCTCTACTTGGAGGAATAACTCACAGCAGATGCCACAAGCTTATGTCCTCTAGTGGTTAGGAGATGTTATAAGCCACAATAAGAACTTATTACCCTTTATAGAGAAACCACAGTTTGTGGATTAGCATACCATCCAAGCATCTGTGTCTATGCTCACAGCTTAGCTTGCCATAATAATTGGTACTGCTTAAATGCCTGTACATCCAATTGCTTGTGCTTTGTTAGCATGACTAAAAAGATATCACTGGATAAGCTGTCAAGCCATGAAGGGAAACAACCTGAACAGACTAGAGTCCAAAATGTCAACTCCAAAGAAAGTAGACTGTTTTCTTCTCACCCACTTGTGCCCCTTTCCCAAAGCCCAGGGAACAAACTGCAGAAGAGGAGGCATGGTAGAATGTAAGGGCTGAGGAGAGATAGGGGTGAATCATGAGACTACAGCAATATAGTCTGGACTCCTAATTGATCAACATGCCTGTGCATACAAACTTCTCCAACTGGTCTATGGGAACCTTGTGTTGTTCAAAATTTGGGCATAGATACTTGCAAAATGCACCAATTACCTAATTATATGGCAAACTGAGTAACATCAATGTTATCTGCAAACAACCATGTTATTATATTTTAGAATCCCTTAAAAATAAACAAATAATAATAAAAAATAAATAAAAAAAACTAAAACACATAAATGGACTGAAAACCACATGATCATCTCAATTGACACAGAAAAGGCCTTTGACAAAATCCAGCATCCCTTCATGCTTAAAGTCCTAGAGAGTATTGGACTGGAGGGGTCATTCCTCAATGTAATCAATGCCATATACAAGGAACCCACAGCCAACATCATCCTAAATGGAGAAAAGTCAGAAGTATTCCCCTTAAAAGTAGGAACTTGGCAAGGCTGCCACTTGTTGCCACTCCTCTTCAATACAGTGCTTGAATCACTTGCTAGGGCAAAAAGGCAAGAAAAGGAAATTAAAGGAGGACTAATTGGAAAAGAAGAAGCCAAGGCTATTCCTTTTTGAAGATGATATGATAGTTTATCTGAGGGATGCTAAAAACTTCACCAGAAAACTCCTAGAAATGATTAAGAGTTTCAGTAAAGTGCTGGGATATAAAATCAACCTAGAAAAATCAGTAGCCTTTCTTTACACCACCAACAACAAGCAACTGAAGAAGGAATACAAGGAGACCTTCCCACTCACAATAGCCTCAAAAACAATAAAATACCTAGGAACAAACCTAACCAAAGACGCCAATGATCTCTACAACAAAAATTTTAAACCCCTGAAGAAGGAGATTGAAGAAGATGTCAGAAGATGGAAAGATCTCCCATGCTCATGGATTGGAAAAATTAATATAGTAAAAATGTCCATTCTACCCAAATTAATACACAGATTCAATGCAATCCCAATTAAAATCCCCAAGAGTTTCTTCACAAGCTTGGAAAAAATCCTTATGGAAAAACAAAACACCCTGAATAGCCAAAGCAACCCTGAGTGAAAAGAGCAATACAGGGGTGTCTCTATACCAGACTTCAAACTATACTACAAGGCTATAGTCATAAAAACAGCTTGGTACTGTAGACCAATGGAACAAAACTGAAGTTCCAATCTTGAGCTCATACAATTTCAGCCACCTCATATTTGACAAGGGGGCCAAGAAGACACAATGGAGTAAAGACAGCATCTTCAGCAAATGGTGCTGGAAAAACTGGATCAACACTTGTAGAAGAATAAAATTATTAAACCCCTACTTCTTGCCCTATACAAAAATCAACTCCAAATGGATCAAAGATCTCAACATGAAACCCAAAACTCTGAAGGTGATAGAAGAAAATGTTGGCAGCAACTTACAAGACGTAGGCATAGGAAAAGGCTTTCTAAAACAGACAGCAGGAAATAAGGTCAACAATTCACAAGTGGGACTTCATTAAACTCAAAAACTTCTGTACAGCAAAAGAAACAATCAGGGAAGTAAAGAAAAAACCCACAGAATGGGAGGAAACCTTCACCACTGGTACATCTGACAGAGCATTAACTTCCAGAATATATAAACTACTCAAAAAACAAAGAAGTAAGAAAACACGACTCACTCAAAAGATGGAGCAAAAGCTGAACAGAGACTTCACAAGTGAGGAATTAGAGATGGCTGAGAAACATCTTAAAAAGTGTTCGACATCACTAATAATTAAGGAAATGAAAATTAAAACCACTTTAAGATATCATCTCACTCCAATAAGACTGGCTAGGATCAAGAAAAGAAATGATATCAAATGCTGGAGAGGTTGTAGGGAAAGGGGAACACTCATCCACTGCTGGTGAGAATGTATAACCACTATGGAAAGCAGTGTGGAGAACCCTTAAAAGACTCAAAATGACTTTACCACCTGACCCAGTCATACCACTCCTGGGTATATACCCACAAGACTCATCCTTCCACAGAGATACATGCATAGCCATGTTTATTGCAGCTCTCTTCACAATAGTGAAGAGCTGGAACCAACTCAAGTGCCCCTCAACTGATGAGTGGATAGAGAAAACGTGGTATACCTACACAATGGTATCTATGCAGCAGTTAAGAAAGATGACGTCGGGGCTGGAGAGATAGCCTAGTGGTTAAGAGCACCGACTGCTCTTGCAGAGAACCCGGATTCGATCCCCAGCACCCACATGGTGGCTAAGAACCATCTGTAACTCCAATTTGAGGAGAACTCCAGTTCCAGGAGAATCCAAGACCCTCTTCTGACCTCCGCAGCATTGCACGACACAGGTGCACAGACCTACATGCAGACAGTACATTCATACACATACGAAAATAAATAAAATTAAAAAAATAATAAAAAAAGAAAGATGACATCATGAAATTTGCAGGTAAATGGATGGAAGATATTAGGTTAAGTGAAGTAACACAGTCCCAGAAAAACAAAGGACAAATGGTATCCCTCATCTGTGGATGCTAGCACCAATTCTAGTTGTAAGGCAAACTGAGCAACGTTAATGTTATATACCTCATGATCTGAAAACAACTGTGCTCTGTTTTTTAAATTTTGTTTTATTTTATTCATTTATTTATGTGTATGAATGTATTGTCTGCATGTAGGTTTGTGCACCCATGTTGTGCAATGCTGCGGAGATCAGAAGAGGGCATCGGATTCCCCTGGAACTGGAGTTACAGATGGTTCTCAGCTGCCATGTGGGTGCTGGGGATCAAACCCGGGTCCTCTGCAAGAGCAGTTGGCACTCTTAACTGCTAGGCCATCTCTCCAGCCCCACAACTGTGCTCTTATATTGTGAATCCCTTAAAAGGTTCTAGAATTAACCTACCATTTATTTTCAGACTTTTGAATTTCAGTATATGGGTGGAGGGTATGTATGCATATTGCAGAGTAATATAAAATCAAAATGTCAAAAATTTAACAAAAAATAAAAAGTAAATGTTGAGCTGGGATGTAGCCTAATGGTAAAGTTCATGATTACTGAATGAAACCCCAGGACTAAAATGAAGAAAACAAAAATGTAAACCAGTTTGTCATAAAAAAAAAAAAAGAATGCCCACTATTCATGATTGTCTAGGAGCTGAAGCAGGTACACCATAGAAGAGCCTGGAACACGTGGCTGATAAACGCCATGACACTGATGGTCCGCTCTCTTTCCCAAGATGTTCTTGCTGGTCAGTGTGTGTACCGGAAGCTCCTTACGGCAGGCTGACCACATTAGCTCCAATGTCCAGATTCCTGTAAAACCAGGGTTAGCCCTGTCCTGCTCTTGCAGCACACTCTAAGCTAGTGTTATTCAGACTTTGAACCTTTCTCCTTTCCATGCCCAGGGTTGAGTCTGTTCTTTGGATATCAAATGCCCAAGGGCAATAGTATTGCTGGTTTGTGATTCTGGCTTTATGTTTGTACTTTAAAAACAAATAACTGTCTCTGCACTGTACACAGACATACACCCAGCACTCCTCACCCAGCAGGAACAATAATGAGGTGACTGTACTTGGCTGAACAAAGCACAGTGCTTATTCCAAAGGAAATAAGAGAGTTTATTCTGAGCCAAAGACAACAATGACCCAAGAACATGGATTCATTTGCCCTGAATGGTACACTCCAGGATGGAAGGGGTTACACAAACCTTTATGCCCATAGAACAAAAGACAGTCATAAATCAATCCATGAATCTCACAGATTGGTAGGGACCTCAGGTAGACAGATTGTACCCAAGCAAGGTGATCTCTGCTGTCAGTCTCAAATGCTTTCTTAGCTTCGGGGTCAGTGGAAGCCAGCAGTCTGCTATGTCAATATGTTCTGAGTTTTTATTTGATAGTCAAAAGAATGTAATCAGCCACAGAGGTGGGTAATATATGACTATTAAGGAGACTAAAGACAGCCTGAGATAGTTGGTGCCTTGATCTACAATACAAACACACACACACACACACACACACACACACACACACACTCATGAAATTCATTTTTAATTTTTTATTTAACTTTTAATTTTATGTTTATGAGTATTTTGCCTGCATACATGTAAGCATGCCTCTAAGTACAATGCTCACAGAAGCCAGAAGAGGGCATAAGATCTTCTGGAATTAGTGTTATAGATGGTTGTTAGCCTCCATGTGGGCACTGGAAATGAAATCTGGGTCCTCTGCAAGAGCTGCCAGTGCTCTTACCTGCCAAGCCATCTCTCTAGCCCTGACACTCACGAAATTCTAATCCATCAGTCTGTCAGTGTGTCAGTGTGTCTAATCAACACAGGCCAGGCCTTCCATAGGGAACTTCAGTTAAAATTAAAGATGCTTTCTTGGGGAGCTGGAGAGGTGGCTTAGTGGTTAACAGCACTGGCTGCTCTTGCAGAGGACCCAGGTTAAATTCTCAGCACCCACATGGCAGCTAACAACTGTCCATAACTGCAGTTCCAGGGGATCTGACACCTTCTTCTGACCTCCTCGGGCATTGCATAACATGGCTGCACTTATGCACATGCAGGCAATACACTCACAGGCATAAAATAAAAATCGATTTAAAAATCATGTTTTCTTGGGTGTTCTGGCATGGGCCTCCATCCATCTGAGTGGGAAGGGCCCCAATGTCCCAGGAATAAAAGCAGACAAACCTCACCCTCCAGCCCAACCCACCTAACCCTGGTATATAGGGATAGATCATTGAATCCAGTCACACTGCTAACTCAGAGGGATCTCCCCAAGTCTACCCTCCTTGGGGTCTTCTTTTCTCACAGAGAAGGCTTCTGAGGACTTTGAATTTATGTTAGCCTCTCGTTGTGAACAATAATTGTTATGAATTAAAACAGTACCTTATGAGGCACACTTAAAACACTGAAGTTTCACATGAGGTGACTGACATGTGTTATCACTTAATATGAAAAATAACGAATAAAGTAAGCTTCCTTTCCCTTGTATAGAGGAGGAAGCTAAGGTGTAAGGGATGAGATGGGAAAGCACACAGCGGAAGCATCAGGATTCAGTCCTTACTGTGTGACCAGGAATGTCCCTCCTAGTTAAGCCCCTGATCATGATCCGTCCCACCTTCATCTAGGCAGAACTATGGGCACTTCCCCTCTGTCCCTCATGCTTATCCACAATGAAAGACTCAGCCGAAAAAAATTGGAAAATTCCTTCTATTCTTTGTGGTATTGTGGTATTGCATCACGCATGCTCTACTTCCCTCTAGTCTTGCCCACAGGAGAATAGATACCTTGGCTGGGTATAGAATTCACAGCTGACTTCTCTCTACCTAAGATCTGTCATTCTGTTCTCTCCTACCATTTAGTCTTCTGGAGAGGTGCCCAGGCCAACTGAAAATGCACATGGGCCTGCTCATGAGGGTGAGTCCTCTTCCTAGAGTATGTACTGCCCTCATCTTTGGAATTCTTAAGTATCTTTTTTTGAATAATGTCCCTGGTTTTTGGTGGACATTTATGATATGTATTCAGCTCAAGGAAAACTTGCCTGGTTATCGTTGCTTCACAGATAGCATTTCTGTTCTTTCCCTGACTTTCTGTGACAGCCTTCCCTTGTCACAAATACACTCTTTCATCATTTCTGTCTCTGCCTTTTAACCCCTGGGCTACAACACATTTCCTGAATTGAATTACATCAGGCCACTAATGCATCACAGAAATTTTAGCTCTACTCATTCTGCCTTTTACTCTCTCTACTGAGTTTGTCTTTTATACTAAAAAAATCATGTGTTTTTTAAATCTCTAATGATTCTTTTGAGGTTCAATTGTTCATTTTATTTTAACAGTAAAGCTCTCATTTCCTTGACACAATAGCCTTCCAAAATTTCCCTGGGGGAAATGTATGGGAATTATTTGTGACATTCTCCACCCTCTTAGCCCAGTGCTCTACATCCGGCTTTGCCACATATGGTTTGCTCTACATATGGCTTGCTCTACATATGGCTTGGTCTTTTCCACACATGTGGGTAATTAGAAGCCCAGACTGGTAGATGCTAGCATTTAGCGAGGGTGGTCTGTGTTACCAGCATAGTGGTCTTTGGGAAGGAACGGGGAATGGAGTTGAGGGCAGGGACAGCCATTACACTGTCCTTGGAGTGGAATGAAGATGGAGGCCTGTAAATAAAGGCTGAGATCCAATTGAAATGTCTGGCTGACATTGGGAACTCATGTTTGGGCCTGGGCTCATGAGCCTGCAAATAAGGCTGGACAATATGTCTGAGGGAGTCCTTGGAAGAAAGAGTGAGGCTCATTGAATAGTTCCAGGTTCACTTACCCAGCCTTACAGACTCTTTCTGCTGGTGGGCTGTGACCCATCTCTTAGCAGGGAGGCCAAGCATGCTCAGACACACACTGTTGCCTGGGGCCCTCTTCCTCATCTTTCGTAGCATCCTAAAGCAGACCACGGTACCACAGTACCATCAGGTCCCTGGTGTCTGGAAAGAGCTCAGCCAGGATGTGTTCCTCCTTGCATCCATCACCGGGAAACAACTTACAGACACAGTCTGAGGTCCAGGCATCCCTGGAGCCTGCTGTGTAATAGGGCCTGAGTGTCTGATATCCTTCACCTTCCCTTCTCCAACTCTTACCTGAACTTGGTGGGAGGGGTGTACACTTCTGGACTAGGGGATATCAGAGCCAGAGCCTAAGGCCCATATCAATTTCTCTCCAGGGAGTTCTGAGCATGCCTCAAGCAGGACAATCTCCCCAGGAAAGTGTGAATATGCAGGTTCCCAGGTGCCCATCTCTGGTGGAGATTGTCTAATTCACTTTCTTCTTTATTTTTTCCTCCTTCATTTTCTTTCCCTTTCTGCCTCTGATAAGTTCATCAATCCAAACAAAGGACAGTCACATCTCTAAGCGTTCTCCACCAAAATAGACTTTTGCAGGCACCAGAGTGAATTTGTCTTCAGGATTAGACCAGAAGAAGAAGCCTTTAAAACCTTTCGAAAGTGACCTAAATAATTCAGCCCATGAAGGTTGAGGCTGTGCCCCTCAGCAGGCCAATCTGTGGCTGGTGACCCACAGGGGTCCCATCGCTCAGGCCTTGTCTTTCTTGTCTTCATTGCTGTTCAGATTAAATAATAGTGATGATTTTGGAGTTACTGGACTCTGTGGATCCCAGGACAATGCTGAGCCTTCTGGACAGGATTCCACTCTCTCACCAGTGAAATCACAGCCAAGTGACTCTCTGTGGGTTGTCGTCTAATATATATATATATATATATATATATATATATATATATATATATATATTCGTCTGTTGGTCCTTTAATCATGTGTGGCTGCAGTCCACACGATGTTCTTCCCTTCTAGAACCAGGCTGGCAGCTTCACAAGGCTACAAGTCTCAGAATTGTCTCCTGCCAGCAGGCTAACAGTTCCTAAGCTGAGCTTCTAGCAAGGATGGGGGAGGGAACCCAACAAGAAATGAAACAGACTCAAAGAAAGGGTCCAGGAGAAAAGTGACCCTCTCCTTTATTCAGGCTAGAAATGTGCTTATATACCAAAGCTACTGTGCTCTGGGCAAGAAAGTGGGGGGCAGAAGGATGTGAATGAGAGGAAGGGAAGTGTGGGCCATCCTGGCTCCTACCAGGGGCTGCAGAGCTCCTGTTTGTGCAATCAGTAAACTAGAGGTGTAACATTTTGCTCAATACCTCCAAGGAAGAGGCCATCAGGGTCTGGAACTTTGCAGAGATAGGCAAGGCATGATATACTGCAATATCCCGACCTCATGGAGCTACAGTTAACTCACAGAGGCAACTTGTATGCCCATGGAGATATCAGATAACTCATGGAAGTTCTGGGACAGGACTTGCAGGTCCTGCCTCAAGCCAGACAAAGTTTCATTCCTACAGCCCCTCCTTTGTTTTTTATTAAAATGGAGCAGTAATGTCATAGTACTCCAGAAGATCTTCTGGGATGGCCTGATATTAGACTAAAACAGTCTGGGCTGCGACCTCAGTGAGAGTATTGATTCAGTTTTTGAAAAACCAAAGAACACAGGGTGCGATAGTCAGGAGACCTCCTAGGGTGAAAATGGGTCCCAGCAAAGGAAGCAACCAAGCAGTTAGGGGGGTTGAAAAACCCCGGGGCAGAAACTTGTGGTGAGTACCTCTTACGGAGTTCTTTCCTAAGGTCCTTTAGGGCTTTAACATTTTGTTCAAGTACACCAGATTCATCAACATAAAGATGACATTCATCCCCCAGGACCATGCAGGTTCCCCCATTTTCTGCAGTCAGTAAGTCCAGGGCTCACTGGTTCTGCATCACCACCTTAGCCAGAGAAGTTATCTGTCTCTAGAGCAATTCAAGGCTGTTCATAGTGGATGCTGTTGGCTCATCAAGCTTATTTTGGAAGTCTGCTCCCCTGCTGTAAACCTTTGCTAGGGCTCAGCTGCAGTTCCCACCACTGCCGTGGAAAGAATGATGCCTAGTATTGGATCCAGGAGAAAAGGGACTCAGTTTTATTCAAGCTAGCAATGTGCTTATATACCAAAGCTACTGTGCTCTGGGCAAGAAAGTGGGGGGCAGAAGGATGTGAATGAGGGGAAGGGAAGTGTGGGTTATCCTGGCTCCTATGTGGGCTGCAGAGCCCCTGTTTGTGCAACCAGTAAACTAGAGGTGTAATATTTTGCCCAATACTTCAAAGGAAGAGACCATCAGGGCCTGGAACTTTGCAAAGATAGGCACAGCAGGATATGCAGCAATATCCTGACCTCACAGAGCTACAGATAACTCACAGATGCAACTTGAATGCCCAGGGAGATATCAGATAACTCGCAGAAGTTCCAGGACAGAACTTGCAGGTCCTGCCTCGAGCCACACAAAGTTGCATTCCTACAACTCTCCAACCTGTAGAAGGAGAGGAAACTGTTCTTTGTGTGCTGGGGAGGGTGGGAAAACACAGATTCCAGACCAGGCTAGAAATGAGGCAGGAAGAAGAAAAGAGCTGAGAGAGGGAGGCTCAGGAAGCCTCAGGTTTCTCATCAAATGATGTAAAGCCCAAGCCAACCTCTTCAAAGTAAACTAATATTTACTGAGTGATACAAGTCCTGTCTGTCCCCTTCCCATCAACTCTGATGACAGGAAGAATGTACCTCACACTGGGCAGGAAGAATTCTCTTTTTAGTGTTAAGGAAACGGTGCTGCCACTGAGCAGACCCTTTCCTGACATTTTTTATTTTGTTCATGTCTGAAAGCAGTTTCTATTTGGCTCTATTTAGACCCTTGTTTGAATGTACAGTGCAGGTGAACTGCAGCCAAACGACTCCGTGCTGCTGCCTTTGTGGGTATTTATGAAGCCTACATTTTCTGGCCCCTCAGCTACTTAGGGGTTCTGTATCCCTTGACTCACAGCCCCTTCCCACCTCTTCAAAACCCACAAAGCTACACTTTCTGTGCCCCTCCCCCTGCTGCAGGCACGGATCCCTTTGGAGGCAGCCGGGAATATGTTCACGATTTTAAGACACTCGTGGTCTAGATGTGAAACACCCTCGCAGGCTCCCGTGTGAAACACTTGGTCTCCTGCTGGCAGCTCTATCTGGGGAGATTACAGAAACCTTGTGAGGCAGGGCCTCACTGGCATAAGTTCTCATTAGGGGTGGGTCCTTGGGGGGTGTACATGGCCCCTTGCTGATTGCAGTGTTGAGTTCTCCACCATACATTCCTGTCATCACGGTCCTCGGACTAAGCACACGGGGCCAAATAACAACAAACCAAATGTTCTGAAATCATGAACCAAATCCTCCCTGACTTGACGGTGCTCTGTCGGGTGTTTAGTCCTTCTAATGGTAAGAGTTTTGAATGCAGGGCCATCTGCATAACCCAGGATCTCCCCAGCTGAGGGCTTCCATTTAACCACATCTCCACAGTCTTTCTTAGTACACATGGTGACTTCCTTACTAGTGCTGGGGACTGTGACACAAGCACCTTCATCCTGTCCTCCACAAGGAGGTCTCCAATGTTCAGGACACCCCAGTCCCTGGAACCTTCTCATAAGTATTTCTTATGGGGTCCACTTGACAGTACCATCAGATGTCAATAGACCCTAAGACTCATGCCTTTCATGAGTGAGCTTAAAGTATTTGGTAAGGGAAGTTCTCAGTTATGACGCAGTGAAGGGAATGTGGACCATGAGGGTGGGTTTGTGTTTAGATAACATGGCGCTGATACAGATTTCTGTCATGAGCTGAGATGTTAAGTTAGGATTGGAGGGCTGGGTCAGCTCAAAATGGCCGACACCGGATGTCTGTGGACCCCAAAAGTAAACAATGATGCAATCTTTTATATAACCAGCTGACAAGAAGCTGCTTCTGTGTGATTTCCTATAAAAAGTCCTTGGGACCAAGGGCACCTGTGCACCCTTGTGCAGAGGCCTGTGCGCCCTTGCCCAGAGAATAAAAGTATGCTGCATCTACCATCAGCTCCACGAACTTTTAATTTTTTTATTTTTATTTCTTTTGGTCACCATGCCCAGTGACTTTTTATTTTTTAACTTCCTGCTTTTTGAGAGACCCTCCATCTCTAGCCTCCAAACTCAGCCTCCACACACTGGGAGTGCCACGTGGCCTGCCTTCACTTGTCCTGTGGCATCTGAGTCTTGCAGACAGGTTAAATCTCCATCCTGCGACTTTGACCTGTTCAGGCCTGAACACACAGAATTCACATGACAAAATGTGATTTTATTCCAGTGTGTTAACATTCTGCCCTCTGACAAAATACCTGAGGTACACTGTAAAACTTTAAAAGATAAGCTGGACCTGGTGGCCCACACCTGCAATCTCAGCACTTGGGAGGCAAAAGCAGGGAGATATCTATGAGTTCAAGGCCAGCCTGGCCTACATAGTGAGTTTTAGGACAGCTGGGGCTACAGGGAGACTGTGTCTCAAAAAGACATACATACATACATAGACACATAAAACTTTAAAAGATGAAATATTTATTTAATATTTATACTAGCTCACAGTTTTGGAGAGCTCAGTCTATGGGAAGCCAAGGAAAGGGCGTGACGGGCGCTGGCCCCTACATAGTTCATGGACACACACTCACGAGCTAAGTCCTTCCACTTGGGCCCCATTTCTTCCTAGTGCCTCATGCTGGGGACCAAGGTTTCAACAACAAAGCTTTGGAAGGACACACCATGTCCAAGCAACACTAACACAAGAAACTGAGGCACCCCAAGACACAGGTGCAGTCAGTGCCAAATCTATGAAAACAGGGCTTTGGCTCAGACAACAGATGTGCAAGTAACCAAAGGAAGGCTCCAAGCCCCCCCCCCTGCTGCTGTCCCCACATACCAGGCGTAGCATTTGGAACTCATGGGGATGTCAACCGCCTACCTGTCCAGGGGGGGATTTGCCTGGGAGGTGGGACATAAACTGCCCCCCACCATCACCCAGTGTATCCCAAAAGTGTATGTGCATTTTGTAAACAGAAATCTACTTTAAGTTTACAAGGGAAAGCTGCTAAAAGAAAAGCTAAGGTGAGCCTTTACTGCCCTCAATCCTCAAATGTTCCTCCTTAGGCTGTGTGTGTGTGTGTGTGTGTGTGTGTGTGTGTGTGTAACTAGTGGAGGAAGGTGGACCCATGCAGAGACCAGAAGCAGAGGCCAGAGTGGGAACCTGTGTCTTCCTCTACTGCTCTACCATATGGAGAGATAGGGTCTCTCACTGAATTGGACTAGGCTGTTTTGCCAACAAGCTCTGGTATTTTGCCTGCCTCTGTCCCTCCACCTTCCCCAGACCTTCCAGTGCTAGAGTCCCAGGCTCCAGAAAAGCAGGAATACTCAGCTTATCATTTTTACATGGGTGCTGGATTTTTTTTTATTTTATTTATTTTTGTATGGGTGTGAGTATACTGTCTGCATGTAGGTTTGTGCACCCGTGTCATGCAATGCCACGGAGGTCAGAAGAGGTGTCGGATTCCCCTGGAACTGGAGTTCTCCTGGAATTGGAGTTACAGACGGTTCTTAGCTGCCATGTGGGTGCTGGGGATCGAACCCGGGTCCTTTGCAAGAGCAGTCGGTGCTCTTAACCGCTAGGCTATCTCTCCAGACCGGGTGCTGGATTTTGAACTCTGGTCCTCATGCTTGCAGAGAGAGTACCACCAAGCCACAAGCCACCAAGCCACAAGCCACCAAGCCACAAGCTACAAGCCACCAAGACACAAGCCACAAGCCACTAAGCCACCAAACCAGCTCCTCCGCTCTCACTTTGTTCTTGAGACAGGATAAGGTATCTCACTGAACACAGGATTCACCATCCAGCTAAAGTACCCGGGCGATGAAGAATATAGGCTCTGAAAATCAAACCTGAGACTCCGAATGCCATTCCAGCATTTCCCAGGATTAACCCTGTGCCTGTTTCCTGTCTTTAAAATGAAGTGATATACAGCTCACATCCCACCTTACTGGCAGTGCTCCCTGCCACCTCACTTTTGGGAAATAACCTTATTTTATCATTCCATGTGGAAGTGAACATCTATTGGATAAGAACTTCATATGCACAGACACAGAGACACAACCATTATTATAATTAAAATTATAAACAATAATTCTATATCATTATCCTACCAGTGTTTAAATTTATTTCATAATTAACTGCCATTTTATTACATTTGGGGTAAATAAGGTTCACATATTACCACTGATTGACAGGGGCCCTGGGGATCTGTTTTAGTTCTCTTTTAATTGGTATGACAAAACATTCCAACTGTAAGACCCGAATCAAGCCTTACCCTTGAGAGAGCCCCGAGCGAGAGACTCGGAGACAAGTCTTGCTGCAAAAGCAAAGAGGTTTATTACTCCAGTGCACAGGGGTTTACCTGTACAACGGGGAGAGGTGAACCCCGAGCAATCTCTGCATACAGGTTTTATACACTTAGAGCAGGGCAAGAATCGAACCCTGGTCTCCTGCATGACAGGCGGGGATACACAGCATGCCTGGGTCTACAGGTGGTTTGGGTAACTTCTAGCCTTATTGGATAATAGCAGAGCTACAGCTCATGGTTAGGTCAGCCCACCTGCCCCCACATACCAAAGGTTATCTTTAGACACAATCTTGGGACAAGAACGAGGAAAGGTTAAGTCAGTCCACCTGTCCTCACATACCAATAGTTATCTTTAACAAGTTTAAGTTAGCTGTTCTCGAGGCCTTAAGCAACTGTCTTTGAGCAATTGACCTTGTCCCTGAATTGGGCAGGTTCCAGTAATTGCTTAAAATGGTGGCTATGCTCAAAATGGAGTCAGTGTGGGCCTCTCTTACACAACTAATACCAGCTTGGGAAGAAAGTGATTTATTCATCTTACATCCCTGAGTCACAGTTCATCACTGAGGGAGCCCAATGTAGGAACTCAGGACAGGAACCTGAGGCAGGAGCTGAAGCACAGGCCATGGAGGAATGCTGCTTACTGGCCCAAGCTCAGCCTGCTTTAGCTGCCCAGGGGTGGCACTACCCACAGTGGGCTGGGCCCTCCCACATCACTCAACAATCAAGAAATATAGTCCATAGATATGGCCACTGGCCAGTCTAATGGAGCCAATTCACCAACTGAGGTGTGTCAAGCTGACAGGAAAGTTACCCAGCACAGGACCCTTTGATCAACAGCAGGGTTTGGCAAATCCTCACAGAAAAAGGATTAGATGACAGTAAATATTTTAGGCTCTCCAGACCACATAGTCTCTGTTTTTAAACAAACAAGTGTGGGTGTGTGCTCATAAATTTTTATTTACAAACACAGGGAGCTGACTGGATTTGGGCCCCAGGAAGTTTCTGACACACAGACTTGGTCAGATCCAGGTTTGCTTCTTGGGGCAAGAACAATCCAAGGTCTTTCTCTCTTCCTTTTTCCCTCCCTCCTTCCCTCCATCCATTAATTCATAGGGGCCATCCTAGTTTCATTTCTGTTACTGTGATAAAATATCTTGACCAAAGGAACTTAGGGAAGGAAGAAAGCTTACAATTCAAAAATTACAGTCTATTATGGCAGGGACATCAAGGCAGGAACTTAAAGCATCTGGTTCTACGTCATCACATCTGTCGTTTTTCAATGTCTTTGTGTCACGTGTGATTGCATTCCACACTCTGTCCTTCCCTTCTTGGCTCAGCTCCAGGACTTGTCTCCTGCCTGCAGGCCGACAGTCTCTAGACTTTGCTCCTGCAAGAAGGGGGAAGGGAAAAACCGCAGGAGATCACCCGTGGAAATGAACAAACTCACATACACGGAAAGCTGGGGAGAATAGGAACTCCATTTATTTTCTGTCAGTGAGGTCTATATATTGAAGGCTACTGTGCTCTGGGCAAGGAAGTGGGGGGCAGATGGAAGGGAGGGGCGAGCCACCTTGGTTCTAATCGGGGGGCTGCAGAGCTCTGGTTTGTGCAACAGGTAAGTAGAGGTGTGACATTTTGCTCAATGCCTCAAGGGAAGGGGCCTGGAACTTTGCAGAGATAGGGTGAAGGAAGAATCATTGTAATATCCTGAACCTTCCTGTTACAGATAGATGACTCACAGAGGCAACTGAATGCCCACAGAGATACCAGATAATGGGAGGTCTTCCCAGACAGGTCTTACGAGTTCTTGCTTCAAGCCACACACAAAATTTCATTCCCACAACCCATCCTTTGTTTTTTAATTAAAATGGAGCAGTAATGTCAAAGTCCTCTAGGGAGTCCCCTGGGATGGCCTGGTATTGGACTAGAACAGTTTTGGCCATGACCTCAGTGAGTGTATTGATTCAGTTTTTGATAAACCGGAGGACACAGGGTGCGATAGTCAGGAGGACTCCTAGGGTGAAAAATGGGTCCCAGTAAGGGAAGTAACCAGGTAGTCAGGGGGCTGGAAAACCATGGGACAGAAACTTGTGGGGAGTATCTGTCACAGAGTTCTTTCCCGAGGTCTTTTAAGGTTTTAACATTTTGTTCAACAATACCAGACACATTTAAATAAAAACAGCATTCCTCCCCCAGGAACACACAGGTTCCCTCGTTTTCTGCAGTTAACAAGTCCAGGGCTCACCAGTTCTGCATCACCACCTCGGCCAGAGAAGTTATCTGTCTCTGGAGTGATTCAAAGCTATTTGTTTTAGACGCCATTGCCTCATCAATAGAAGAGAGAAGTGAATGCATTCATGCTTACATGTTCAGGACACCCTATCTACAGTCTGGAGCCACCCACAGTGGGCTGGGTCTTCTCAAATTCATTAAGGCAATCAAGAAAATCCCCCACAGGCCAGCCAATCCCTCATTGAGATACTCTTCAGAAGTGATTCTAGTTTGTATCAAGCTGACAACCACAGCTACCCACCACAGGGGCCTCTGGAATGGTGACGTTCTAATTAAATAATCCCTTCTTCACCTGTGACACTCATATCAAGAGAAACTTGTCATCCTCGGTTATTTCCTTACAAGGAGGTAGAGCTGTGCTGGAGTCCAGAAAACAAATGCTTGGTTGTTTTCCTTTTTCTGCCAGCTTTTAAAAGTAATGAGTTGGGTTCCTTAGCACTCTTTGAAGATAATCGACATGCATTTAAAAAGAACATTATGAGCAAACAGATTTGAGTGTAACTGAAGTGTTTGAGCCATCGCTGTCACTGTTTTCATGACATTTAAATGTCTCAGCTTTGGCCCTGCTTGTGACAGGACCCCAGAAGTGTTTGATGGCAGCCCTGCCTGCTGGAGTCACGAGATGTTCAGGGTTGTTGCACTCAGTTATGAACTCAACCTTCTCTAAGGAGCCTTGGATTCTTCTAGAAATGTGTGCGATTTAAAAACCTTAATCTGAGCAGTAGGGGTACTCACTGTTTGGGGAACTTTTTACTGGACAACAAAGAACCTTTTTTTTTTTTTTTCAATTTAGAAGATCCCAGGAAAATATAGTGGAACTTCAAACCAATCCAAGACTCCAGGGTTGCGGGAGAGGGGCTGTTCCATCTGACAGCTATACTTCATTTCTTCCAGGTTCAAATCCCCCTTTCATGTGTGTTACTTTAATTATAACAGGTCTGGAGCCCTTCCCCCAACCACATGATGGGAAGGGCTAAAGAAGAATTGCAGGCAAGATCCCCCCGGGATTCCAGCAAACAGGAACTCATGGCAACCCCTGTGGGGTGCTGCCCAGAGGTTAAGAACCACACTGAACAACAACGTCTAGGGTAACCAGGTTTGCAGACTGAGATTATCTTAAGGTGGAGTAGGGAAGGAAGAGGAAGTTGATAGGGTAGGACTTTACAAAAGCATCAGGGTGGGGGAGATGCTCAGTGAAGTGCCTGCCTTGCAGTTCTCCTCAGCACCCACTTAAAAGTGGGGTTCTGTGGCCCTGGCTTGTAATCATAGGGCTGCCGAGGAGGCAGGAGGGTCCCTGGGGGTTCGCTGATCAGCCAGTCTAGCCTCTGGCCTCCACACACACACACTTGCACACACCTGCACACACATACAAATACATAAGCACACATGCAAACATACTTAAAATATAGCTATAAAGAGGAGATGGGAACTGTGATCTGCAGTAGAACCATTTAAATCAAATAAGAAGTTGGAATGTTAACCTGCATCAGCACAGGAAAAGACAGAAGTAGGGGTCCAGAAGAAAGTAGAAGTGCCCTCTAAGCTTCTGCTGGGCTGTGGGTGGCTGGGGTCCTTTTGCAAACTCACGAGCTGCTGTGATAGAGACAAAGATGCCCCTTGATCTAGTCCACAAATCTTAAAGGATCAGATCCTGTGTAGCCTCTGCCTCCCAGCCCTGGACAGAGTGCCTGCACAGGCTCGTTTATGAACGCTCAGTGATGACCTGAGTTTGATCCCCAGGCCACGTGTAGTGGAAGGAGAGATTGGACTCCTATGAGTTGTCCTCTGGCCTCTACATACACTATGGCATGTATGTACACACACACACACACACACACACACGAGTGGACACACATGTACACACAGATTCTCACATATGCACACATACGGATTCATACACTCATGTGCATGCACACACAGAATCACAAGCACAGATTCACACACACCGACATGCATACACACTGATTCACACAGATTTACGCACATGCACACACATGCACACGTATACACATGTATGCATACATACACATAGGCCTACACATATACACAGATTCACACATGCATACATACATACCCATGCATGCATGCACACACAGATTCGCATGCATACATACATACAGGTTCGCACACACATACTCATACATGTGCATACATGCATGCACAGATTCACCCACATGGACACATATACACCTGTATGCATATACAGACTCGCATGTAGTCACACACATACACACACTCTCATATACACAGACACATGCACACAGATTTACACACTCACACAGACATACACACTGTCAAACACATGCATACACACATACAGAGACTAATACATGCATACACACTAAATAAATAAATAAATAAATAAACAAATAAATGTAAGAGTTTTTGATGTTTTTATGAAAACACTAAATGCCTCCTGTCCTTCCTGATGCTCAGTCTCCCTGGGTGCAGACCGTAATAACTAACCCTAAATGCAAGGACCCCACTGTCTTCTCAAGCCGGACAATAAAGAGAAATTCTCAAACATGTAAAATGATGTTTCTTTTTTCAGTATTTTTTTTTGAGACAGGGTCCCCCTGTAGCCCCAGATGGCCTGGAACTCAATATATATATTGACCAGGCTGGCCTCAGTCTCACAGAAATCCACCTGCTTCTGCCTCCCAAGTGTTGGAATTAAAAGTGTGGGCTGCCATGCCCGGCCTCAGTAATTTTTTTTTGTTAATAACAATTTTCATTAAATAGTTTGCTCAGTGATGGGTTGGTTATTTACTTATTTATTGTGTTTGTGTCTCCAAGTATGTTCATGGGAGGGACATGTGTGCACATGTGCATTTGGAGGACAAAGGTCAGCCTCAGACACTATCCCCCATGGTTTTTGAGACAGGGTCTCTTACTGGGACCTTGAGCTCACCAGCTAGGCTAGGCTGGCTGGCCAGCAAGCTCCAAGCACTTGCCTAACCTAACTCTGCCTCTCCAGTGCTGGGATTACAAAGGAATACTACCAGACCCCATCTTTTATGTGGATGCCGAGGACTGAACTCAGTTCCTCAAGCAAGGACTGTACCAACTGAGCGGCCCCCTAGCCCAGGTTTGTTATGATTTTAATTGCTGACATTTCTCACTTTGAATTCCTTGTTTGATACATATCATTTGTAAGAGTGTGGGGTCCTGAGGTCAGAAGCTGGAGAACTTATCCTCTAAAAGGATCTGTGAGATGACCCATGCCCAGGGCATGCTGGGTACTGGCAAGCAGAGGGTGCCACTGCAAATACCACTTCCATTCAAATACCCAGAAGGTGAACCTATCGTCGGCCTAATCCAGCCAACGCCACAGAGCCTGCGGATTGAGATTGCTCATCAAGGTAAAGGCAGCGGAAGAGACAGTCACCAAGGCTCCTATTTGCTGGGGAGGCTGTTCTGTCACTCAGGAAAACTGCATGCACCCCCTCTGTTTACCTGCCGTCCTAGCCTTTCACCAGGAAAAGCTCAGGGACATTCATGCTACACAGAATAGGGAGTTTCAAGTACAGACCTTAATTAGACTTGAGGCTTTACAAATTTCCCTTGTGGTTTTTAACTCTGGAGAGCAAATGTCTTTCCTATTGACCTTATATAACAGGTAGCCCTTACTTATATCAATGTGCTTGCTAAATTCCACATACCTTTCTCAAGGCAGATATCCTTTGGAGAGAGCTGGCAGGCTGTCTTTCTGAACCCCTCAAGACCGGACACCAGGGAGAATAAATGATCATTTCTTTAAAACTGCACCTCCGATACACTCTTGAATTTGAAACTCGAGTGCCTGGGTGTAAGAGCTCTTGAATAACTATGCAGATATCAACTTAGGTTATATCATGGGATCCAGCTAGGTCTTCCTTTGTGTGGCTGAGGATTCCTTGGAGTCAGGATACAGTCTGGGGAAAATAAGACAGGTAAAAGTCATTTCAAAATCAACATATCTGAAGAGCTCTGACAGAAGGTCCCCTGGTAAGAGAGGAATGAACACAGACTCAAGAAGAAATGTCTCCAAGTGCAGCCAGGGTGGGGAAAGCTTGATCTCTAACTGTCCACTGTTTGAAGATTAAAAAACAAACAAACAAACAAACAAACAAACAAACAAAAGCAAAACAGCCAGCCTAATCGGCTGGAGGAAGATTTGTCTGTTCCTTATTTCATCAGGAATCAATGATTTTAGTTTGTGTAATTCTGTGTGTGTGTGTGTGTGTGTTCCGAAGCGTTCAGTCCATGGAATAAAGCAGCTTTTCTAGCGATACTGAACGCATTTCTGCAGCTTCAGTATCTATAGCTAACCAAGTATTAATTAGATAATCCGAGAGAACTGGCTGGGTTTGTGGGAAAGGAGAAGCAGAGTCATGTGGGACCCTAGTAACTTACTAACTAGGTAGACTGCTGGACTCCAGGGAGACTGAGTGCCTCGAGCCTGGAGGCATGGGGTGGAGGAGGCCAGGCTCAAAGCCAGCTGTGGTAGCACCTCCCCAGCCCTCAGTGCTGCCTGCTGTGGGAAGCCCCTCCAAACCTGGGACCTCAGCGCTCTGCTCAGGAATCCAAAGCTCCCTGGCCTGTGTCCCCTAACCATGACCCTCCCCTCCTATCTCATCAGAGTTCCCCAACTCCCAAGGAGACCTATGGAGACCAGCGCACAGGAAAGCCAGACCCCTTTTGGAGACGCGCCCGACCAGTGGAGGCGGGGCCCCTTTACATTCAGTTTCCCTGCTTTGCTTTCTGACCCCTGAGTCACCCTAGCAGCCCCTGCTTCTGCCGAGCGAGGGGACAGCGCAGACCCATGGAGAGAGCGGGCCAAAAGGCAAGATCTGGCCCTCGCTGCCCCTTTAAGGGTTCCCGAAACTTTCTCCGAGCTATCAGGTGCGTCTCGTCACATCCGTTGGCCGTGGCCTCCGGGGCACATTCCGAGGAAAATCTGCTCTCCAGTTTCCCGAGGAAGAGGCGCGGCCCGGGACCCTTGCGGAGGGCAGGGTGCGCGCGGGCGGACCTCGGGGCGGTGCGCCCAGCCTTGACCTTGGCGGCGGGTTGGGCCGGCTCCTGCGGGGCGGCGGGCGCCCGCCAGAGGGGGCAGCGGCTGGGAACTTGCTCAACTTGGCTACGCGGGCTGGGGCGGCTCCGGCGCCTCCGCCTCGCCGGGCGCCTCCTCCTGGTCCTCCGCCCATCCTCCTCCCGCAGCGCCCGCCCTGCCCCGCAGCCCCGCATCCCGGCAGCCCCGCAGCCGCGTGCGTCCTCCAGGCGCAGAGTCCCCGCCGCGGGGATGGGCGCGCTGCTGCGGGCGCTACTGCTGCCGCTGCTGGCCCAGTGGCTCCTGCGCGCGGCCCCCGCGCTGGCCCCCGCGCCCTTCACGCTGCCCCTCCAGGTGGCCATGGCCACGAGTCAGCGGGCTTCGGCCACTCCGGGGCTCGGGACCCCCGCGATGCCCCGCGCGAATGGCCTGGCGCTCGCCCTGGAGCCCGCCGGAAACGCCGCCAACTTCTTGGCTATGGTGGACAACCTGCAGGGCGACTCTGGCCGCGGATACTACCTGGAGATGTTGATTGGGACCCCGCCGCAGAAGGTAGGTGGGTGGGCGCACACCCTGCGCCTCCAGACACCCTCGGGGCTGCAGCCGCGGGTTTTGGGGGGGGCTCATTGGCTGGGTTGGGGGTCTCCTGGAGCTGTCTCCGCGGATCTAACGTCGCCCCCAAAGCAGCAGCTGTCCCCCCCCGCGAGAAGACAGGGTGGGTGGGCAGCGGAGGCGCACACTAGGGACGCGTGGGGAGCGCGGCTCCTGCCCGGGCACAGCTGAGGGGTGTGAGCAAGTGTTTTCAGAACTTGTTGGCCCTTCCCCAGCCCTCGGGCCTGGCCGCTGGAGGAACACCTAAGGCCCCTCCAGGGAGATTTATTTCCTCCTTAGGAGTGTCTCCTCCTTCCAGCAGGATTGGTACCCCCCAGCGGAGGGGGAGGGGGCGGGGGCGGGGGGCGGGAGTCTCGGAAGAGATGCCTTTAGATGGGGAGGAAATCCCTGGAGTTGACCCCCCCCCCGCCCCCATGCAGTCTCAATGCTAAAGAGATTTCTGGCCGGCTTCCAAAGTGCAGTACCCTTTAAAAGAGATTTCTTCATGAGCTGTGCTAAATGCAACCCAGTTTCGAAGTGGCTCCTTGGCGCTCGGGGAGCTCTGCCTCCAAGCCTGCTTGCCTCTGCTGGAGCTGGTTGCTGCCTTCCTCTGCACTGTCCGGCTGCCCATTCGGCGAGCCTTGTACGCATGTGGTATGGAAAGTATGAAGCTGTCCAGCTACGGGAGGAACAGGCGGAGTGAGGCGACGCCAAAGCAAAACTCAGGGCCAACAGCCTCTGCTTCTATCGCTCTTCATTTATTAACACTTTCCATCGCAAGAAACGCACGCTGTGAAGCACTGGGTTCTGAAAGGAGAACCTCCTAGGAGTTCATCTGACCTTTCTTCAAACTAATACAAGTGTAGTTTGAAGTCAAGTTCTCTCATCAGTTCCATACCTACGTGAAGTTTCTTTATTTTTACTTTTAACATCGTGGTTTGTTTGGATTTTTCATGTTATTGATTGTCCATAAGTAGAACACTCATGACTTCTGTATAATTCTAATTAAATTATTCAAGAAGTTAAGAGAGACACACCAGCTAATGCTTCCTTTAAAAAAATGCTGAATAACTTCTGGAGTTGTTTAATTAGTTTATTTACTTATTTATTTTAACCTTCAAGAGTGTATTATTTCTGCTCAAAACTTTGATTCTGGTGCTGGGTGGATCTTTCCGGACCATCTCCACTTGGGCTGGGTGGGGGGCACTGTGGTCAGCTGAGGAGCTTAGCTGTGCTGAGGTAGCCACAGCATCACGTGAGGACCTACCCAGGGTGGAGAAAATCCTGTGAACTGCCTTTTACAGGATGACACAAGATAGGAGGTACCTCTTCTGTGTCCCATGCAATCTTTTAGACACAGGCCTTGGCTGAGTCTCCACTTGAGAAATAAATGTCTGCCTTTATGGTCAGAAGCTGCTGGTTTTAGAATAGAACGGACTGTTCCCTCCCGGGGTGGAGGTCTGGGCCGTTCCAGGGCTGAAGCCGAGGGCTAGGGAAATCCAGGTTAAAAAAAAAAAAAAACGAGGAGAAATTATTTCTAAAAAAACTCTAAGTAATAGCTTGTCTTTGTTAATTAATTCAGTGACCTTTACTTTAAACTCAATGATGAGGTTTAATTAATTTAATTAACAGGGATGTATTGCGTGCCTATGTTCATATCTTTACCATAGCCAAGGATGTAGTTCAATATTCTTAGTTAAACTGTGGTGTGTTTCTAAGGGAGGCTAGTTTTTGACAAACAGGGATGTAACTTTTGCATTTGATAGGAAAGAACTATTCCGTACTTTCCCCAGGGCTCGATGGAGGAATAAACTGCTTTGTGGTGAGATCCACACACCTGCTGTTTCCACCTGCCACGTGGACTCACTTCTCTCCCTCCTGTAGTGTCCGGCAAAGCAGCTGGCTAGGGAGGGCAGCAGGATGTGAGTTCTGAACCAGCCAGAGCACCTGCTCCACTAGTGGCCACGGGTCATGCCTTTGTTGTCTGCTGGATCTCTGAAGTCCAAAATAAAAATTGCTTAAGTGGAGAGAAGGAAAAAATTGAAAATTCGATCACCAAATTAAAATTACCAAGACTTTCTCAGGTGTTGATAGTCCTACCTAAGTTCTACACGCTCCACAGGTGATGATAGTCCTACCTAAGATCTACACGCTCCCTGATGCAGGTGTGTTCTCTCTGTGATCCTCAGAACCACCCCCTACCACCTAGCTTTCGTGAGTGTGTGTGTGTGTGTGGCTGTGGGGTGTGGTTGTGCAAGTATGTGTACATGTGGACACATGTCAACCTCCAATGCTATGCCTTAGAGCCATACACTTTGCTTTTTGAGACAGGATCTCTTACTGGGACTGAGCTCGGCTGGCAGGCCTGTGAACCCCAGGGGTCTCCCCGTCTGTGCCTCCCCAGTGCTGGGATTAGGAACATGCACCACAGCCCCCAGCTTTCATCCTAGCATTATTGTGTGCATTGAGGGTGGAAGACTGAAGTGTGGAAAATCTGAATGACTTGGCAGGGCAATAGAGCAACAAAGAGAGAAAACTGGAAGCAGAACCCAGGTAGCCAGACCTCAGGAAATGGCACCCAGGTAGCTGGACCTCAGGAAATGGAACCCAGGTAGCTGGACCTCAGGAAGCAGAAGCCAGGTAGCCAGACCTCAGGAAATGGAACCCAGGTAGCTGGACCTCAGGAAGCAGAACCCAGGTAGCCAGACCTCAGGAAATGGAACCCAGGTAGCTGGACCTCCAGAAATGGAGCCCAGGAAGCTGGACCTCAGGAAATGGCACCCAGGAAGCTGGACCTCAGGAAATGGAACCCAGGTAGCTGGACCTCAGGAAACAGAACCCAGGTAGCCGGACCTCAGGAAATGGAACCCAGGTAGCTGGACCTCAAGAAATGGAGCCCAGGAAGCTGGACCTCAGGAAATGGAACCCAGGTAGCTGGACTTCAGGAAATGGAACCCAGGTAGCTGGACCTCAGGAAGTGGAACCCAGGTAGCTGGATCACAGGAAGTGGAACCCATGTAGCCAGACCTCAGAAAATGGAACCCAGGTAGCCGGACCTCAGGATAATGGCACCCAGGTACTAGACCTCAGGAAATGGCACCCAGGTAACTGGACCTCAGGAAGCAGAACCCAGGTAGCCGGACCTCAGGAAATGGAACCCAGGTAGCCAGACCTCAGGAAGTGGAACTCAGGTAGCCAGACCCCAGGAAACAGAACCCAAGTAGCCGGACCTCAGGATAATGGCACCCAGGTAGCCAGACATCAGGAAATGAAACCCAGGTAGCTGGACCTCAGGAAACAGAACCCAGGTAGCCAGACCTCGGGAAACAGAACCCAGGTAGCCAGACCTCAGGAAGTGGAACCCAGGTAGCCAGACCTCGGGAAACAGAACCCAGGTAGCCAGACCTCAGGAAACAGAACCCAGGTAGCCAGACCTCAGCATAATGGCACCCAGGTAGCCAGACCTCAGGAAGTGGAACCCAGGTAGCCGGACCTCAGGAAGTGGAACCCAGGTAGCTGGACCTCAGGAAATAGAACCCAGGTAGCTGGACCTCAGGAAATGGCACCCAGGTAGCCAGACCTCAGGAAGTGGATCCCAGGTAGCCGGACCTCAAGAAGTGGAACCCAGGTAGCCGGACCTCAGAGAGCAGAACCCAGGTAGCTGGACCTCAGGAAATAGAACCCAGGTAGCCAGACCTCAGGAAGTGGAACCCAGGTAGCCGGACCTCAGGAAGTGGAACCCAGGTAGCCAGACCTCAGGAAGTGGAACCCAGGTAGCCAGACCTCAGGGAGCAGAACCCAGGTAGCCGGACCTCAGGGAGCAGAACCCAGGTAGCCGGACCTCAGGAAGCAGAACCCAGGTAGCCGGACCTCAGGAAGTGGAACCCAGGTAGCCAGACCTCAGGAAATGGAACCCAGGTAGCTGGACCTCACGAGGTGGAAACCAGGTAGCTGGACCTCAGCAAGTGGAACCCAGGTAGCTGGACATCAGGAAGTGGAACCCAGGTAGCCGGACCTCAGGATAATGGCACCCAGGTAGCCGGACCTCAGGAAACAGAACCCAGGTAGCCAGACCTCAGGAAACAGAACCCAGGTAGCCGGACCTCAGGAAATGGCACCCAGGTAGCCAGACCTCAGGAAGTGGAACCCGGGTAGCCGGACCTCAGGAAATGAAACCCAGGTAGCTGGACCTCAGGAAATGGAACCCAGGTAGCTGGACCTCAGGAAATGGAACCCAGGTAGCCGGATCTCAGGATAATGGCACCCAGGTAGCCAGACCTCAGGAAGCTGGACCTCAGGATAATGGCACCCAGGAAGCTGGACCTCAAGAAATGGAATCCAGGTAGCTGGACTTCAGGAAATGGAACCCAGGTAGCCGGACCTCAGCATAATGGCACCCAGGTAGCCGGATCTCAGGAAATAGAACCCAGGTAGCCGGACCTCAGGAAGTGGAACCCAGGTAGCCGGACCTCAGGAAATAGAACCCAGGTAGCCGGACCTCAGGGAGCAGAACCCAGGTAGCGGGACCTCAGGAAGCAGAATCCAGGAAGATTGATGTCAGGAAAGAGAAATCAGGAAGCTGGATATCAGAAGCTAAGCAGATCCACGCTCCTTTCCTGCATAACTCTGGGCTCTTTTTCTCTGTTTTTGGCTTCAAGGTACCCCTCCCTGGCAGTGGTCCTTGACCCCTTGTCCCACAGTGGTATGGGCTTTTCATGCCTGACTGTGCCCTTAGTCTCCCCAGCATCCTCAACACCTCCTCCCTCCCCTCCCTCCCTTTTAGGGCCCTGCATAAGGAAGAACTTAAGGAATATGTGGATTGAGGCAAGTACCTGAGAAGAACTATGAGAGGAGGTTGGGCAAGAGCCGAGCTCTGTCGAGCCCTGATGAACTATGGGACTGCCCTTTCCATGCTTCTGTCAAGAACCAGGACTCTACCCTCCTGCCTACCCACTCTGAGAAGTCACAGGCTTCTGCCCAGTATCCAGAGAGAGCTGTAGAGCTGGATACTGGCTGGCAGGCCAGGGTCTTGTTGGCATGGAGATGAAAGCCAGGGTCACACACTGATACCATTATGTGACTTCTATCTAACAGAAGAACCAGCATCAGCTAGAATGGTGCAGTTTGGTCTTAATAATAATAATGGTGTTCTAAAGTGATTATAACTATAGCAGTTTCCATTATTAAAATACTTTCATGTTAACACAATAAATCCAACTGAAGGTAGAAAAGGTCTCTAGCTATATGCTTTATGGTGGCTGACAAAGGTGGCTCTGGGGCTTTCTGTTGGAAGATTTTCTGTTGTCTGCCTTGGTATGGATGATTCAGACAGCAAAGTTGTTTTCACATTTAAGCCTTCAAATGTAAACATTTAACAAAGTGATGTGGCATGTGTGCTGGGTCATTGTTCAGCCTCTGAGCGAAATGTTGGACTTATGGAATGAGCCTCTCTACATAATTTAAGAGTTAACATTTTTCAGAGCACTGCACACAGAGCTCAAGAAGCAGCCAGCCGCAGCACCACTGTATACCTTTATTTCTTGTGTATTAAAGGTGGGGCACCATGTCAAAGAGTTAGGTTGCTTTGGTGGTGTATGAGATCAAACCACCCACACTAGCCATGAGGTCTACGGCTTGTTCAGTTCCTCTCACCCAGCTTACCTCGTTGAAGTCTCATGACTTCCTATGAAGACTGTGCAGTCATTCAACTTAAAGTCATGAGGCGTGTAGCGCTGAGTCCTGTTTCCAAGGTCACACCCTGGAGGAGCTTGTCCATTCGCCCAGTTCGCATTTGCATCCTGGACCACTGCCAAGTAGGTTCCACTGTCTTGGTTACAGTGACTTGAATGAGAGCCATCTTTCCTTCTCCCCAGTCCCAGTGCTTTGGTGTCTCACTGATGACCAGGGCCAGGTGATTCCCCTTCCTGGGCTCCCCAGCCCTTCTTGGATGATCAATTGCATTGCTATTGTCTTTTTGCAGGCTTCTGTAACAAGCCAGCACAGAGCAGAGGTTCCAAACAATTGAAGTCTGTTCTCTCACTGTTCCTCAAGTCCAAACCTGAGGTGACAACAGCTGGAACAGTCTACCTCTGGAGGCTCCAGGGAAGGGGCCTTCCTGGCCTATTGTTTAGCCTCTGATAGTCTTCAGTGTTCAGTGACTTGTAGCTGTATCTCTGCAGCGTCCTCCTCCATCTTTGTCCAAGCATGCCTCTACACGGATTTGTGTATGAATTCCTCTCTTAATTTGTTTATATTTACAAAGACCCAGTTTACAAACAAGTGGGGTTAGGTCTTCAACATGCATTCCACATACTACATGACAAAACTTTTGGATCAGAAATGGAAGTGCAGAGCTAGAGAGATGGCCCAGCAGTTAAGAGCACTGGCTGCTCTTGCAGAGGACCCAGGCTCAGTTCCAAGCACCCACATGGGAGCTAACAGCCATTTGTAACTCTAGTTTGAGGAGATCTGACGCCCTCTCTGACAACCACAGGTATTGTATGACCACTACCAACATGCAGGCAAGACACTCATACATGTAAAATAAAATTAATAAAATACAAAGAAAAGAAATGGACTCTGTAGACAGTGGTGGTCTCATAAGCATTTCTTTTCCCGCTGCTGTGATAAAATGCTCTGACAGAAGCAGCTTATGGGAGAGAGGGTTTCTGGCTCACAGCCCATCATGATGCAGAAGGCAAGATGGCTGGACCTTGAAGCAGCAGGCTCACCGCACTGGCAATTAGGAAGCAGCTCCCATTCTCCATATATACAGTCCAGGGTCCCAGCCAGGCAATGGGGCTGGCCACTCAAGTGGGCAATCAATCAGGATATTCAAGACAATCGCTAATAGACACAACTGGACACGAAACCCTCCCAGGGGACTGTAGTTGTTAAATGGACAGCTCTAACCAGCACAGAGTCTGCTAAGTACACTCTGTGATATTTGCACAATGGTAAAATTGCCACAGACCATATCTTAGAATATATCCCTGTTCTTGAGTGATGCATATATCACTTTGGGGCGCACAGGTCCATCTTCAAGTTCATTCTAAGTTTATTGTTTTATTGATCCCACTTATTGCCAGTATTTCCAACCTGGAATTCAAACGTAGAATTAAGCTGGGTGTGGTGGTGCATGCCTTTAGTCCCAGTGAGGCAGAGGCAGGTAGATCTCTGTGAGTTCAAGGCTGGCCTGGTCTACATAGTGAGTTTCAGGCCAGCTGGGGCTGCAGGGAGACTCTGTCTCAAAAAGAACCCCCCTCCCAAAAAATGCTGAGCAAATGGTGGCTTGAAGTCTGGGTTAGGGTTAATCAGGGCAGTAAATGAGCTGCAGGTGCGGGAGGGTGGTTTCCGACCCTCTGCTTTCCTGTGTCGGCCTCTCCGTGGGAGAGTGGTCATGAGTGGTTATGTGAAGGATTAGCTTGTCTCTTGCCATGGTCCCTCATTCTAGAGTTGGTGGAATTCGTGTGTCATGGCTGAAACCCATCCAACTCCCACAAGCTCAGATCGACAGTATTAAACTCCTACAAGTAATAGACACACATGTTTGTGTGTCACGTGTCAAAGACTTTATTAGGTACCTGCCTCACCTCAAGAAGCAGGATGTACTTCAGATGGAAGTCTGTTGTTTAAAGACAGCTTCCTGACACACCCTGAGTAAAATCTGGTTTCCTATGTCAGAGGTGGGTTGACCTAACCTGTTGTTCTGGGTGAACTCCTTCCTGCTTCCTTCAAATGTTTGCTGGCTCTTGCTAACTAAACACCAAAGAGAAAGGCTAGGATTAGTTGTCAGTGGCTGTTTGCTTTCTGTTGCTAATAACGAGATACCAAATATTGAGAAGTCACCGAGAAGTTTATTTTGGCTTAGGGTTCTGGTCCAAGGCTGAAGGACTGTATCTGGCCGGGCCACCTTGTTGGCCATGTCCCAAGGCATTACAGGAAGAGGCCTAAAACCAAACTGGCTCCTTGAAGATAGCTATCTCACCTGCTACTCTCTTATCTCATAAGTGGATTCATACACTCCGGACAGCAGAGCCTGGATCACCTTGTGGAGGTCTGGCCTCTTCCGGTCTCATAATGAAGAATACATTTCAACATGAGATTTGAAGGAGTCCCACTGTATTAAACTAGAAAATTCATGATGAGTGATTTTACAAGTTACCTAACTGTCGTCCTTTAGAAAAAAATATATTTTACATTCAGTGTGTGTGTGTGTGTGTGTGTGTGACATGAATGTGAAGGTCAAAGGACAACTTGTGGGAGTTGGTTCTCTCTTTTTATGTGGGTTCCAGGGATTAAACAGAGATCTTTAGGCTTCGTAGCAAGCCCCTTTACCTGCTGAGCCATCTCAGCAACCTTCCCCAAGTCCTTTCCTGACCCAGAAGCACTATTTGGTATTTTACCGATTGCTGTCCAATAAAAACAGTCACATTTCAGAATTCTCAAAAGAAGAAAAGGTGCCTGGTCATGGTGACATAACTACATTAGGGGTAAAAGCCATAGACTGGCTTTTGAGTTAATGCTGCCCATCTACCACCAGGTCTCATGGTGGATGTCTGCGGGGTTTATTATCTGGCACATTGTATACTTAAGAATCTGGAAACACAGTGTCAGTGCTGCTACTGCAGGAAGATGAGGAGGGCTGTCTGGACGGAAGGCAGGGATGCCCTGGGCCAGCTCTGTCGTCTAGGGAGCTGTGCATGCAGTAGGCAGGAAGCATCTCTACCTCACACTAGCCTGAGAGTGTCAGAGAAGAGAATGTTTGCCTTGCTGCTAAGCACAGCCTCCTGCCCCGGCTGCGTTTTCCACTGGGCCCTACAAAAGCAGCACTTTCATAGTGCATTTGCATTGGCATTGGCAGTGGGTGGAGACGGGTTCTGTATTCTAGTCATGCAGACTTTCTTCCAGAAGGTTCTATGTATGGACATGTGCAGGTGTGTGTGTGTGTGTGTGTGTGTGTGTGTGTGTGTGTATGTGTGTACGTCAGGGGTCTGTATCAGGGCATGTGTGACAACATCTAGTCAAAAAGTTTCCTGGGTTTTGGTGACCCCAGAAGTTGTGGGTCCTGACCCGATTTGCAGGCAATGATTTGTTGCTGGATATAGTCATGTCTTCGTGAAGGTAGGCATAGGTTCTAGAAGTTTCTGAAGGACATTAAAAATCTTTTCTACCCTCTAGATAGCAAGCATATGTCTGTGGTGTGGTGTGCACAGCCCCGTGAGTGCTGAGCCTGGGTCTGCTGGTTGCTGGATACTGGGTGTTGGCAGCAAGTTTAACCTGGTGGAGCCTTCGTTTTCCCATTGGTAAACTGCAGAATTTTACCCAGTGATCTGAGCTGTCATCTGGAAGTTCTGGCCCTCCTCAATTAGGCTTTGTTCTGTTGGCGAGAACCACTGATGAGTCAGCTGGGGATCTGCTGAGCGCAGGTTCTAGCACCCCTGCCTGGCAGCAGAGGTGCAGAGCTGCCCCTGGCTCACAGGCCACATTTGCAGCCACTGTTGCCTGGAGCCAACTGGCAGATCAAAGGACGAAGACTGCCTTGCTGAACTGGCAGAAGTCGCAGTCTGGGACCCGTCTATGCTTCCTGGGTGAAATGCCCAGGCCCAAGAGTTTGCAGAGCATCCTGTCAGCCCGCCTGGCCTCCATCCTTAGACCCCTGTGCAGAGGCTGCTGCAGAAGCCAGAGCCTCCTCTGCCCATGAGGCCCCTTACAAAATGGCCAGTCCAATAAGGAGATAATCCCTAGCCATGTCCTTGGTGTCGCCCTCTGTTTCTCCACTTAAATCCTCTGGCCTCAAGAAGACTTCCAGAAGCTTTCTCGTGTTCAGCAGTGGGAATTCTGGAGTGTGAGTCCTTACACATCTCCTGCCATGAGGCTGAAAGGCAGCCTTTGGAATGTCCAGTCTGCTGCAGAGCACAGCTAGCGTCTGGAAATCTAGAGAAATGACTTCCTGGGAAGCCAAAGAGAAAAAGACACAGACTCAAAACACAACATACATGTAAGGGGCTCTGTCACCTTCTGTAGGTACCTGGCTGCCCCCATACCCCCATGGGATTGCGGCCCACTGCGAAAGGGACCCTAGGGTCTGGTCTCTGTGGCTGCTGCACAGAAGTAGTGTAGACAGTTGTTACACATGGGGTGACACTCTGAACTGCCACCCCTCTTCAGCGAGACTGCACATTTTGCTAAAGCAGTAACTACCTGTTAGGGTCCCTTGTGCTCTCTGGAGATATCCTGACAAGGAAATTGAGACACACACACACACACACCCCCAACACTTGTCGAGAAACCTTTATTTTCATATTTACATTTTTAACCACCTGGAACTTTTTAAAGTAAATTTTAAATTGAATTTCTGCAAATTTCATACATCTTGGCAGTGTATACAATATATGTTGTCATATTTTGAACCCCTGCCCATCCCGACGGGATTTCCTCTATTGTGTCATATATGTAAGCCAGGTGTGTGTCCCTAGTGTGAGGCCACCCACTGGAGCCTGGGCAGCCTGTCTGGCATCCCTCCCTTAAAACCAATTCTCCCTCTTCCAGAAGTTTCCATTGGCTGCCGACAGTCCCATGGGTAAGGTTTGGGCCTCTGACCCGTGTCCCCACTTCTGTGCTAGGTTTTGATCTGGTTTGGGTCTACGTGGGTCTTGTGCATGCTGTCACTATTCCTGTGAGTTCGTATGATCAAGTTCCCAGCCACCTGGAAGACTGTCTCCTGTGACCACCCACCATCCTGAGTTCTTCCAGTCTTTCTGCTCCCTGTTCCACAATGGTCTCTGAGCCTTGAGTGGCAGGGGTTTGATATAAGAGCACTAATCAGGGACACAGATCTGTAGTCTCTTGTTCTCTGCACCTTGGCCTGCTGTGGCTTTCTGGGTTAATCACCATCTGTTGCATGAGGAAGCTTCCCTGGTGAGAGTCGAGAGGTGTATGAACATTTGTTCTGCCCCTTGTTTTGCTGTGTTCCTTGAGTCTTAGGTAAGGAGGTTGCATTGTACATGTGTGACTTAGGGCTGGGCATCTTACAGACACTTATTCTCTGCATTTGACTAATAGTGGAAACCTGTCATAGTCTCCTTTTGTTGCAAAAGGAAGCTTCTTTGATGAGTGATGAGAGGCACACTTGTCTGCAAATATAAGGACACATATTTGCAATGCCGGAGAAAATTACATTGACCTGGGGATATGACAAAAGTAGGTTTTTCTCTAAGACCTATGACCTCTCCAGCCATGTCTATTTGGCTGTTTACAACACCACAGGTGAGTTCTCTCTAACTGAGAGGAATTTACATCCAATTAGATAGCTATTGATTACCTCCAAGGTAAAAGTGCCAGTACTGTACCAGTAGCGACAATTCGCTGGGCCAGTTGTTGCTGTTTACAAGGCTTCGCAGCTGGATTGGACCATTGACTGGTTTTCTTACTTGGCAACTTACATAGTTTCCTCTGATAACGTGAGAGCCAGTCTTCAGGGAGGAGGCTTCCAGGCCAGTTCCAGCTGGATTTCCCCAAGTCTTGTGTCTGTCCTCAGTTTCAGGAGGCGATCAAGGACTGTGGCGATAGCTGATGCTATTTGGGGAGTCTCTTGCACTACCCTGACCAACAACTGGAAGAGAGGTTTCTTCTGCCTATATAATGTGTATATAATGTGTATTTTTCTATAGAACTAATGCATTTCCTCTGGTTTTCCATACCTCCTAAGTATCATTTACCTCTCTTCTCTCTCCCCCTGTATAACCCTCCCTCCCCATCCCCACTTGCAGTGCCCGTTTTCCCCTTGATAACACCTGTCTCCTTCTTCCCCTTTACCCTATGGTTTCTTTCCACTTTCCCAGCTCCTGAGGTTACATCGGGATATATACTCCTGTTTAAGGATTTGGAGCTAAGATTCACAAATGAGAAAGAAAATACATTGCTTGTTGTTCTGAGTCTGTGTTACTGCACTTAGTGCAACAGCTTCTAGTTCCATTCATTTACCTGCAAATTTCATGATTTTGTTTTTCTTCACTGCTGAGAACTCCATTATGTAATGTACCACATTTTCATTATCCATCTGTCATTTCAAGGACATTTAAGTTGTTTCCATTTCTTAGATATTCATTTTTACATCTTTTAATGATCTGGATTTTTAAAAAATTATATATGTGTATGTGTGAGTCAGCGGGGGCCTGTATGCACATGTGTGTGTGCTGTGTGTGCTGGCAGAGGCCAGGAGAGGCACTGGAGTGACAGGCATTTGTTAGCTGCCATGTGAGTGCTGGGAACTGAACTGGGGTCCTCTGCAAGAGCAGCAAGGACTCTTGAACAATGAGCCAGCACTTCAGCCCTACAAATTCCTTCAAATGAGCTCTTCTGAGCTGAAGAATGTCTGTTTGGATCATCAACACCCTGTTACTACGGTCTAAGGCACACCTGTGTGGGAACACCATGGCAAAGGGGAGAGAACGTAACCTGGCAAAACAGCTGTTCTCAGCATGTGCTTTCTAAACTGAAGCCGACCTGACCCCAGGGCTGGCCTATTCTTAATTTACACAGCATTGCTACACAGGAACATAGTCTACAGCAGATTAGACCACAGGGGAAAGAAGTGTACAGAGTCTGAGGAATGATACCCAAGGTTGACCTTTGGCCTCCACAAATGTGCACACACACACACACACACACACACACAAAGAACCAGGCTCAGGGGAGTTGGTCTACCACCAGCCCTCCTCAGGGGATGATGGGTGAGATGTCTGTCTGTCTTCTACTCTCCTGCCTTCCCAGGAGGGCAGGTTCAGTGCAGATAAAACGTGCATTTGTGAGAAGCCACTGTAGTCAGTTGTATTGGGATTTCAGTGCAGTATCAGCCATGGGTTGAGAAAAATTCCAGAAATTTTAGCTCAGAAAAAGGCAAGTTCCAGTGAATGTAGAAGTAACCAAACAAACAAACAAACAAAAAACAGGAAGGAAGATTTCATATCTAACAACCAGTCTTCATCTGAATGGAATTTGAGCCCAGAGTGGTAAATGGGCCTGGCCTAGCTGAGCTTAGCTTGGGGTGACTGTATTCTGCTCAGAGAACACGGGGCATCACCTGGGGACCTTTCAAGGGAGTCACAGCTCAAATGGTGCCACCTCTGCTATGTAAAGTCAGAGATGGTGCTCAGAGTCCTGGGCTTCATAGGATGGTTACAGGGCAAGGAAGAATCTCATTTGATGGGGAGACTTCCTGGTAATGATGTAGCTCATGGGCTAGCCTCGAACAGCTGCCCAGAGCAATTGGAGGAGAATGGCCAGTGGAAATACTGTGTGGGTTCTGAGTGCAGGCACCTGTGAAAACCACCCCATCTTCTCCTGTCTCTGGGATTTGTGCTTATCAGAAGATGCAGTGAGGCCTTGATAGAGGTGGAAGTCATTGTACCTGGATTGATCAGGATCAGACAAGGGAAGGAATGTTGGGTTAGACTCAGGAGGATAAGCGCTCCTTTACTGAGCATATTTATTAAAATCCTTCCTGTGTACCAAGCCTGTTCTAAGCCCCGAGATCGACAGTTAGCATCACAGAGAAGGTCCTTGTTTTTACACAGTCTATGTTCGTGTTAGGAAGACAGATTGTAAAGAAAGCAAACAGTGTATTTGAGAAGTGCTCTGCCACGGTGCAGAGTGGGAAACAGTGCAGTGTGGGTGGGAGAAGACTGTCAGCAAAGAGTCTGAGACAGGCCCCTGAGCAGGTGCACTCAGAGGTGGACTGCCTGATGAGAAGGGCCAGTGTGGAGATCCTAGCCAAGGGCTCCAGAGTGAGCCGGCTGTGCAGACATCCTGGGTGCTCAGTATGAGCGAGTAGGGGTGGGAAGGACACAGCAGAGATCCTGCCTATCAGGAGAGCCTCTTTCCTCTACTTTGCAAACATGCTTTGCGGTGGGGTTTTATTGTGTAGACATATCACATTACTAGGGACAGAGTGTGCACACAAGGGTTAATTCAGAAATTACAAAGGAAAATTAAAGTCTGAAGGCCCAGGGGGTTGGGGGCTGCTGGAGAGCCCAGCATTTTAGGAGCAGTTTTTTCCCAGGATCTTCACTTGGGGCCCTCTGGACAGGCTTGGCGTGAAGGGATGAGTGTGCTTGACTTACTCGGGACGTGATCCCAGGATCTGTGCAAAGGAAACAGTCGCAGGAATGGGCAGCCAGAGCCCACCCCCTGGGGCCTCCGAAGGTGATATCAAATACCAAATAATCACAGCCGGCTGTGGTCAGGCCGAAGCCACTGCATGCGGTCATCTACTCCTGTCACTCGTTGGCTGAGACCAGCTGTGCCCACTGACAAGTATACTTGAGAATATTGTTTCAGACCCAGAGTCATAAACACTCTGCTTCAAACTCCTACCTGCCCTGCATCATCTAGAACCCAGTCCTGACTACCCTGTGAGTCAGCCTGGAGTGGCTCTAGATTGGGCTGTGCTTTGAACTTTTTCTGGAAGATGACAGTGTGATGTGTGATGCACCGAGCAGGAGAGACTGGCTGCGGGTGAAGGGAGATTGTGCTTGAGGCTAAAAACAACCATAAACCCACTCTTGAAACATGAGTGTTCTGCTCACAAGGACATTTGAAGGCTTTGGTATTGCGGGTGCCTCACACTGTAGAGTAACATTGTAAAGGACTCAAGCTGCTGCAGAGTGTGGGGCCCACCGCATTCTAACCCCTAATCACACTTAGCAAAAGATCATTCCAATTGCTTTTGTATGTGGAAGCATCTACCAGGTTATATTTTTATTACACTCTTTGTGATATCAATTTATTTTAGTTTTTTGGGTGAATTTTCATAGAGTAGAATTTGATGGTGTTTAGATCCCTTTTCCCATCCACACTGCCCCTCAATGAATTTAATGATATATATCATGATATATGATAGTTATAGATATGATACTTATGTATGATAATTTATATATGATTTTATATATATATATATATATATATATATATATATGGCCTATTTGTGCCCCCCTAATACCCCTAATACCCTGCATTGGAGCCTGGTTAACCTACCAAGACTCACATCCTTAAAAAAGATTGTCTCGGGGCTGGAGAGATGGCTCAGTGGTTAAGAGCACCAACTGCTCTTGCACAGGACCTGGGTTCGATTCCCAGCACCCACATGGTGGCTAAGAACCATCTTTAACTCCAGTTCCAGGGGAACTGATGCCCTCTTCTCACCTCCGCAGCATTGCACAACATGGGTGCACCAACCTACATGCAGACAGTATACTCATACATATAAAAAATAATAATAAAATTAATAATAAAAAGAGATTGTGTCTCCTCCTTCCTCAACCATTGGCTGCCAGTAGCTCCTCAGGTAGGGTTGGGCTTCTTGCCCACTTCTACATGTTTATGCTGGGATCTTGTCTGGTTTGAGCCTGCGTAGGATGCGTACATGCTGCTGCCATCACTGAGTTCATATGGATAACTAGCTATCTGGAAAACGGTTTCCTTGCGGTCACCCAGCTCCTCCGGTTCCTACAATCTTTCCTCTCCCTCTTCCACAGTGATCCCCAAGCTTTTGAAGGCAGAAGCTTGACACAGGCAGATCGCATATTCCTAACTACAGTCATAAGGCATAGGGCACTGTGCTCAGCAGACAGACAATATGGGCAGTGGTTGCCCATAAGATCATAATAGGACTGAACAGTCTGACTGCCTTGACACCATAGCCATTGTGAGGTCCTGGCACAAGACACGGCTCTCATGATAAAGCTAGTGTAAACAAGTCTGTTGCTGGATCTACCATAAAAGCATAGCAGTGCAGTTAGGAACACTATGTGATATTGATAATGGCAATTAAGGACTCTGACATCTGTCTATGTATTTACAGTACTTTTATTGTTATTTTAGAGTGTGCCTATTCTGCTATATAATAAAAAGTGAACTGTGCACACCCCCAGGCAGGCAGAGGGTGACCAGCTGTTGCAGAGGGACTAGGTCTGCACTGACGAACTTGACCCTCTATAATCCTGGTTTAGTCTGTGTGTTTGCGCTTTAGTTTTGTTTTAAATATTTTATTGACTGATTGATTGATTTGTGTGAGTATATTGCCTGCATTTGTGTAAAATGCACCCATGTTGTGCAAGGGCTGTGGAGTGAGAGGAAGGGGTCAGATCCCCTGGAACTGGAGTTATAGATAGTTAATTGCCATGTAGATGCTGGGAATTGAACCTGGGTCCTCTGTGAGAGCAGTCAGTGATCTTAACTGCTGAGCTATCTCTCTAGCCCCCTGTGCTTTAGTTTTTAATGGAAGTATTTTTAAAAGTTTTTTAAAGTCTAAAAATAGGGCTGGGGAGATGGTTCAGTGGATAAAGCACTCGCTGTGCCCAAGTAACCCTCCACATAGAATTCCAGCCTTAAAAGGAAAGGCAGAGGACAGGCAGAGCAACCTGACTAGTCAGTGAGCTCTGGGTTTGATTCAGAGACCCTGCCTCAAAGAACAAGGAAAAAGAGCAATTTCCAGTAATTCCTGACATCAGTCTCCAGCCTCCACACACAGGCACACACATGTGCACATGCACCCCCCATGGGCCATAAGCACAAACCATACACACATACACAGGAAGTGAAAAATATTGAAAAAAAAAAGCCTATCAAGTAAGGATACAATGAGGAAGACGTTTGAGTAGTGGCACACTGATTTATGCTGTGTTTTGGAAAAGGGTGAAATAAAGTCATGAAGCCAACATCAGAAGCTTCCCAGTGAGACAGCACTGTTATTGAAGAAAGTAAAATACTTTCTACAAATTTAGTGTAGCTTCCACACGTGTTGTTTATAAAGTCTTGAGTAGAGACATGCTGGGGAAATTTGCAGAAGCCAAAGTGACGCTTCTTTTATTAAAGCTTGCATTGAAATGGCACACGAACATGATTCACTGGGATGCCCGTGGTCCACCTTCCTGCCTGCTTCCTACTCACTCACAGACTCTCCCAGGGACACAGGTCGTGCAAGCTCCATGCATGGGAAGGGTCCTGTGAAGGTCCACCATGTTGGATCTATGCTGCATTTTCACTGTATCATCACCCTTGTGTTTCAATGGGATAGATTTGCAAAGCTTTACTGTTGTGTTGTGTTCTTTGTGGTATTCAGTACAATGATGAGTGCTCACAAGCTTGTAGCCCAGGAGCAATGGCTGTACCAAGTAGCCTGGGTGTGTGTAGACTGCACTGTGAGAGTGTGTGTGAGCACTCACTGTGGTGTTCCTACAAATGTGCCATCACCTAGTCATGCATTTCTCAACACATTCCCAGTGTTAATTGACATGACTAGATCTATAAATTTTAAGGTATACATATATATATATATATATATATATATATATATATATATATATATATGGTCTTTTTGAGACAAAGTCTCCCTGTAGCCCCCAGCTGGCCTGGAACTCACTATGTATACCAGGCTGGCCTTGAACTCAGAGATCCGCCTGTCTCTGCATCCTGAGTGCTGGGATTAAAGGCATGCGCCACCATGCCTGGCTATACTATATTTTTAAATCATTCTTTGATTAGTAAGTATATGCACATTGTAGCTTAACCATGTATTTCTGTAGGGGGAACGTCTCTCCGTATTTGCAGAGGGCAGCTCATCTTGCACCCTGGCATGACCTTCCTCTTCCTTTCCATGTCTGAGGTAGGGCTTCACTGGGGGCCTTCTTGTCTCTGAGTTTATGAACAGTGAGGCTGCCTCAAGAATTTAAGGATCCCAACCACTGTGTCAGGTGCAGGGAGTCAGGCCTGTAGACTCTTGACTATAATCCTGACCCTCTGGCCCAGCTTACCCAGGTCTCCTTGCCTGAGATGTCTGGGTTTCTACCTCACCAGCGATAACATGGGGTCACCATTTCATGTCTCTCCTTAGGTCTGTAAGCTCCTCAGCTCACCATCCTAGGGGCCTAGCACTTGTAGGTCCTCTGGCCAAACAGCACCTGGATTTAAATCTCTTCTTACATAATTTTCCATTCCAGGAGCTGAAGAGATGGTTGTTCTTGCAGAAGACCAGGGTTTGAATCCCAGTACCTACATGGCAGCCAACAGCCATCTGTTACTCCACTTCCAGGGGATCTGATGCCCTCTTCTGTCCTCTGTGGGCATTGCATGACAAGGGTGCACGTACATACATGCATACAAATATAATAATAAACATAAAATATTTTTAAATAATAATTTTCCACATGGGTGCAAAAGTCGAAGGTAATGTGATCATGATTATGGATTGTTTGTACATGAACTACCCTTTCATACTCTGAAAACTTTTGAAGTGATCTTAGTTAGACCCAGCATTCCTGATGGTGTGAGTGATAACTAATATGGTTAACTTGACAGAATTTAGAATCTCCCAGGGGATGAGCCTCTGGGTGTGACTATGAAGGATTGCCTACGTATGTTAACTGAGGTAGGAAGACTCAGCTTAAGTGTGGATGGCACCATCCCATGGATTGGGATCCTCCACTGAGCAGAATGGTGAAAGTGAGCATCACTGTTCACCTCTGTCTGTCTACTGGCTGTGGGCACAGCATGACCTGCTGCCCCAAGCCTCTGCCACTGTGACTTCCCACCATGAGAGACTGTATGTACTCTTAGCCCATGAGTTAAAATAAACCCTTCCTTCAGGAATTGGATCACAGCAACAACAAAAATAATGCAGTGCAGCTTAGAACAGGTCCATTTTTTCCCCTTTTCTAAATGCTGGGCTTTGGTATGATGGTTCGTATTGATTGCCAACCTGACAAGATTAAAGATCACCCAGGAAACAAACCTCTAGGCAGGTCTGTGGGGATATCTAGGTTTGGTTCATTAACCTGGGAAGACCTACCTTAACTACGGGTGGTGGCACCATCCATGTGCCAGAGTCCTGGACTGAATAAAAAGGAGAAAGCAAGCTGAGAGCCAGCATTCATTCATCTTTCTCTGCGTCTTGATGGGATATGAGGTACCCAGCCTCCTCAATCTCCTGTTGCAACACCTTCCCCACCTCCAAGGACTGCACCCTCAAAACTGTGAACCAAAATACCACCCCCTTAAGTTGCTTCTTGCCTGGAGTTTCATCACAGCTATGAGAGAAGTTACTGGGGAATCTTGTCAGTCTGAAAACTCATGATGTTCAGACTGGAGAAGAATGCTCTGTTCCCTCCTCTCGAGCCTCCTGTTCTCTAGTTAGTGGGTCATCTAGTCTGGTCACCCTGATTTCCCATCTCTGTCTCTTTAGTTCCACTCTGCATCCGTGTTTGGCACCGTGATTTTAATCTCTAAGAGCATGTTCTTTTTCTTTGAACGCTCCTTTTGTTGTTGTCGGAGCTTATTCATTTTTCAGGGCTGCTTTTATTCTGCTAGGGAAAGGAATCATGATTTTGTTTGACTCGTTCTACCTTTTATCTGCCTCTTCTGAGAGCCTTCTCTCAGCCGAGGGACCCTCTCAAGCAGCTCTTGTCATTGCCTCTGTTCCCACTTGCAGGAGAATTGGGGGCGGGGGGACGCGAGGCTGGCTGGGAGCTCTGGGCTGTGCACACACGGTCTGAAGGATGTTTCTCCTGTGATCGAGACCCATGTGTAGTGTCTGAAAGACGAGCTATGACAGGGGCTGCATGCAGTCTGACCATGCACATTAGAGACTGAACTAAACACCTTCCCAACTCTTCTTCTGAACCCAAGCACTTCACGTGGCATGTGGCTGCCTGTATAGCGCACATCAGAGCTACCGACGAGGCTTCTTGGAGGACTGGGGGAAAGCTAAGCTCATTTTTGTTTTCTTGGTTGAAGTGCAGTGGCCAGGACAGTACTACTTCACCCTTCCTGCCGTTATTTTAATTGCATCTTTATTTATTGTACAGTATGTGTGTGCACACACCTGTGGCTCAGAGGACAGTTTCTAGGAGGAGTCCGTTTTATCTTCCTACTGTATGAACTCTGGGGATTGAACTCGGGGTGTCAGGCTTGGTAGCAAGGGCCTTCTGCACTGAGCCATCTCACCAGCCTAGCCAGCCCTTTCTTTAATGAACACAACGAGCCCTTTTTTTTTTTTTCATGGATAACTAGTTGTGACCCTGAGACAGGTTGGAGGACACCAGGCATGTTGATGTGGACATATCTGAGCTGTTGGTCGAACTGCAGCTACCACTGGAGGCTTCACCACGTGAAGAACAGACCCCTGTTTACAGGCCATTCCAAATCTATAGTTTCCTGTTTACTTTCCAACCAAAAATATTGCAAATGATGTACTCTTGTAACTTTAGAAAAGCAGTGACATTTACATTCTTTTTTCTTTCTCAAAATTCTCAAGGTAGGAAAAAACAAATTTGAAGAGTATATGTATGTGTGTTTTGTGTATGTGGTTGTACATGTGTGTGTGTATATATGTGTTTGTGAATGTTCATGTGAGTATGTGTATGTTTTGAGACAGGGTGTTACTCTGTAGCTCAAGTTGTCCTGAAACTGTGTGTAGCCTAGGTCGTCTTCAAACTCAAAGCAATCCTCCTGGCTCAACCTTGGTATAAGTCCCCACATCTGAGTCCTGAAGTCATTTTAATATTGTCTTGTGACATGGAGAGCAAGGAACTTATTTCTGTCCACCCTGTTGGGGGATCTAGACTCTCCTCATCATGAGACATTGCCCAGGAAGTTTGCATGATGCAGACCTGAGGAGGGCAAAATAGCAATCATGGCCAAATCTACCCTATTCCTTTTTTGTTTTTAAATAAAGTTTTATTAGAACACAGCCATGCTCACTTGTTTTGCCTGAGGCATTATATTTATTTCTTGTGAGCTATAACTGAAACTGTTGCCTGGAGGTTTGTAAAGAATAGAGGTTTATGTGGTTCATGGATCTGGAGTCTGAGAGATTCAAAGTCAAGGTTCTGGCATCTGGGGAGGGCCTCAGGCTGCATCCCGGCATGGCAGGCGGTCATCACATGCTAAGCAGCAAATGTGCCAGCCCGGTCCTCTCCCTCCTCTTATGACACCACACTAAGGCCTCGTGGCCTCTTCTTAATCATCTTCCAACTCCAAATAACACTAGCACACCAAGTTTGAGATTGAGCTTCTGACACTGAAATTCCAGGGTCACACCAAGCCCAGCAGGTTGCCTGCTCACTGAGCAGAGCAGAGAGGTTCCTGCGGGGGCCACATCACCAGGCCCCACCCCATGCTGGAGGCACCTGTTAACTCTGTATTAAATCATCAGTTGCGGGTGACTAAGGAAGTAAGGAGCCAGGAAGCCAAGAAGGCTTTGTCTGCAAAAGGAAGCTTCAGGAAGCAAGCAGCCTGCAGTGACACCAGGGAGAAGAACCCAGAGTGAGGGCTGGGGAGGCGGCTCAGTGCTTACAGTGCTTCTTGCTCTTGCACAGGACCTGAATTTGGTTCCCAGCAGCCCCTTCAGGCAGCTCACAACTGCTTGTAACTCCAGCTCCAGGGAATCAGATGCTCTTTTCTGGCCTCTGAGGTTACCTGCACATATAAACACACACACACACACACACACACACACACACACACGTACATGAAATAAAAAGTATTTATATTTTATGTGTATGGCCTGCATGTAAGTGCACCCATGTTGTGCAATGCCCATGGAGGACAGAAGAGGGTGTTGTATCCACTGGTACTGGAGTTACGGATGGTTGTTAGCCACTAAGTCAATGCTGGGATTTGAAACCAGGTCTTCTGCAAGAATAGCTAGTGGTTTTAACTGAGCCATCTCTCCAGCCCCTGAACCTCTTTTCTTTACATATTACCCAGTCTCGAGGATTCTATTATAGTAACACAAAGCAGTCAAAGCCTTAGGAGTTTATATAGCTGGCTTGTGATGCCCCAAACTAAAGCTAGTGGGAAAATATCCCTCGTGAAGGATTTCATTCAGAGATGGAGAGTGCTGATTTACAGAGCATGTTTGAAGGCAGTTGCATGTAAGAGAAACTTCTGTTGAAATGTTTCATCATGCAAACTCTATGGAAAATAGATCGGAAGTCTCTATAACAAAATGCATATGCATCTATCCTTTGACTCAAATCTATTTCTAGGAGTTTTATGCAAAGGTTATACCAGGGGAAAATATGAAAAGCATTTTATGAGTCTCGGAGGTTGCACTGGTGGTAATGGTGTGATAAGAAAGAACCCTAAGTTCACCAGAGGGGACTGACTGACAAGAGCTTCACTGACCCCGGAAATCCATGGAAATAAGCAGATGAGAACGCAGCATTTTCACCACAGGAGTCCAGTTCAAGAAACTGCCAGCATCAGCCATGCACCCGATGCTGTTCAGCTCCCAGAACACCAAGCGAAGTTTTAGAGAAACTTAATAGAATTAAAGTTATTTGTTTTTTCTTTCTTACAAATCAAGACACATCCACTTGGGGCAAAAAAACATGGCATTCAGGTGAATCAGAAAATATGGCTTCTTTTATAGCCAGTCACCCACGTGAGCAGGGGCCATATAGCTGCCTAAGCTCTGTGCACTTGAAACAAAAAGGATTGGAGTGTTTGATACAAAACTCAGCACTTAAAAGTATGAGGCTTGGGGCTGTGATGCTCGGAGTCACGTCTCCATCTCCATCTCGGCAGTCCATTGATCTCCAAGCCTGGCAGCCTCCGTGGGAGAGAGAAGATTTAAGACGACAGGGTGGCCGCCTCAGATCTTCACTTTGTCCAGGAGCTGAGAGGTCTACGGGTGGGCTGGCCTGCAGCACACTCTCGCTCTCCCCACCTGCAGCCTGCAGGGTTCTCCTGTGTATAAATCAGGGTCCAGGAGATTGGATGCCACAGTGTTAGTATCCGTGTCCTCACCTAAGGCTTTTACTAAAGGGAATCTGTTTGGGAGCAGAGGAGATAAAATTTGAGCTAATTTTGGTCATGTCAAACCGTAACCAATATTTTTTTCAAGCTAGCAAGCTGGGCAATTTTAATACTTAAAACTAAAATTTAGTTGTTTTTGAAATCTAGTTGGAATCTAGTTGAATGCTGACTGCTGGGGCCCAGACAGAACGGGCCAGGGGGTGTTGGAGGTGTGAGAAGTCACTTTGTGAGCGTGTGTGTGTGTGTGTGTGTGTGTACGCATGGGGGCTATACAATGTGCTGGTGCGCATGTGTGCAGGTGCCTGTACATATATGTATACATGCACGTGGAGGCCAGAGGATAACCTTGGTGGGTGAGCTCTTTTATCAGAACTGTGTGCTAAGACATCTTTAAGACCTGTGTGTTAAGACATCTTTAAGACAAATCCTATGTTTGTGTGATGTAATATTTTATATAGTTTTGAACGTTTGGGGAAATTATGGGGAAACACATTATACAATTTTTACTGTGAATGATTTCAGAGGTCTTCATGTTGATTAACCCCGACAGTGATAGATGCATGTATCATTGTACACATCATGCTTAGCTGACAGGTACAGAAATAGATACCATCATGTGTCACTTAACAGGAATAAGTTCACACTCATACACATAAAATAAAAATACTAAAAATAGGCAGGGCTTGGTGGTGCATACCTTTAATCCCAGCAGAGGCAGAGGCAGAGGCAGGTGGATCTTTGTGAGTTCAAGGCCAGCCTGGTCTACAAGTGAGTTCCAGGGCAGCTTGGGCTATAGGGAGATCCTGTCCCAAAAAGACTAATTATAAAAAAAAGGAAAAGATGGGTTTGTTCAGGAGTGAGTGAGGCCGCCTAAGTAAAATGAACCTGTATGTTCAACACTAACAAAGGGCCTGTAGTTTATACTATAAACCATTTTTTTACCCTTTTTTTTTTTTTTTTTTTTCCCTTTTTTTTTCCCCTTCTTCAATGTGTGCTGGGGATTCGACACCGGCGTCCTCTTAAAACTTAACAAAAAGAGCTCGGTCGGCGGCTCTTCTTAACGACTAGGCTATCTCTCCAGCACACTCTCCCTCCCCTCTTATGACCACCAACCACTAAGGCCTCGTGGCCTCTTCTTAATCATCTTCCAACTCCAAATAACACTAGCACACCAAGTTTGAGATTGAGCTTCTGACACTGAAATTCCAGGGTCACACCAAGCCCAGCAGGTTGCCTGCTCACTGAGCAGAGCAGAGAGGTTCCTGCGGGGGCCACATCACCAGGCCCCACCCCATGCTGGAGGCACCTGTTAACTCTGTATTAAATCATCAGTTGCGGGTGACTAAGGAAGTAAGGAGCCAGGAAGCCAAGAAGGCTTTGTCTGCAAAAGGAAGCTTCAGGAAGCAAGCAGCCTGCAGTGACACCAGGGAGAAGAACCCAGAGTGAGGGCTGGGGAGGCGGCTCGTGCCTACCAAAGGTGCTCTTGCTCTTGCACAGGATCTGACTTTGGTTTCCCAGCACCTATGTTGGGCCGCTCACAACTGCTTGTACCTCCAGTTCCGGGAATCAGCTGTCTTTCTGGCCTCTGAGAGTTACCTGCACATAAAACCACACCACACACACCCACACACACACCACCCACACACGCACCTGAAATAAAAAAGTATTTATATTTTATGTGTACAAATCTATCGCCAGCATTGTAAGTAAGTATACCATATGCATGCAAAGCCCACAGAGATCAGAAGAGGGTGTTGTATCCACTGGTACTGGAGTACGGATGGTTGTTAGCCACTAAGTCAATGCTGGGATTTGAAACCATCCGGCGTCCGTTCTGCAAGAATAGCTAGTGGTTTTAACTGAGCCATTCCTCCAGCCCCTGTAACCGCTTTTCGTTACATATTACCCAGTCTCGAGGATTCTATTATAGTAACACAAAGCAGTCAAAGCCTTAGGAGTTTATATAGCTGGCTTGTGATGCCCCAAACTAAAGCTAGTGGGAAAATATCCCTCGTGAAGGATTTCATTCAGAGATGGAGAGTGCTGATTTACAGAGCATGTTTGAAGGCAGAGTTTGCTGTGTAAGAGGAAAACTTCTGCTTGAACCTGTTTCCTCATCCAAACTCTATGAAATAGATCGGAAGTCTCTCTACAAAATGCATATGCATCTATCCTTTGACTCAAATCTATTTCTAGGAGTTTTATGCAAAGGTTATACCAGGGGAAAATATGAAAAGCATTTTATGAGTCTCGGAGGTTGCACTGGTGGTAATGGTGTGATAAGAAAGAACCCTAAGTTCACCAGAGGGGACTGACTGACAAGAGCTTCACTGACCCCGGAAATCCATGGAAATAAGCAGATGAGAACGCAGCATTTTCACCACAGGAGTCCAGTTCAAGAAACTGCCAGCATCAGCCATGCACCCGATGCTGTTCAGCTCCCAGAACACCAAGCGAAGTTTTAGAGAAACTTAATAGAATTAAAGTTATTTGTTTTTTCTTTCTTACAAATCAAGACACATCCACTTGGGGCAAAAAAACATGGCATTCAGGTGAATCAGAAAATATGGCTTCTTTTATAGCCAGTCACCCACGTGAGCAGGGCCATACAGCTGTCTAAGCTCTGTGCACTCTGACACAAAAGGATTGGAGTGTTTGATACAAAACTCAGCACTTAAAAGTATGAGGCTTGGGGCTGTGATGCTCGGAGTCACGTCTCCATCTCCATCTCGGCAGTCCATTGATCTCCAAGCCTGGCAGCCTCCGTGGGAGAGAGAAGATTTAAGACGACAGGGTGGCCGCCTCAGATCTTCACTTTGTCCAGGAGCTGAGAGGTCTACGGGTGGGCTGGCCTGCAGCACACTCTCGCTCTCCCCACCTGCAGCCTGCAGGGTTCTCCTGTCTTTAACTCAGGTTCCAGGAGATTGGATGCCCACCGTGTAGTATCCGTTGTCCTCACATAAGGGCTTTTACTAAAGGGATCTGTTTGGGAGGCAGAGGAGATACATTTGAGCTTAATTTTGGTCATGCAAACGTAACAATATTTTTTTCACGCTAGCAATCTGGGCAATTTTAATAATTAAAACTAAAATTTAGTTGTTTTTGAAATCTAGTTGGAATCTAGTTGAATGCTGACTGCTGGGGCCCAGACAGAACGGGCCAGGGGGTGTTGGAGGTGTGTGAGAAGTTCACTTGTGAGCGCGTGTGTGTGTGTGTTTGTGTGTGTACGCATGGGGGCTATACAATGTGCTGGTGCGCATGTGTGCAGGTGCCTGTACATATATGTATACATGCCCGTGGAGGCCAGAGGATAAACCTTGGTGGGTGAGCTCTTTTATCAGAACTGTGTGCTAAGACATCTTTAAGACCTGTGTGTTAAGACATCTTTAAGACAAATCCTATGTTTGTGTGATGTAATATTTTATATAGTTTTGAACGTTTGGGGAAATTATGGGGAAACACATTATACAATTTTTACTGTGAATGATTTCAAAGTTAAATGGAAGTTGGGTCAAAGGGAAGGGGTCATCTCTTATTAAGAGAGATTAAGGTTTTCTTCTTGGCAGAGAGGCATACACCTAGAATCTCTGAACTCAGGAGGCAGAAGCAAAAAAGCAGCAGTTAATTATGAAAAAAAAAAAAATTAAAAATACTAAAAATAGGCAGGGCTTGGTGGTGATCTACCTTAATCCCAGCAGGGGCAGATGCAGAGGCAGAGGAAGAGGCAAATGGTTCTCTATGAGTTCAAGACCAACATGGACTACATAGAGAGTTCCAAGCCAGCTAGGGCTATAGGGAGATACTGTTCCACACCATTAAGACTAANGTAAATGTGCTGGGCCTGTGTCAAAACTCATTGATGTTTTCCAGCAATATAATCATTACTAATTGATCTTAACCTCCTGGAAATTGGAGCCATTTCTTTTTTAATGTATATTTTTATTGACTTTCTGTGCATTTCATACAAAACATCTTAAACATCTTTATACCCCTCTATCCACACCCTCCCATAGTTCCCACCCACCAGATTTCATTCATTCTGTCATATATGTTAAGGCTATGGAGTGAAAATTAGTGTACCCGGATGTCCCTCAGTGCAAGTTCATACACTGGGATCTAGTCAGCCTATCTAGAGTCCCTTCCTAAAAGAAGATCAACTCTCTCTCACCCAGCATTGCCAATAGATGTTTGGCTAAGATTGGGGTCTGCTGCCCATTTCCACATTTCTATGCCGGGCTTTTGTCTTCTTGAGTCTGCTGGTTTTATGCATGCTGACCCATTACTGTAGGCTCATATGGGCAACTGTCCCAGTAGTCCTGTCAAGACTCTGTTTCCATATGGTCATCACCTCTCCCATCCTGGCTCTCTTACAATTTCTGCCACCAATGATCCCTGAGCCAATGGGGTGTGATGTGATATTTAACATAGGTGAGTCACTGTCTGACCCCGGAACCAGCATCTGCGAGACTCTGCTGGCACGTTTGGCCCTGGGGGGGACGTCCGTGCTGATGACATGCCTCGCACCAAAAGTGGCCTCTGTGGGTTGAGTACGCTATAAACAACACCAAAACACTGAGGAATGTTTAAAGACCTCCATTTTGTCTTCTGTCCCACATTATCTCCCCCAAAATCAAACTGAGAACGAGGCAGGTTGCCGGTGTGGTTTGCATGCTGTAATCTCAGGGTTCAGGAGACTGACACAAAAGGAGTGTCATGGGTTCCATGCCATCTTGGCTACCATAGTGAGTTTTAGGCCAGCCTGGACTTATAGAGTGAGGACCTCGCCTTTTAAAGCAAACAAATAGCGGGCGTGGTGGGACAGACCCACACCTCTTTAATCCTAGCAATTCCTGAGGCGGCATGGCAGGGGATCTTTGTGATGTTTATCTTTGTGAGTTCAATGGACCAGCCTGGTCTACAGAGTGAGGTCCAGGACATTCTGGGGCTACGAGGACGATCGCCAGTTCGAAAAAAGACCAAAAAACAAACAAACAAACAAAAAAAATCAAACAAATAAATGCAAGAAGTGGCAGCAAAGAAAAAGAGGACTGGGAAGGACAAGGGCAGGGAGGGAGTAGGGAGGTAGGGAAGGAGGGAACGGAGGGAGGGAAAGGAAAAAAAAAAGGGGGAGAAGAGAAATATATATATATATATATATATATATGTAAAATTTTGTATTTGATTAAAGTAAACAAATAATGAATAAAAGTAGTGTAAGTATATAAGTCACCAACATAGTCACTTATTATGTGATTGGTAAGGTGCTATACATAGTTGCATGTGTGTAGACTTCTTTGCATCAGCACCACAGACACACAAGGAATGCATTGCACATGGCACTAGGATGCCAGTGATGTCACAAGATGCATTAGTCACTTTTCTGTTGCTCTAACCAAGGCCATTTAATAGAAAAAGAGTTGATTTGGGCTTATGCATCTAGAGGGAGAGTCCATAATGGCAGGAAGAGACAGAGCAGGTAACTGAGAACTCACATCTCCAGGAACACAAGGAAGCAGAGAGAGGACAATTGGAAATGGATCAAGGCTATGACATGCTTCTTCCAGCAAGACCACACTTCCTACGCTCCACAAACAGTGCCACCCACTGGAGCATTCAAATACATGAGTGCATAGGGGACGTTGTCATTTACAGCACCACATTCTGCTCCCTCCCCCACCCCCCGCAGTATCATAGCCATATCATAATGCAAAAGCAAACTCCAAAGTTTCTTTTGAAACTCAAAGTACCCTCTTAATTGGAACTTCCTGCAAAATCAAAAAGCAAATTTCACACTTCCAACATATGTTGGCACAGAAAGACTACTACACCAAGACCAAAACCAAGTAGGGCGCACGCCAAGTCCTGTAGCTCCATATCTGGTGTCTGGGACTTTAGTTCAAAGGGGCTTAAATGCCTCAGCCCCCAGCTTTGCTGCCTGCAACATATATCTTTTTCTTGGGCCAGTACCACTCCCAGTATACAACTGTCCTTGGCTGATGTTTCCTAGCTCTTCCATCTCCAACATCTTGAGATCTCTATTGCAACCCAAGCTTCATCTTCACAGCTTCACTTCAAGCACTTCTTCACACAGGAACTCCCCTGCTACACTGTCTGGTCTCAGCAGCTCTCTGAAACCACAGAGGAAGAATCAACAACCCCCTAACTGTTGCATCCTTCATGCCTCTAAAGCCAGCCCCACATAGGTGACTCCGCCAAGTTCAGCTGCCAGTTTCAGGTGGACCTTGGCCCCCTTTGACCACATTAACAGCAATTTTAGTGTGTTGAAGCAATTGCTTCTCTGGAGCAGAAAACTCTTTAGGCTCTCTTTTTACAAGTTGGAAGCTTAGCTAGCTGGGGTCTTGTCCAGAGGGCATTCTTTCCATGTTCAAGTGCAAATCAGGGGGCCTCTCCTTAATGGCTCTAATATAAATAATCACAGACTCTCTTACAGGACATACCTGGGTTGCAATATTAAGTTTCCTACCTTTTTCATTCTCTCCAAAATGTACATTTTGTATTTCTTTCTTTCCTACTAGCTCTTTTCCATTGTAGAACTGCATAAAACTTATTAGTAATAACCATGCCACAGAGTCAATGTTATGCTGCCTTGAAATTTCCTCTGCCAAAGAAACTCCATTCTTTTTTTTTTTGAGAAAAGTCTCCCTATAGATCAAGCTGGCCTGGAACTTGTTATATAGACTAGGTTGGCCTCAGTCTCACAGGGGTCCACTTGCCTTTGCCTTGCCCAAGTGCTGAGATTAAAGGTATGGGCCATTGAATCTGGGGCTATTCTGTTACATTTTGGTCTAGGCTCAAGCAAGTTCTTAGGTTGCAGGGATCAGGTAGCCAAATGGTCTGTCAGAATATCATGTTGTAGTAGTCACTTTTCTGTTGCTGTGATAAAACCATCATGACCAAGGGGACTTATAAAAGGAAGAGTTTATTGAGCTTACAATTGATGGTTCTAGGGCATTAGAGTCCATTGTGGTGGGGAGGCATGGTGGCAAGAACTGGAGCAGGAAGCCGAGGTTCACATATTTTTTTTATTTTTTTTTTTTTTTTTTTTTATTTTCAGGTGTGTATGAGTGTACTGTCTGCACATAGGTTGGTGCACACGTGTCGTGCAATGCCATGGAGGTCAGAAGAGAGCGTCAGATTCCCCTGGAACTGGAGTTAAAGATGGTTCTTAGCCACCATGTGGATGCTGGGACTAGAACCCAGGTCCTCTGCAAGAGCAGTCAGTGCTCTTAACTGCTGAGCCATCCCTCCAACCCCAGTTCACATCTTCTAATGAGCACAGGAAGCAAAGAGAGAGAGCTACTGGAGGCTGGCAAGGCTTATTGAACTCTCTAAGCCCGCCCCCAGTGACTTACTTCCTCCAGCATGGCCACACCTTCTAAGATCTCCCAAAACAGCACCACCAGATAGGGACAAAATGTCTGAATACTTGAAGCCTATGGGGGACATTCTCATTCAAACCACCACACACAAATGGCCTGTTTATGTTCTTGTTTCTCTCTCTCTCTCTCTCTCTCTCTCTCTCTCTCTCTCTCTCTCTCTCTCTCTCTCTCTCTCTCATCTTGAGCCAGGACTTTATAGTCCTAGCTCCCACTAGAACAGCCAGTTAAGCTCTGCTTATAGCATTCAACCTCATTTCTAGCCAGAGTTCACCATATCTTCCACTTTGCTCCCAGAAACAACATGGTCAGTTTCCTTGCACCAATATCCCACTCGCTGGTACCAACTTCTGTATTAATTAATTTTCTTTTGTCATGATAAAACACCATGACCGGGCTGGAGAGATAGCCTAGCGGTTAAGAGCACCAACTGCTCTTGCAGAGGACCCGGGTTCGATCCCCAGCACCCACATGGTGGCTGAGAACTATCTGTAACTCCAATTCCAGGAGAACTCCAGTTCCAGGGGAATCCGAGACCCTCTTCTGACCTCCGCGGCATTGCACGACACGGGTGCACAAACCTACATGCAGACAGTACATTCATACACATACAAAAATTAAAAAAATTTAATTTAATTTAAAAAAAAAAACACCATGACCAAACCAACTTATAGAAGAAACTGTTTATTGGGGCTCATGGTCCCAGAGGGATAGTTCATAATGGTGAGTTCATAATGGTGAGGAGGGGTGGTGGCCTAGGCTGCTGGAGCAGAAAGCTGAGACCTCATATCTTCTAGCTCATCCAAGAATATAAAATAGAAAGGAACTAGAAATAGACAAAGCTATGAATTCTCAAAGCTCACTCCCAGTGACATGCTTCCTCGTGCAAGATGATAGATACCTCCTAACCCTCTACAAACTAGAGTGCTACCAACTGGGGCCAATACGTGACCCTATAGGGAACAATTCTCATTCAAGCTCCATACTAGATGATGGAAATTTTCTAGCTCCATTGTAATCTCAAGGATCCACTATGATATGTATTGTACATTATGACTGAAGCATATTTGTGCAGTCTGTGTGTGTGTGTGTAGTTGTTTGGTTGGTGGGTTGTGGGGGGGGCAGATTTCTTTTGGGTCACAGTTCAAGATAGAACCCATCATGGTCAGGAAGTCCCAACAGTGGGGCTTGAGGCAGCTGGCCACACAACATGTATGTGCAGTCAGGAGGCAAAAGGAGATGAATGCTTGTGTTCATCTCACTTTCTCCTTTTACACAATCTAGGATAATCTCCCTTAGGCATCCCTGGAAGCTTATCCTCTAGATCTCACTGAGTTGACAACTGAGATGAACAAACTCAAAGACTTCACTAGAACCATGATAGTAAAGATGAGGAAATCAGGTCACATGTTCAATACCTGGCCCTCTCCAGGAAGTGAGCAAAGTGCCTGCCCCCTCTCCACCACATGCTGCCAAGTGGAAGAATGTAGGTCAGCCTGAGAGCAGTAGCAACTATGAAGCACTTAGCTAAGTGGGAGTTTCCTGAGGACAGGCTCTGAGTCCCTTGGTTAACCATTTATCTGCAGAGTGGAGTATCGCTTCTGGCATAAGATGAGCTCTCAGTAAATACTTCCTTAATTAAACTGAGAAGTGGAGTACTACATGAATGATGTGCTGATTGTACCAAGCTCAGGCCTTTGTGAATGCTTTGTGACCAAATGCCTGGGGAAGCAGGGCTGGATGGGGCAGACAGCAATGCTGCACTGTGGAGCTGGTGCCACTGGGGCCCCGCTGGGCTGCCCATCAGCCACCCGAGATCCTCGTAAAAACCCAGAGTGCAGGCTGTGATCTCTGCATTGCTGACTCTGCACTTTTTTAAAATTTTATTTATTTTTGTGTATGAATATACTGTCTGCATGTAGGTCTGTGCACCTGTGTTGTGCAATGCCGCGGAGGTCAAAAGAGGGCGTTGGATTCCCCTGGAACTGGAGCTCTCCTGGAATTGGAGTTACAGATGGTTCTCAGCCGCCATCGAACCTGTGTCCTCTGCAAGAGCAGTCGGCGCTCTTAACTGCTAGGCCATCTCTCCAGCCCCATCACCACAGTAAATGGCCAGGACAAAATGGCCATTCCCAAGATGCCTTTCAATTCCTTGATTTGTATGCTTCTTAATAAATTCCAACCCAGGAGATAGATTGGATTGTTGCTTAAATAAGGCAGTTACTGTAATTCCCATGGAAGCACACACATTCAGGAAAGAGTCAGCATGTACTCGGTACTGGCCTGGGAGCACAAAGCGGTGAGGAAGTGAATAGAATCTCACCTTCCTGGAGTTTAGCTGTTAGTGGGGAGAGACAAGCCAAACAGAATTCTCTGGACACACCTTGATGGAGGCTACAGAAAACATTAAGGTCAGGACAGAGAAGTGAAGGAGTAAGGAAGGGTCACTGCTTTGTATAGATGGCCCAGGGAGATGTCTCTGATGAGGAGCCCTCTTCAGGGGCAAACGCCCAAGGAAGACACTGGGGGGTGGTAGTGGGGCTGAGGATGCGGATCTAGGTAGAGGGAAGGGCTAGTGAACAGGACCCAGGGCAGACATGAGCTGACGCATCAGAAAACCCACGGGGAGGGATTGCTGGGGATGAGAGTTCTGGGGCTGGGGGGAGTATATTTGGAGTATAGTTTTAGAAATGCAAATTTGATGTGCCGGGTCAGGTTGAAAGTCCAGGAGTAGCTGAATCTACTTTTGGGGTTCAAGCCAGATGTCTCAAGACAGACACCAAGTTTGGGAGTTCCCTGTGTAGAGATGTGCACACACGCTCTTCCCTGGGAGCAAGTCTAACCACAGAGGAGGTGAGGGCATAGTATTAGCCCTTGGACATCCCAGACATGGGTGGGAGAGGTAAGTAGGAATAAAAGACTCAGACAAGAAGCAGTCAGGAAGAGAACATCAGGAGGATGTGGGAGTTCCCTCAGACATATCATGATTGAGGGTCAACCCAGGTTTATATGTTATGTTTTCCCCAATCCTCTTTGCCTCTCCCATTTCTAGACGTTCTAGAAGATCTCTATGTGATTCTTACCATAATTGGGAAGACATCTGTATTTCACCAACATACATAGATGCAAAAGAGGGACGCATCTGCTGTTTCTCTTCTGCGTTCACATTCTTTCAAAGTATCTGGACACCATAAAGATGTGTAGAAGTCTATGGAGCCCCTGTGCTTATCCTGAAAGGAATTTACTTGGAAGGTCTTAAAAAAAAAAAAAAAAACAACAACTTTTGAGCAAAGAATGAGATCTTTGATCATCACCATATGCCCATTAAAATCCTTTTTTCTTTTCTTGTGAACTTAACAAGGAAAAAAAAAAAAAGGCATGAAAGTCTTTTACGAACCACATAGAAATAGCCTGTTTCTTAAGTGGCTGGTCTAGAGTTAGCAGAAGAAGGCAGATTGCAAAGAGCAGCCTTTCTGTCTTATGCATTCCAAGTTTGGCAGAGCAGAGAGGCGTAAAAGATGAATGTGAAATGGGGGCTGCATTTTAAAGATTCCACTGTAAGGCAGGGTCAGGGCAGTCCACACGCTGATGAATGCAGAGCTCTAGACTCGCAGCCATTAGCATACTGCAGTATAATGAACCGTGTTGCCAAGAGGTGTCTGTACCTTTGTGACACTAAGAACTTACAGGCACTCTGTGCTTTTAAGGTACTTAATGATAGTCCATATTTTCAGATGTATTTTCAGAGATAAAATCAACTTCCAAGAGGCTAATTTTCTAGGCCAGTCAGCAGGTCATTTTCAAATACAAGAAGGTTATTCAGTCATCTTTGTGCATAATTTAAAATAATGGAAAAGGCCAGGCATGGTGGAACCCACCTATAATCCCAGCTTTTGGGAGGCAGAGACAGGAGGCTCCCTGGCCTGGCAGCTAGCCTATTTGGCAGGTTCCAGGCCAGTGAGAGACCTTTTTTAAAAACAATAACAAATAAACAGAGGTGAACAGCATCTTGGGAACAATATCCAAGATTGTCCTCTAGCCTCCACATGTATGCATACACATATATGCACATACAAATACACATGTGCACACACCTAACAAACTAATGGATCCAGCAGTTGGCAGTTCACTGCATTACAAAACTGAGCTCTCTACCACACAGAACACTTTGCATGGATTGCCTCAAAACTATCATCCAGCAGAGGTAGTTTTTTTTTTTTTTCACTGTGTCAATTGGCAAAAGAAAGAGCTTGGAAATTGAATGTGTAGGTTGGTGGATAGTCCGATCCCCACAACCAGTTCAATAGTCTGAAAAAGCCTGGTCTTTTATCCTCATATGAGTTCATGAATCCTAGGAAGGGTGGTCCCCAGTCTTCTTTGTCCTTATTTTACCGGGACCTGGTGGCTCACTATTTTTTTTAATTATTTTTTTATGTGTATGAATATACTGTCTGCATGTAGGTTTGTGCACCCGTGTCGTGCAATGCCGCGGAGGTCAGAAGAGGGTCTCAGATTCCCCTGGAACTGGAGTTCTCCTGGAATTGGAGTTACAGACGGTTCTCAGCCACCATGTGGGTGCTGGGGATCGAACCCGGGTCCTCTGCAAGAGCGGTCGGCGCTCTTAACCACTAGGCCATCCCTCCAGCCCGGTGGCTCACTATTAATTGAAGCAATGAGTCTCCACAAAAGAGGTAAAAGCAGGGTCTCTGAGAGGTAGTGTCCTCTAGGCTGAGTCATTCAAGGATCCACTGGCAGATGAGTAGACTATGTTCGTCAGTATACTTTGGGCAAGGTAATAAAATGCCACAGACTGGGTTTCTTATAAAAAATGTAAATTCCAACCTTGCCTTTCTAGAGGCTACAGTGCCAAGGTCACGGTGTCAGGGAGGTCAGGCTCCAGCCAGGGCTTTCTCCCAGGTCACTGCCTTCCAGCCCCTTATGTCCTTAAGTGGCAAGAAGAAGGCAGAAGCTCTCTCTCTGGTCCTCTTCTGAAAACACTGGTCCCAGGATCGGAGCTCGACCTCCACAGCCTAATGTGTCCCCTCCTCATACCATTTCTTCGGGGTCCTAACGTTTTAATACACAGAGCAACACAAGCATTCAGCTGTAACAGCTGGGGCTTCTGACAGGTGCTCTGATGTGGATGAGCTGTGAGGACTTGGTGAAGTGAGATAAGTTTCACTCATGTGGTCCCTAGAGCTGCTAGACTCAAAGATAAAATATAAAGGGGCCAGGTGTGATGGTGCATACCTTTAATCCCAATGCTCAAGAAGCAGAGGCAGGTGAATCTCTTTGGGAGGGAGGCTAGCCTGGTCTACATTGCAAGTTTCAGGACAGCTGGAGCTACAGGGGGACCCTGTCTCAAGAAAACCCAAAAGATAAAATGTAAAGGCAGCTGCTGGGGGTGGTAAAGGGACAGGAATATTGTTTAATGGGCACAGAGCTTCCATTTTCAAGATCAAGAGTTCTATAATGGCAGGAGTGATGGTTTACCTCAGTGTGGCAGTGTCCCTGAAACTGGTCTGCACACTTAAAATGGTGAGCATGGCAACGTTTATGTTCTGTGTAATTAACTGAAATTTTTTAATGAATTCTGAAAATAATGGCAAGGAATAATATTTTTTAATAATATTTTAAAACAGTAACTTGAAAATCCCTCTGTAGAGACAAGTGTGTATATCTTTCCCTTTTTTTTCCCCTTTTTTTGGTTTTTGACATTTACTAAAAATGTGCCAATATTTGAATGTTGGGAACCAGGGTGATATGAATTGTGTCTGAAGTGGCTTTTCAATAACAGTTATCAACTATTAGGCAAAAGGGGACCTTTGGGAACATCCTGAGCTTTCTAGAGAATGAGGACTCACACCTTTGAAGAGAACTTTTTCAGTCTTCTTTGGAAAGTGGGCAGAAAGAGTGAATTTCTAGGTATAAATGACAGCCCAGTCCTCGGAAATGGGCAACAGACTTGGGGTGGGGGCTTATGGGAAGTCTTGAGGGACCGCCTTATTGTCTCCTTGGGAAAGAAGACTCTTACTATCCTGCTGTGAGCACAGAGTATCTTTGTCCTTTTTTCCCTTCCTTACCTGGTTTAGTGTGGACTTTCTTTTCCATGGGAAATGGATCCTTGTTTTTGTTGATGATGAATAGAGTCCAGCCTTGTGACGGACACATGACCGTGCAGACCTCTGTCCTCATTCCATAGTCAGTAGGATCACATCCTGCAGGAGGCTCCAAGAGGCTGCACAGCCCCAGGCGTCCCCCCAGAGATGGCTCTTTGTTCTGTTTCTCCTCTGCCCCTCCTGCCCCTCCTCTTCCCCCAGAGGAAGTTTCAAAGGCCAGACCAAGCAGAAGGACACATCCAGACCCCTTCACCAGGCCCCCTTCTTCACCCCACCCCCTTCTTCCCCTGTCACAAGGGATTGCACACTCTGCAGTCTCAGCTCTCACCTAGCAAGCTGCGTGGACATGAGGCTGCTCACGACATCTCCTATTTCAGTGCACCTTTCTTTCTATGTCCAAGAAACAGAGTAACCCTAAGCTCAGCAGTGAAGGTTTGCTTGTGTCTGGCCTGCCTGTCCCCTCCCTCCCTCCCTGTCAGGTAGCCCCCAGTTGCCATGCTTTGCTCCTGAGGCCTTAGGGGTTTGTTGCTTGCCAGGGGGACCCTGCATTTGATGGCTCCTATCTCAGTATCTGAATGCAGAGGAGCCCTAGGGTGTGTTTAAGAGCAGTGGCCTTAGAGGACTCTAGTTCCTGGCACAGTGAGGGTTCTCTGGAACTCCACCTAAGGGATTCTGGATGGTGCTCACAGAACCTACTTAGGCCTTCACTGCAGGAATCACGAGAGAGGGATTAAAGTCCCAGTGACCCTCAACTTCTGCCCTCTAGGGCAGGGGCTGGCATTATATAATTTTCTTCCATGGAAAATCCACAGCCTCCCCTCCTTGGGGAGGGGCTTCATGAGTGTCTGGGGTTCCCCTTAGCTCGACAGAGAGGAGTCTTTTTTTTTTAACATTTATTTATTTATTTATGCATATGAATGTACTGTCTGCATGCAGGTCTGTGCACCCTGTTGTGCAATGCAGAAGAGGGTGTCAGATTCCCCTGGAACTGGAGTTCTCCTGGAATTGGAGTTACAGATGGTTCTTAGCCACCATGTGTTTGCTGGGGATCAAACCCGGGTCCTCTGCAAGAGCAGTTGGCACTCTTAACCACTAGGCCATCTCTCCAGCCCCCAAGAGGAGTCTTTAAAGCTTCATGTTTTTAAATTTAATATTTGCTTTTACTTATTTTTATTTTAAAAACTAATTTGAGGGGCAAGAGAGATGATTCAGCAGTTAAGAGCACTGGCTGCTCTTCCAGAGGACCACGGTTCTGTTCCCAGCACCCACATGGCAGCTAACATCTGTTCACAACTCCAGTTCCAGGGGATCTGATGCTCACTTCTGGCCTCCGTGGACATTGCATGAATGCAGGCAAAATGCTCTTACACATAAAATAAAATAAATCAATAAAAATTTTAAACATATTTGAGATGGAATTTATGCATTATCCAATTTATCCATTTCAGTGTCTGCTCCAGTGGGATGCAAGGGAGGCGTAGCCACAAGCGGCTGCAGGTGGCAGGAAGGCTGCTAAGGGTGGGTGTCTGCCTTGCCTCCCTGCCCTGCCTGCCTCCTCCAGCCTCCCACCACATGGTAGGTCCCATACCCAAGTATCACCCAATAGCAAAGAAGCCACTGCAGGTGTTGTGTGGAACAGGGGTTCAGCTGAACAGCATGCCAAGTCAGAGGGGTCACCAAAGCCCTAGGAAGGTGTTCAGCCTGAGAAATGCCTGGCCGTAGAGTTCAAACTAACTGGCCTCAAGTCTCCTAGAAGGTGGCCTTAGCAAGGTGATCATCATCCATCCTTCCATTTACCCCATCCTTCCTTCCATCCACCCATCCATCTACTCACCCATTTATCCATCATCCCTCCATCTATCCATTCATCCATCCATCCACTTATCTTTCCATCCATTCATCCATCTACCCACCCATCCTTCTTTCCTCCCTTCATCTATCTGTTGTTCTTTTCTTCTATCCATCCACCTAATCCATCTATCCACTCATTCTTCCTTCTTTCCTTTCATCCATCCACCCATCCATCCATCTTTCCTTCTTTCCTTGTACCCACTCACCCTTCATTCATCCATCTTTCCCTCCCTCCACATCCATCCAGCCATCCTTACTTTCTTCTTCCATCCACCCACCCACCCTCCCATCTACCCACCCACCCACCCATCCATCCACCCACCTACCCATCCATCCATCCACCCACCCACCCACCCATCCACCCATCCTCCCACCCACCCACCAGAGCTAGAAAGTGGAATCTGCTGGTTCATCTACAAATGGACACAGTGCCAACATCTTCCAGGGCATGGGCTTGGGTTTGCTGGATTCTCTGACCACCCTAGAAATTTGTCTTTTGTATTCTGCATCACTGGGATGAATTGTTCCTGAAGTTTCCAAACTCAGCAAAGTCCTTCTTACCCCGTAGCTCCCAGCCATCGTCAAGGACTCCGCTCTGAGGGTAGCAGCACCTCTGCGTCCAGGATTGGGGTCCGGTAGCTTCTTGAGTTCCTAGAACAGGGGCCTTCCACACCCTGAGTGCGTTCCCCATGCAGACAGCCCTCACCTGCCTTTCTGTGGGAAGCCAGGACCATGTTGGAGATGCTGTAGCTGAGCCACCACTCACTTGGGGGTTGTGGTTTACCCCACAGCAGCTGAAGCTCCAGACATCTCTCAACATGTGTCTTCCTAGTTGGAGCCTGGTGCTACAGGAGTGAAATCACTCACACCCGCGAGTGCATGGCGCAGCCGGAATAAATTGTGTAATCAGCCTCTTTTTAGCTAAGTTCACGAACATCTGTTTATGTTAAGTTGTTAAGTGGTACTCTTCGAAAATGATCTTTTTCCCTCCTCGGTAAAAATAAAAAATTAATTTCAGGTTGTGGCTAAATGGCACTTGGCAATTATTTTTGCTTTTTTTAGCAAGACATGTTTAAGTGGATGAGATTCATTTCTAGGACGGGAGCGCTAGAACAACTCGATTAAGAACATCAGTGCCCACAATCCCCTGTAATGATCGTGGGCAAACAGCCCTCAGGGTGGGGCAGGAAGGCCATGGTGGGTGCTGTGGGCTGGGCTGGCTGGCAGACTCCAGCAGATGGGCTGCTAATACAATTAGGAATCATTGCCTTAAATGAGCCATTATTTAAATTATCTGCTGTTTTCCCTATCTATTAACCTGCTGGGAAAGAGACAGTGATATCTGAGAAATCCCAGGCTTGTCACTAATTAGATGAATCGCCCAGTTTTCTCCCTTAATACCATATTTTACCTTATTGCAGCAATTAGCAAATGGTTCTCTGCGGGGTTATTGCCCAATGCATCAAGTGACGATTAGGAGGCTGCCTTCTAAGACACAGTCTGCATGTCGGTTTTCAGCAGGGGGCAGGGTTTCAGCTCCTCACCAAGTTCTTTCTCAACCTGGGAGGTTCAAGACTGTCCTGGCTGCGCTCTGCTTATTTCTGTCCTAGACTCCAAGTCAAGGAATGTTTTTTCTTTAGGAATGTGCCTTACCTCATCTGGGGCTGCTCTAACAAACACCCGGGCTGCATGGCTTCTACACAGCACACATTCATTTCTTGTTTTCTGGAGGCTGGAAGTCCAAGGTCAAGGTGACGTTAAGTCAGTGTCTGGCTCCTGGCTTGTAGAAGCATCACCTTGCTGGATCCTCAAGCAGCAAGAAAAGGGAAAGTTCTGTAGGAACACGAATCCCATTTGTGAGGCTCCACACTCATGAGTTCATCACCCCCTCCACCTTACACACACACACACACACACACACACACACACACACACACACAACCGAAGGTCCTGGTCCTAGCTCCAGCACATGGAGGGCACCACACACTGAGGACTGGTCTCAACACACAAATTTAAGGAAGGCAGTAGAAAGCTTCGGGTCCTAATGGAATATAAGGTGAAGGTTGTATGACTCACTCTCTTGCTTACTTCTGACCCTGAGATGCTGGCAACGGATAGAGGAGGGAGGCAGGAAGGTGGGTGTCACTGCAAGGTACTCTGGGAAGGGGGTTGTCGCAGTGGGCACTGGGCACTCGGCCATCAGGGGGCCTCTAGTAGGCACAGTATATACCTGAAGCTGAATGTGAAGGCAGCGGAAGCTGTTTTTAGGAGCAGTCTAGATCTGCTCTGGACACTAGCAAACTTGGTCCTGCTTTCCTTTTTGTAGAGTGTTATCCTTTAACAAAACAGCCACCCTTTTCAACAGATCATCTGTGCCTGCTTGCAAATGCCCATCACCAGCAGTCCTGTTGATTGCTGGCATTCCCTCCGAGAAACTCCCTCCTCTACCTCCCACTCCCTCCTCTACGTCCCAGCTATTATACAGTTCTGCCCCATTTGCTGGGACTTCAGGGCTTGGGAAGTGCTGGAGTATATTAGCTGAGAAGGTTATGGAGAAGGGAAGTGCTCTGAAGAAGCCATCATCTGTGCTGGGAAGACTTTAGTGAGGCAGCTGCTTTGGGGTCACCCACACTCCCATAAATAGCCACGTAAGGTAGTCCAATAACCTGTTGGTTCCCCAAGTTAGATTTATGAATTGTATTTGGGTTCTTCTTCTGGCCTTACAAGGAAGAGGTGGATGTTTCTTTATGTCTCCCCAGGAAGAGAATTCTTGAACAGTCCCAAAGTGTGCAGGAAAGGCAGGTGGACCACCAACTAGTAGGACAGTTATAGATAATTGAGCAGCAACAAGGAAGTTAACCAAGTTAGCCAATTCTAGAAACACTAAAGAAATTCTGCGCACACATGTATGAAAGGATTGTGACAAACTTGTCTTCTTATTCTCAGTTCCATTATGGTCAGCACAACCACCGATACCACCACCAGTTTAAGGAGCAAGGGAGTTTCTATTGCCTGGACTTCTGGAAATATCAGGAGACTAAGAAAAGGGCTTTACACATAAGCGACTTGCAGGCTCATTGAGATAAGAGGCAGCCTGGAGAATCCAGGGCAATGAAAGACTTCCCTGGGGCCTAAAATCAGAGCCTGATCCATGAGAGAAGGAATCCTTGTTGCTTTTGGAGGCTTTCTGCAGGACAGGGGTTTGGCCTGGAGCAGGGCCAGAGGCAGCCCTGCTAGCCTGGCAGAGAGAGTAAGGGGTACAGCAGAAATGTTCCCTCCCAAACCTACTTGGAAATTAAATGCCCACTGTGACGGTGGGGAGTGGTGGGGTGGTACGTGCGACCATGGAGTTGGACAGTTAGCTTGGGGAGGTTTTCTGATGAAAAGCATGAGCTCAGTCCTTGTCACCCTCCCTCCCCCATTTTCTCACCATGTGATGTGTTCCACCATTTGTGAAGTAGTAAGAAGGCCCTTATTGGATTTACAGCTCCTCAATCTCAGACTTTGCAGCCTTCGGAAATATATAAGCCAAATCAACATACTGTTTAGCACTTTCCCAGTCTGTGGTGTTCTGTCATAGCTGCCAAGGTGGCTTGTCATTGTGCCCCCCACCACAAGGAAAACAAAAAATAAGCTCTGGTCCAGCAGGGCCAGCCTGGGTGGGGGGAGTCTCACCTGTCCCAACATACTCCCTTAAAGGTATTGTCCTCAAGACTGTCTTAGATTCAGATTGCTATGGAACCACCCTTTGTCTTGGGCCAGAGCCTTAATTTGTGCCAGTGATCACCAGTGATGGGCTCTCAGCTCTCCCGCCTTCTGGTATTTCATTAAATCTGACTCTGTGGGCTCAGGTGGGGCTGCCAACCTAAAGTCTGGTGTTGGAGAGCCATGTGCCAGAAGGAAAGGCTTTCCTTGTGGAGACAGTGAAATTTTGATGTTTCTTCTTTTGCCTGTTGAAGCCTTTTGCCTTCTTGAAGAGTTTGCATATTATTAGAAGGTGCTTCATACAGATTCATCTTATAAGAATAAACATACATGGAATACGACCCCTTCTTAGTCTCCACGTGCACATCTGTACCCCTGACTGTGATGGTTGGTATTATCAACCTCAGAGAATCTCACCTCACCCAGGAGACTTGGCTCTGAGCATGCACTGGAGGACTGTCTTGGAGTTTTTTTTTTTTTGGGGGGGGGGCTACCACTCTCTGGGCCTGGGTCTGGACTGTATAAAATGGGAAAAGCAAGCTAAGCAGAGTCGTGGGTTCACTGCTCTGCTTGTGAATGTAATATGACCAGCTGCATCAAGCGTCTACTGCCTTGACCTCCCAGGGTAAAAGACTATGTGCCCTTTACACCAGAGTAAACTTTTTGTCCTTTAAGGTACTTTTGTCACAATATCTCTGACAAAAGGAACTTTTGTCAGAGTATCACAGCACTGACTTTATTCAGCAACAGTTGGTGGAGCAACTGCAGGGTCCCAGGCACTGTCACAGATATCAGAATTACAGAGTTGAGCCACGTGGCCCCTGCTGTCAAGGAGAGTGGCCTGTACTGTGGCTGTTACCTATAAAAGTTAGACTCCATGGTATGAGTTTCCAGCAGAAGCCCCATCTCAACAACTTGTGGACAGGAAAGGAAGGAAGAATTGAGGCTCAGGTGGCCCACTCTCCAAGGCAAGGCTGACTATGAATGTGGACCATTCCTGGGGGAGCTGCTTTAGCTCACTCATTTCCCGCAGTTTGCCTTCCAAAACCTCTCTCCACGGGATCACAGCTTTATAAGGGCAGGAATAAGTGAACATGAGTATTCTCTACTAGATCTTCAGTTCTGCAGGCTCTAAGGCCCCTGCTCCATGTCTCTGTCCTCTTTATTCCTCTGTTCCCTGTCCCAAGCTTGCCACAATGACCTACATCAGCCTAGAGCCCCTCCCTGCTCCAGACTGTCTACACCTGTGGCAGGTTAGAGTAGCCAGTGATATCAGACTATCAGACTCAGCTCCTCACAAAGACAGGCTTTCTCTCCTTGTTACTGTGTTCTGGAAGAAATGGATCTTGGGTTCTTGGGAGAGCTGCTTATTGTAGAGAAGGGCACAGAGCAGGGGCAGGAAGTGAGGCTTGGGATCTCACTGGGCTTTACCACTTCCCAAGGTCTTTCTTCCTCATGAGGAAGGTTATGATATCCTTCTCATGTACTTCTGAGTCACTTCAAGTTGTAATTTGAGCATGCAAGAACATTCCCTTAGTTTAAGACTATGTATGTATATGTATGTGTATATGAATGTATATGTATGTGTATATGTATGTTTCCTTTCAGGTGGCTGAGTGAGGTGGTGTGGGACTGCACTGTGTGTGTGTGTGTGTGTGCGTGTGTGTGTGTGTGTGTGTGTGTGTGTGTGTGTAGCCCCATGTGTGTGAACTTAAACCAAAAGAGGCAAGACATGATTTTGGAAATTCCTTTATAAGGAAGTAACGGAGTGCATGCCGGGTGGTGAGGAGTGGGTCCTCTTGAAAGAAATCCCCTCCTTGTTTGAGCTCCTAATTGTTCTGAGCCCTGCAGTGAAATACACAAGACACGTGTCCTTGTAACTTTTCTCCTTTAAAGTTGAGACCACTTGCACAAGGGTGGGCATCATCCAAGCAATCCATTTCCAGTGTCTCCAGGCAGAAAATTATGTTGGCATCAATCTACTGCTCAGACATGTTCCTGAAAGCAAATCCCAGCATGCCGAGGCCCTTCATGGAGCCATCTTATAAAGGTACTTTTTCTGTTACTGTGACAGAAGCAGGTTAATGGAGAAGTCTGTTTCAGCTCCCAGTTTCAGAGGGTGCAGTGCATCAAGGCAGGAAGGCCTGATGGCTAGAGAGACTTGGTCCATGTTAGTGAGGCCTGTGGCCACTGTCACATGGCAGTGGAAGCTGGAGACAGAGAACGTAAGTTGGGCTGTACTACGAACTTACAAAGTCTGCCTCTAGTGGCCTAGGTCCCCCAGTTAGGCCCCCAATCCCACAGTCCTGTGCCTTCCTCAGACAGTGTGACTGGCCAGCCTGGGACCAAGTGTTCAGACACAAGAGCATATGGGGGACATTTCACATTCAAGCCACAATACCTGACTGTTGGGCCAATCCCCCTCCTGCAGTAGCACACTGAAGCAATGACCACCCTGGTGTGGTGACTCACTGTAGTGCCTTTGAATTGTGTTGTCTTGAAAGCTGAGTTCTGAGCTAAGAGAAAGACATGGTGGTCTTGAAGGTCTGGGCAGTGAGAAGAAATGGTCAGGGTGGCATAACACGGGCTTGGTCTGGGCTCACTTTCTCTAGAGTTGTGCTCTCTGCCTCCACAGAGGAATGACAGAGTGCAGAGGGGTAGAGCAAGGATGGGGTTGTGAAAGGGCTGCGTTCACGAGAGCCTGTGGAGCCTGGGAGGAATTCCACACCCTGGAAAGAAGGGTGGAATGGCCACTGAGAAAGCCCCCATCACTGGGGCCATTGTGCAGAGGACAATAGTGTCGCTGCTGCCTTGCCCGGGCTCTGCGTGCAGGAGGATGTGGAATGCCAGGCTGCCTGGCAGCGCATGGAAAGAGCAGGACTCCGGGGCAGGCTGGCATTTCACACATGTCCCTCCGGCTGTCTGGTGCGTGGTTGCCAGCGAGACCCAGGAAACGTCTGTGTGATGGCCCACTTCCTAGCTTAACAGTGGCCGTGGGAGGACGGTTGTTCTTGTTCAGGAATCTGCCTTTTGTTATCCGCAACTTTTAATGACCAACAAAGAATATTTCTCACTGCCTCTCAGCTAATTTCTGATTTTATGGTGATTGGTGTCTCTTGCCTAATGAGCCCCCCCCCCAAAGATCTGATATTCCCTGGTTGGCCCAAGATAGAATCCTGAGTGGTCAAGAGCTTTGAGTTTTCTCAGTCCTTCAACTCTTTATCCCTTTCACCCAGGCAACTTCCTAGACCATCTCACATTCAGGAACCACTTAAGTTTAGACATGGAAAGCAAGAAAAACTCAGGCCTATGGGCTAAACTTATCCTTGTGACAGCGTTGATGAATCTCTGTTAGTCAGCAGGAGCCGTGTGCTGGACAGGCTGTGTTTCAGAGCTTTTCCCATGACAGCACACACTGTGTCCATGTGTGGGGTGTATGTAACGCTGACTCCTCTGGCACCCTTAAGCTGGCTGCTGAAAGGATCCTAGATGCCAGCTCTGCAGGCGGCGAGCAGGTGCAGAAGATGGGCAACACGAGGAGGTGACAGCTCAAAGCTAGTCACAGCACCTGTCCGCACAAAGCAACCAAGAAACGTGGAAAGCAAAGTCCCGAACAGCCTGAAGATTGCAGGTCCCAAGCAAAAGCCTAAGAGGCAGGAAAGACCTCCCCTCCCTCGAGGTTCCCAGGGGGAGCTGGCCCTCCCCACATCTGGGTTTTGGACATCTGGCTCTCAGCAAGTACTGAGGGAAGAAGTGTGTGCTGTCTGATGCCACCCAGGTCCTGGGAACTTGTCACAGCAGCCAGTGGGAAGTTAGCCAAAGCTTAGGAGAACTGAACCAGACCCGCCTGTATTAAGATGTATCCATAAAGCAATGGAGCTTTGTAGCTAAGGAAAGAATTCTTCAGGTATCCAAGGAGGAAAAAAAAATCACCTGTAACGGGGAAAAATAAGATAGACCTTGGTGTTGAAACACTAAAAATCATCTATAAAGTGGTGTCCACAGATGTACTCCAGGTATATAAAACCCTGCTTCCATTCTTCTAGTAGGAACATGGGAGTATCCAGAGAAAATGGTGTCCATCCTGGGGTACAGGCTGAGCCCCCTTGAGAGAACCTCAGGGTATAGCACAAAATCATTTGAGAGATGGGTACACAAACTTTAGGCCATGGGCTGGTAGGAGGCAGAGAACTTACTGCTTTGTGGGGTGACTAAGCAATGTGAGAAATACAGTTCTCAAAACAAATCTTTGGGCAGCTGAGATGGAGGTAAATGGAGGTAAATGTGCCTGCGACCAAGCCTTACAACCCGAATTCTGTCTCTGAGACCCACATAATAGGAGAGAGCCAACTCCTCCAAGTTAATCTCTAACCTCCACAACCACAAAAAAATTTTAAAAAATTTTACCATCCTAATAATGGGCTGGAGAGGTGGCTCAGTGCCTAAGAGCATTGGCTGCTCTTACAGAGGACCTGGGTTCAGCCCCCACATGGCAGCTCACTATCTATAATTCCAGTTCCAGGGGATCCAATGCTCTTGTCTGGCCCCCATGGGCATTGCATGGTACAGGTACACTTACATACATGCAGGCAAAACACTTACACACGTAAAATAAAAATAGACAAATCCTAACAATATGCAAAGAGCAATTTCAGTGAGGCAGAGATTTATGGCTATTTACCACATAGTAATATCTTATTTCACAAGAAATAAAAAAAAGTGGAATTGGGGAGATGGCCTAATTGGTCAAGTGCTTGCCATGCAGGTATGAGGACATGAGTTTGGATGCCCAGCACCCACGTGACAAGCTGAGCTCAGCACAGTTTTGGCTTCAGTACTTAGGAGGCTGGTGGTGGTGAAGGGTGGATCCCTTGAACACGTTGGCCAGCTAGCCAGATTAATTGGAGAGTACCAGGTTCAGTGAGAGAGCCTGTCTCCAAAAAAGAAGGCAGAACATGATTGAAGAACATATCTGATGTCAACCTCTGGCTTCCACATGTGTGTACACCTGTGTACCCATGCACCTGTACACATGGACACATGCAAATTTTATTTGAATTAAACATGCAGACATTTCTTTGCCATCACTCATAAACACTAAAGCAACCATTTTCATAGCCTCTACATTGCACTAGACATTAATAAGTAAGCTAAAGATCATTTAAAGTATACAGGGGCTGTGTGTAAGTCTTATGAAAACCACATAGCATTTTATGTAAGGGCATGAACCTCTGGATTTTTATAGCTGCAGAGGGTCCTAGAATCAAGTACCTCAGATTCTGGCTAATTATCCATGCATATTGCCTGATGCCCACTGCACATGTATGAAAAATTCGAGTACCAATCCATGTGGAGGCTTCAGAACTTGAGTTTTAGTTAAAGAACTATAGACTTCACGTATTTTCTATATCAGGTCATTCCATTTACCTCCATAGAGGTAAAAGCCAACCATTTTTCAGGGACTGTGTTAATGAGGGGAGGTTTTAAGAGTAGAGAATCCATTTACTGAAGCTAAGGCGTGCTGGGCATGATTCCTTGCAGTGCGGTCATCACTGAAGCCTCGGTCACCAGGTCTGTTTCTCCTCCATGAGTACAAGGTTTTCATGAACAGTGGGAGAGAGAAGTCTGTACAGTCACAACGCAGATTTGGAGTTGATAAATCATGATGTGGACCTCAGCCCCAGCAGACACCCCAGATAGATCATCCTCCTCTTTCCACTATGGCTGTGGCTTCTTGGGGAAGGCTGGATGCTTAGTAGAGGAGAAGACAAGAAGCTGGCACCCCCAAAGTGTAACTGTAGAGGCTGAACTCAGCAGCTTTCTCTATATAGACTGTTTCCGTGGCCTACTTGTCTATTTTTTCTGAGTCTGTATCAGCTCTGTACCAAAGACATCTTAGTGTCTTTGACTGAGAATAAGTTAATTGTCACATTCAATGAATATTCAAGCAACTCTTATGTCTCCACCCTCCTATCTACTGTGTGCTGGTGGCTAGGATGAATTGACTTGGGCTAAGCTGAGCTCAGGGCCTTGGAAGGCAGCTGTGTCCTAGATAGGGCAGAGGGGCTGACAACAGTCTCTCACATAACCCTGCTAGGTGGTAAACTGCCTGGCTGATAAGAGATTAGCTGGCCACCAAAGCCCCTTGTTCTGAGAAGAGACATCTTGGTCAGTGACCTTCAGTTCTTATCTGCATTTACTCAGGCTCTTTGTGAAAAGCCTCCCAGACTTCTCTGTAAAGGGGCACCTGTTTCACCCTTTTTTCCTGGAACCTTGCCTCTCTTGCACATTTTCTAAGGCTGCCAACTGTTTCCCTATATAAACCTGTAATCTTGGAGAAATAAACTGTTTGCAAAAGACAAACCATTCCAGGGGTAAAGCTCATCACTCTTGCTCTGGCCTCATCTCAGTTCTGGGGGCCAGGATAGGAGGAGGCATACTTGTGAATAGTGGGAAATCTCCGCACTGGTGACATAATGGGAAAAATGTCAAAATGTCTCACCATTGAGAGACAGCAAGAACGTTCGGGTGGGACATATCTAGGGCAGAGTTAATAGGTTGTGAGAGTATGTTGGGGTTGAGGGTCAGACTTCTTGGACCCCAGCCTCAGCTCTGCATTACCCTCGCATAACTGAGAACTTGGCTTCTCTGTGCCTCAGTTTCCCCATCTATGACATGAGGGCAATGATGACAGAGTCCTTGGGACTGTTGTGAGTTTGAACACATTACCGCAGCATGCCTGGAGCACAGTGGCCACTGCAGGGCATCTTTCTGTTGCTGTCAAGCTAGAAGCAGTAAGTGCTGCAGGAGTGGGCTAAGGAACAAGAACAGGATGGCATCTGCAGGGCCCAGCCACTTCGCCTCAAAGATGGTGCCAACGAAGTGTGGACATTAGCAGTGGGATGTGCCATGTCTCCTGATGTTCATAAACAGGGCTGGCCTGGATAAGGTCAGGTGACAGGTGACCAGCTTTGTAGCCACCATTGCAAACACTTTGGCCGAGACTCTCACACACGGAAGGACTCGTGGAAGAGCAGAGGAGGACAGGCCTGTGGTTGCCTCTGGCTGGGAGTGGGTAGAGGGAGAAGATGAGAGACCAGTTATGAAGAGGAGGAAGTGACAATGGCATGGGCCAATGTAGTCCCCCTGGACACAGGAAAAGTGGGCAGATGCCAAGTGGGGCCGGCAGTCGGATCCAGCATGATGTTCTGCTGGGTGGGATGTGAGACAAGGAAGGACGCCATGAAGACGGCTGCAGGTGTAGCCGAGCAAACGTGAGCTACGTTACCTGAGATAGCCAGTCCCAGGCCATAGCAGACTCTCTTCTGGCCAGGTTGATTGTTTCTGGGTTGCTGTTGCATAGTACCACAGACTGCTGGCTTAAAAACACCAGAAATGTGTTCTCAGGTTCCACAGACTAGAAGTCTGAAATCAAGGTGTGGACCAGACCACTCCTGAGGCACCTGGGTTGAACCTGCCTCACCTCTTCCTGTCCCTGTGACGGCTGTCCACCCTGCCTCTGCTGTCACCACTTCCTGTCCCTGTGGTGGCTGTCCACCCTGCCTCTGCTGTCACCTCTCCCTGTCCCTGGGGCGGCTGTCCACCCTGCCTCTGCTGTCACCTCTCCCTGTCCCTGTGATGGCTGTCCACCCTGCCTCTGCTGTCACCTCTTCCTGTCCCTGTGGTGGCTGTCCACCCTGCCTCTGTGTCACCTCTCCCTGTCCCTGGGGCGGTTGTCCACCCTGCCTCTGCTGTCACCTCTCCCTGTCCCTGTGATGGCCGTCCACCCTGCCTCTGCTGTCACCTCTCCCTCTCCCTGTGGTGGCTGTCCACCCTGCCTCTGCTGTCACCTCTTCCTGTCCCTGTGGTGGCTGTCCACCCTGCCTCTTCTGTCACCTCTTCCTGTCCCTGGGGTGGCTGTCCACCCTGCCTCTGCTGTCACCTCTTCCTGTCCCTGGGGCGGCTGTCCACCCTGCCTCTGCTGTCACCTCTTCCTGTCCCTGGGGTGGCTGTCCACCCTGCCTCTGCTGTCACATTGCATCCCTGTCTTTGCTGGGAGTTTTTCTCTCACAGCGGACTCCAGGCTTGCTGGATGGGGGCTACCTCATAACTTCATCTTAACTTGGTGACCTCTGTAAAAACCCATTCCAAACAGCCTTCCACTCGAAGGGACTTAACAGCAGTGGTTGGGAGACATCCAGGTAGCAATTTGGGGCAGGTAAGGCTCAAGTCCAGGGGCAGGTCTGGGCTGGCTGCAAGCCCGGGGTCTTCACCATGTTATAGGCAGTTTGCAGCTCCACGGGGTTTCTAAGGCCGTGAGAACAGGCAGGGTAGAAACTCCAGCAGGTTTGGAAGAGCACCCGCAGGGCAGCAGAGGAGAGCAAGCAGGAGGGGAAGACTCAGCAGGCATGGCAGCCTGGGGTCCAGGAGGAGGAGGGGAAACCGAGTCTGGCAAGGGGGTGCTGGCAAAAGCACAGTTGTCAGTGAGATGTTGGGATAAAAAGTGCCTTGTTCACAAGTCTGGCCAGGTGTGGTGGCACGCACCTTTAATCCTAGCACTTGGGAGGCAGAGGCAGGCTGATCTTTGTGAGTTCAAGGCCAGCCTGGTCTACAGAGTGAGTTCCAGGACAGCTGGGGCTACTGGGAGACCCTGTCTCAAAAAGACCAAAAAAAAAAAAAAAAAGCCTGTAGGTTTTTAGACTCTGCTTGTTCTGTGTTTATTCTCTAAACAGCCACAGAGGGTAAAAAACTTCACCCCATGGGAGCTACTGTTTACTGTGGGAGATGGGTGAAACAGTTAACACATAGGGCAAGGGCGCAATGTCATGAGCCGCCAGAAGTGCAAATTAATACCACAGTGAGATATCTTTCCACACTCACTGAAATTACTGAAATTACAAAAATACCTAGCACTACCAGGGCTCAGAGAGGCCGAGGAAAAACTGGGAAAAAGGAGCCCACGGGGGACCTAGTGAAAACAGTGCGGGGGGGGGATAGGCCGCGTGCCGCGGCCCGGGGGGGGAACGGCGCAGGGATGAGGAGAGATATAGAGAGAAGAGAGATACGAGATGGAGATACTAGATAGAAGTGAGGATATAGAGGAGGATGAGGAAAATTGGTTATGAGAGTAAAGAAAGTATTTATAGAAGCATAGAAGAGCTAATATTAGAGAGTAGTTAATCTATACGAGAGACGGAATATAGAGAAGATAGTATATTAGATATAAGATATATGAGATAATATATATAATATATTATATAATATAATATATATTATCTATTATATATTAAATTTATAATATACAATATATAATATAAAAATATATATAATATATATTATATGTATAATATATATTATATATATTATATATATATTTGAGGAGGTATCTGCCCTGTAATCCAGCAGGTTTCATTACCAAGAGAAGAAGAAAGACATCCACAAAGGCATGGGATTCTACAGAGCAGCCTTAGCTCTCTCGGCCTGCAGCTGTGTTCAGCTTTTAGTTTTATAACAGCATTTCTCCCTAAAACAGTAGAGAATTTGTGCCAATTGATAAATTATTGCACTTAGTATTTATTCAAATAACTTGAAACTTTTCATTTCTTTTTCCTTAAAAAATAAAAGCTACAGATTCTCGTTGATACCGGGAGCAGTAACTTTGCTGTGGCAGGCGCCCCACATTCCTACATAGACTCCTACTTTGATTCAGAGAGGTGAGTGGTATACACACAGCTGTAATGGCTGAATTTGGGGGTGCCACCTGGATTAGCACCCTTCAGAATATACTAGATGAAAATAGCTATAAAGCTATCTCTTTCTAAAGGAGCTGTGTATGTGTCTGTATGTTTGTACATGTACCTATATGCACACACGTATGTGGAAATGCACACATACATATCTATTTCATTCAGCATCCGGCTCTCCTAATAACTTAATATATTCACATGAAATTCGCCTCTTGAAACTTCAGCTACAAGTTGGTTGGTTACACCAGGGCTGTAGGAGGCTCACGAACCTTTGATATTTACTGCAGTCCCTCTGTTTCCAAGTGGAAGCTGTGAAACGGAACAGGATCCGGAAGTGTGAGGCTGTCCAGGGCAGAGGCAGGATGATGCCCTCCCCCCCAAGCTCAGGGCATGCATCTACGGCTGCCCAACCATCTACCCTTAGTCCTGTAGCTCAGGAGGGGTTTGGGGTGGTTCACAGAAACCCCTTGCATGGCAAGTGTTTCTGGGAAAGAAATCTTACACTCAGGGGAGGCTGTTTCTATTCACTTCAAATAAAGATAGCAGTGACAGATCAAGGAAAGGTCCCATCCAAGTCCAGTTTGATGAGCCACAAGTTGACAGGAGTGTGGGTGACCTGGGCAACTGCAGCACGGTGACAACGACAACTCCCTGTATGGCCTGCGGGCAGCTCTACCACTGAAGAATCCTCTCCTCAGCACTGCTGCTGCTTATCTGAAATGTGTGTGTGTGTGGGGGGGGGGTGTCTTGTAAGTTTTAGAGCTTCTTGAGTCTTCTAAGTTTCTTGTGAGTTTCAGGAGCCTGCCGCACCTCCTAGGTTCAGAATGGGCCAATCCAGAGAAACAGCCAAGAGGGGTGCCAGAGTAATTATGAAATGGAATGGAATACTAGAGCCCAGTAAAGGGCTGGAATACAGCCAGCTTTCCCCATGATCAACCAGGAGCCCCACTTAGGATGCAGGGAACCCCCTGGCCCCAGCAGCCTGGTGACCATGTGTAGAAGCCCCGGGATCCACAGTCACCCACCTCTCACAACCTGAAACTACTTTAAAGCTGTATACCATTTGAATTCTCATCCATTCTTCTGAAACTAAACCTTAAGCTCAGCAGGCAAGTGAGCTGACTAGTAGGGGCTTGATTTTCACGGTCACGAACTGTCTGTAGGGTGACACCTGTCACCTCAGAGCCCCCTCCTAAGCATCCTTTTCATCTTCTCACTAGTCACTTCCTCATCTGTAGTCTTTTGTTCCGGGGTCTGAAAGGCAGCTTTAGCAGAGGGAGAGAAGATAGAAATGAAAGCCACTGAGCACTTTATTAAAGTAGTGTCCTGCAGGGTGGAGGAGAGGTTGCAGAGGAAGCCCTCCCGCCCATGCCTCCCACCCACAGTATACCTCGGCTCCACTCCAGTGGCAGAAATGTCAGGGTCTCCTGTTCGAACAGCTGAAGCTGCCTGCTAAGGAGAGGACGGAGTCGGCCAGTGCCAGGTGGCACCTCACAGCACCTCAGAACTACAGGCCGGCCCCTCCCTCCCGGAACTTAGAGCTTCTGTATGACTCTACTTAGTAATCACCAACACCTGTCTGGTGATTACTTTGGAAGCAAGGAGATTAATGGACGCCCAGACGTTGCTGCTGTTGCCTTGAGCATGTGTAGAATGGGTGGTTCTGTGTGTGTGCCAGGAGGGTTGGGCCCAGATGGTTTCACTAGTGCTTCACCCAGGCCTCAGCCTCTGCACAGTCCCTGTCCTCCCATCCTGTGCCCTGGACTACTGTTCCTGGAAGGACAGAGAGTTGCTCTAGATCCCTCATACATATCCTTGCAGCCTAGGAAGCCAAGGAGTGAGGAACTTGTCTGCGTTTCACTTTCAATACCAGCAGCTCCCAGACCTTAGCCCAGCACCCTCTTCTTGCAACAAATGCCTTGTAATGTCCTATCATGAAACTGAAGACCATATATCTGCCCATGTACGTAATTCTGTAAACTTGAACTGCCCCCAAACATATCAAGCAGCAGCATAATCCTGCAAATAGGAAATGCCACCCCTGACCTTGTGTAAGGGAGGCGGGTCACAGCATAGGCACACTGACGACACTGTGTAAAATGACTTCATATTGTGAAGGTGATGCAAATTACTTTTGCATTTAACTTGGGTCCCCTCTCCAAAATATCTCCGTATGCAAACATTCCCAAATCCTCAATTTGAAATGTCCAAAGTATTTGGGACAAATTACACTAAGCATAGATAGGGGGATGAAAACGAGGCAGGGACTTAGTATAGCTACTGGCTGACCACTCGATGCCTGAAATAGAGGCTGAAGACTGACTGACTGTGACTGGTACCAGAGCAGCTTGGGCTGCTGAGGGGATTTTCCAAAATGGTGAAGAATCCTGGTGAAGTTAAAAAAGAAATGTGTCAGGGCTGGAGAGGTGGCTCAGTGGTTAAGGGCACCTGCTGCTCTTGCAGAGGACCCGGGTCAAATTCCCAGCACCCACATGGTAACTAACAACAGTCCATAACTCCAGTTCCAGGAGATCCGATGCCCTCTCCTAATCTCCATGGGCATTGCATGATGCAGGTGCACTTATACACATGTGGGCAATATACTCAGACACATAAACTAACATAATAAATAAAATATTTTAAATTAAAAAAGGAAAGAAAAGTGTCATCTGCTCTCAATTTATACACTGTGTAATTAATGCCTAATTGTATTAAGTCTGTCAATAAAACTTAGGGCACATGAGAAAGGGGTGCCACACCTGGGACTCAAACAAGCTTTCCACTTTGTGCATGTCCAGAGACTTTGGGAAGCCACGAGGCAGGGGGCAGTCCTCTATTTTACACGGTTTCCTGCCCCTTCTAGGACAGCTGCCCACAGCTAAACCCAACTCCCTCATTTTCCAAACCTGCCCCAAGAGGACAGCACCTTCCCTCCCAGAACCACTCCTCCAGTGGACCAGCTCTGCGGGGTTCTGGTCTGGTCTGAAGATTTCTGTTTCCCCATACCTGATGGGCGTGGACATACAGAGGGAACATAGGGGACACAGGATTCAAACAAGGAAGCTTAGAACGGGTGCACAGCCCGCCCTCCTAGCAATGTTGTCATTTCCTTATCACAGATCTGTTGGTATAAGATCTAGCAGACAGAAGCAGTAGAGCCAGAGCGGGGTGAGTTCAGGTGATGTGGACAGATCGGAGCCTGGTGCAGACGTGCACGCGTAGCACCTGGGGGGACTTGTCCAGCCAGGAGGCAAATAATTGGTAGTTCCTCGGCAGCTTCATTCTCAGCTTCACTAAGGTCAAAATGTGCCTCTCCACCCAGGCAGCCATGTAACATGCCATGCCATTCTTGAGATCGACACAGGGGATAATAATAGTCACACCACTGATGCTGTGTGCTCTGTTACTCAGTGTACATGCAGAGTCTAGCTGATGGTAAGCACCTCACATCCTTCTCACAGGATCTGCTTGTTGTCTGTGTGAACCCTGCTCCTCACCCAGGCTTCCATAGGAGACATTTTTGTGCCTTGTCTTTCCTTCCTTGTTGAGATGAACTTTGTGCCAGGTGTGTGAGAGGTGGGAACAGAGGTTCCCTTTATCCATACCTGTGGGCTGGGCTCCTCAGCTGTCTGCATTGGTAACAGTAGAAACTCTCTGTCATTGGAATTGCTAAGCCTTTTGTCCTAGTTTGGCTTCTGTGTTGTTGTGGAAAAACAGCCATGTTGCAAAGCGCCTTAAGGAGGAAAGGGTTTATTTGGCTCAGTCTTCCATGTCACAGTCTGTCATGGAGGCGAGTCAGGGCAAGAACTCGAGGCAGGAACCTAGAGGCGGTGACTGAAGCAGAGACCTTGGCAGAGCCCTGCTGACTGCCCCCTCACCCCCCCTGTTTCCTCCCCTGACTTCCTGGTTTGCCCAGTTATCTCTCTTAATAAGCCCAGGCCCACCTGCCCAGGGTTGGCACCACCCACAGTAGGCTGGGCCCTCCTACCTCAACCAGTAATCAACAAAATGCCCCTTAGATAATCACATAGGCCAATCTGATAGAGGAAGCTCCTCACTTAAGGTTCCTTCTTTCCAAGTGTCTCTACTTTGTGTCAAGTCAACAAACTAACCTCCCTCCTGCTATCCCACAAGAGAATCTAGACCCCACCCCACCCCACCCCCACCAGCTTTTTGACCACTGGACTTTCAAATCTGTTCTCTTCTTGTGGATACATACAAAGAAGCAACAAGACACTCCCAGGTCAGAGGCAGCCAAGGCTTCGCTCTCTGGTCTTGAACGTTCCCACTTCCTCCTGGCCAACGTCTGCTGAGGCCACAGGAAACTCATTTTTCTCTTACATTCAAATAGATGATTGTTGCTAGTATTTGCTCTTGGTGTGAACTGCACAATATTTGTTTGTCTAAGACCTGATGTCAACGATCTAAGGTATGATTTGATTTCAGCCATTGTATTTGACCAAAGCAGAGAACAGTCTCTTTCCTTCTCAGTTTCTGACAAAGACATCTTTTTTGGAATGCCGCTCTCTGCCCTGTGATGTTTGGGTGTCTGCTTGGCCCTCTGATCTCTTCGTTATAACAAGCCTCCTGGTTGAGATTGTTGGCCTGTGATTCAAGCCCCCAGCCTTCAGATATTCAGGTTTTGTGCTTTCTGAAGCATTGTACAGTAATTGGAGATTGGGCTTGGGGTTCTTTGAGAAGATCACTTTGATTTTTGGAAGATGTCGGTGCCATGAGTCATCTGTATGGCTCATCCCGACCACAAGTGTTGAATGCCCTAGTGAATTACTGTACAACAGCAGGAAAAAGAGCTGCATATTTTTAACTGCATTTCCTTTTTAACCAATAAAATTGCCTCCAGCCTGGTGGCTTGGTGAAGGCCCAGTCTGCACTGCCCTTGGCCTTCTCTTACCCAGGAGCCTAGGTCTGTCTGTTCATTAAAATCGCCTTCTCCTGCACTCCATCTGGGGTGAAGCACACAGAGACACTGAAGCAATCAACCAATTTATTTTTTGCTGCTGATACCTATAAGTGGGATTAGGGAACTGAAGAACCGCCTGGTGACTTTTTTGGAGACCAGACTGTCCCACAAGTGCTTCCCCAGAAATGGCGAGAGGTCTTTATGAATACTCAAGGAGTTTCTTGAACCTGCATATGGTTGACCTATCCAGCAAGAGCTGACTTTTTAAATTTTGAGCCTGAGAACTTGAACCACCTGGCTGGGTCTAAGGAGCCCACATATTAAGTTCTGGAGACTTCCAAAATCATAGACAAGTCAAAGAGGGACACACCTGATCACGGGGACTAGGCCAGCAAGCCCAATGCCAAACCCTGCAGTGTGCAGAAGAGCCCAGAAGTTGGTGGGCAGAGGTCATTAGGAGCCTCAGCATACTGGGGGGCAGGGCTGCTCAAGGACTGGGGCTTTGGGATTCTGCCTCTCAGCCCCTCCACCATCCTCTCTATATTTTCGGGAAATGATGGTGGTTCCTTTTGAAATAATGCACTGGGGGCTGGAGAGATGGCCTAGCGGTTAAGAGCACCGACTGCTCTTACAGAGGACCCGGCTTCGATCCCCAGCACCCACATGGCGGCTGAGAACCGTCTGAAACTCCGGTTCCGGGAGAACTCCAGTTCCAGGGGAATCCGAGACCCTCTTCTGACCTCCGCGGCATTGCACGACACGGGTGCACAAACCTACATGCAGACAGTACACTCATACACATACAAAAATAAATAAAATTAAAAAAAAAAAAAAAGAAATAATGCACTGGTCTGTTCTCTGCATCTACTGATTTACCTTTTTAGTCCTGCTTTCTCTGAACTCCGAGCAGAGGCAGAATGTCTTCCCAATCTGCTGCAAAGTGTTTTTGTTGCTGTGAGCAGACACTTTCCCGGTCACCCAGGGAATGGACCTTGCAAGTGAGGAGCCCATCTGGGGCTCTCTCTTGATCTGCTTAATTAATGTGCAGAGCAGTTGAGAATTAAAACATTCCAGTGCCAAGAGGTAGGATGTGAGCCAATGAAGATTTGGAGATCTTTTTAATTTAAAGTGATAGAAACTGTGTGCTCATAACCCGCAGGGTTGCTCCTGAGCTGTCTTCAGTTCTACCTTTGAGGTTCAGTAAAGGAACCCAGAAGAGGACGAGCTTACCATTAGAGCTTTTCCCATGTTGTCTCAGACTGTGCTTTTTCTACAAGGGTGGCCACTAACTGCACAGACAGAATTGGACTGTGTAGAAGCCTGCCACGCTGGGTCCTGAAGTTCCACCCCAGCCCCGCATTAGCTGCATCATCTTCCACCCAGGAAATGACAGCCCTTTCCTCAAACCACTTGGATTTTAACATGAGACAGTTTAGAGTTGTTCCATAGGAACATTTTCTAGAATAACAACAAAAAAACACCTTGAATTTACCAATAATAGCTCACAGATTGGAGAAAGATAGAAAGTGATAAAGTAATTATACTGATAAATATTTGTGTTCTGAGCCTGGTGTGCTCCAGAACTGCATTCTAAGTATTTCACATATTAAATCTTTCAATTTGCATAGGTAACCTGAAAAGTACGGTGATACATTAATCTCATGTTTAGTTTAAGAAACTGAGGTAGGTACAAGTTCAGTAACTTGGTCCCGAATTATAGAGATTGAACTTGAGTGTGCTTGAACCTGAACCCAGGCACTGTAATTCTCCCCTTTCTGCAAGCAGTGCCCAATATCCCTGTAAGGGCCAGCAGCCTTAACAGAAACCAAGGAGAATGAGCTGTGTGGAAGTCCTGGCCAGCTCAGATTCTTACTCTAAGGTGTGTGCTGTATGTAGCCTGGACAGGATGAACTAAAACAGCCTTTAAAGAGCAGTCCTTGCTAGCCCTGCAGAATACAAGGGGAGGGACCAAGGGTCCACAGGTGGTAGCTACAGGCCACGCCTCACTGGCTACTGCTTTTATAAAGTTTTTTGGGGATGCAGCCACACACACTTGCTTCTGTGTCATCTATGACTTTCCACAGCACAGCTACACAGCTGTGGCATTTGATCCAAGCCCTGAAGGCCTTATTGTGACTCTCACAGGGCAAGTTCTGGTGGCTCATGGGGAGCTCTGCATCGCCCCTATCTGCTTCCACTTTTCTGTCTCTTCCCCTCCACTCTCAGGAGACTGGTGTGTGTTTTTCATTGCTATGACAAAATGCCTGACAGTAGAACTGGAAAGTGGAAAGGTTTATTCTGTCTCACAATTTTGGGCTGCAGTCTGTTTTAGTTTCTTTCCCTTTGCTGCGATAAAATACCTAGGAAGGAAGAGAGGAAGCATTTATTTCCGGTCACAGCTCAAGGTACAGCCCATCATGCTGGCGAAGTCTCTGCAGAGGGGTGTGATAATGTACCACATCCACGCTCAAAATGCTGCTCAGCTCCACAGTGGGTGTGTTTTCTCGCTTCACCCAGAGTAATCAAGATACCCCCGCCCCCAAGAAATCCCCGCAGGCCCATCCATGGCAGCAAAAGCCTGAGGTGTAGGTCACGTGACATCCGCCAGTGGCGGCGGCGGCTACAGCAGAGGTGAGAGCTGCTGTTCCTGCTTTAGCCCTTAATCCTTCTCATTCAGTCTGAGACCCCAGACCATGGGATAACATTACTCCTCAGTTAAACCCCTTTAGAAATACACTTACAGACACACCCAGAAGTATGTCTCCTAGGTGATTCCAAATCAGGTCAAGTTGACAGTATCAACTATCAAGCTTGTGCACACAACTTTAACTTTCTGTCCTCATGTGCAGTCTCTCCTCCTAGAGTAACCTGAAGAGATCTATCTGCTTCTCCATTGCCTGCCTGTGTTGCTATAACCCTGTGTCAGTATCTCTCATCCTCAGGGCTGCACCCACCCATGCCAGGTTCTAGGTCACACCACAGTCCTCTTCCCCCCAGCATGCCATCAGCTTTGTCACCTGTATTTTGATACAAAGATTACCACCTCTGAGGCTTTGGGGAAGGACTGTGACACAGGGACAGCTCTGGTTCTGGCTGGAAAGACCTGGGCTTGGGGGTGGGGCTTGGGCACAGCTGAGTCAAGCAGTGGTGCCTGCCTCTGTTACTGAGCACCATGCCCGTGTCCCCACAGACCTAGAGTCCCTACATGTGCCCAGATGTGACATTGCCCTTCAGAGGCTTATATAGCAAAAGGAGAACCTAACTCAGGAGTCTGACTTGGTAATGGGGGAGACCACAGCTCCAGAGGTTCACACAGACACCGTGGCAGTCCCTCCATGTGGCACGGAAACCAAGTTCCCTAAGAGTTCACGCTCATGTCTGGGAAGAGTGCCTTGATCCACATGAACATTGCTTCATAGACTGTATAGGACACTGTCAACCACCATGGTCAGCTTTGTCACCAAGTGTGCTTCAGAAACATGTGCTTCTGGACAGAGTATCACGGACTTTTCTTCTGTCCGACAGGTCCAGCACGTACCGTCCCAAGGGCTTTGACGTCACTGTGAAGTACACACAGGGAAGCTGGACGGGGTTAGTGGGTGAGGACCTTGTCACCATCCCAAAAGGCTTCAACAGCTCTTTCCTCGTCAATATTGCCACTATTTTTGAGTCCGAGAATTTCTTTTTGCCTGGGATTAAGTGGAACGGAATCCTGGGACTCGCTTATGCCACCCTGGCCAAGGTAAGGCACGTCCATAGATACAAGTTAATCAAGTGATGGGATGAGACTGAAAACCAGTCATTAAACATGGAGTCCTGGGGCAGTCTGGGTGGATATCACTAAGAATCACATGGGTGAAAGTTTCCCAGGATCACACCTCATCATTCCCAGGGTTTCTGTAACTTAACTATAGTTTATGGTAAATGGCAGCCTTTGAAACTGCAGGATGCAACACTGACCTTGGAGTCCAGGCTGAGGTCAGGAGGCAAGCATGTGCACAAGGAATATCACAGGTGTGTGTGGAGGCTGGAGGCTGACATCAGACGTCTTCCTCAGTTGGCCTCCGCCTTACTTTTGAGACTATCTCTCATTGTACCCAGAGCCAACAAGCTCCAGGCATGCACTGCTTTATTTACTTGGGCTCTGGACGACCGAACTCCGGTCCTTAAGCTTGTGCAGCAAGCACTTTGTCAACTGAGCCATCTCTCCAGCTTAGCTTTGATTTTTGTTTGTTTTTGTTGGTGATGGTTTTAGTTCTGTTAAACATATTGGTAGGGGGCTGGAGAGATGGCTCTTGCAGAGGACCCAGGTTTGATTCCCAGAGATGGCCTTTCCTGCAGCCCCTGTTCCCGGGGTCCAGACTCCGAGAGCCCGCTCTGTTTACAGACGTGGGGGCTCCGGGGGAGAGGTTTTTCCACAGCCCCAGGTCGCTTTCACCTGCTGCAGAGCCAGAGCGGCTCAAGAGGCCTTTGTCTTCAGTTCCATAATGAACTTCATAGATGTGCAGACTGGTGGGAACTTGAGTTCCTATGTCTGTTTCCATTGACAGTGTGACCTTGGGCAAAGCATCACATCTCCATGTGACCAGAAATGAAAGATAAGAGTGTGGTTGATTTTATGCTAATTATTCTGAAGATCAGAGAGTAAACCTAAATTGAATGGAATTAATAATGTGAACAAACTACTTTGGAGTTGTAGGGTGGGTATCCAGACTCTTCACGTGACTTTTTAATTTTGTCATCTGTGAAATCCCAAGATTACTGACAGTTAGCTTTAGGCTGGCTGCATGAAGCAGGTGTGTATCCTTCCTTGCCCCTCTCAGGCAAGGAGACCAAGCTGCCCCCCAGCGGATCCCACACACCCCACAGTGTCCACCCAGATACAGACAGCCTCACTGCAGATAGCGATCACACACGGAGGTTGTGCTGGATCCCAGGGGGCTCACAGGACAGAGGCAGAACGAGTGGCCAGCTAGAAACTGACCAAGCAAGTGGGAGGCTTCTGTGTCATCATGAGGAGCTTGGCTGTCCCTCCTCGTAGTTGTCACATTTAGCTAGCAGCCATTCCTACACAGTAGCTATCAGAGAACGTCCTCAGAGTCTGCTGCCACCACAGCCACTGAGGATTGTTAAATCTGTGAAGAAAATGACAATGCAAGGGGGTGTGGTGGTGCGTGCCTGAGATCCCAGATACTCTGGAGGTCAGTAGCATTGAGTTCAAGGGCAGCCTGGGCAGCATGGGGAGATTGTTTCAAATAAAAGCCCAAACAAACAAATTCTGGAGACTCCTGGTGGCCACTCTAGGGTCTCCATTCATCTACGCCAAAGTCTAAACTCAGGTCTTGTCACTAACCTTCCTTCTTGACCACCCACCTGCAGTGCTGGCCCACTCCAGCCCATGGCGATTTCCAGAGCACCTCCCTTCACCTTGGACATTCTAGAGAAAAGAGGGTGTCCTCCAAGAGTAGAGCTGTGTGCAGGAGAGGTACCGCACAGAGGTCTTCTACAACTCTGCAGTGGGAAGTGACCAGGTTTTAAAGTTTGCCATGGCTAGAGTCCCCGGGGACTACCAGATGCTCAGTCCCAGTGGGTCAGCCATTGTCTGTTGGATGTCAGTCATAGAGGGAGGCAGTAGGACTTCGGCCATGACCGGAGCTGCTGGTGTGACTGTCTTCTCTCACCCCAAGCATCTAAGCCCAGACTGACAACCCACACCCTGGCAGCATCTCAATCGTTCCTGGACATGCTGTCACATTTTTGCAGCACAGCCTCAAGTGCCTTGTGGGAGGCTTTTGAGTGATCACACCTGGTCCCAAGCTTGTGTGCTGATTAACTGTGAAGACACAAACTAGAAAGACCAAGAGCTCTGGAGGGATGGGTAGTGTCTACACCAGGTTGCCTTGACTGCACCATGCATCATGAAGCAGTGATCCTCTTTTCCACCTCCTGCAGCCGTCAAGCTCTCTGGAGACCTTCTTTGATTCCCTTGTGGCCCAGGCAAAGATCCCAAACATATTCTCCATGCAGATGTGCGGGGCTGGATTGCCAGTGGCCAGATCTGGTACCAACGGAGGTAGTCTTGTGGGTATCTTTCAATCTTAAAGGGACGAAAAATCACAAACTGGTGGGGTTGTTTCTGTTTTATTAAAAACAGATCACAGGCCAGGCATGGTGGTGCACGCCTTTAATCGCAGCATTTGGGAGGCAGAGGCAGGAGGATCTCTGTGAGTTCAAGGCCAGCCTGGTCTACATAGCTTCTGTACATAGGTACAGAAGCTGGGTGTGGCATCGCACACCTTTAATCCCAGCACTCAGGAGGCAGGGGGATCTCTGAGTTCAAGGCCAGCCTGGTCTATATAGCAAGCTCCAGGCCAGCTGGAACTAAAGGGAGACCATGCCTCAAAAAGACAGAAAAAAATTAGGTACAGAGGCTGGAGAGTTGGCTCAGCAGTTAAGAGCACTGGCTGCTATTGCAGAGGACCTGGGTTCAATTCCCAGTACCCACATGGTAGCTAACAAGTGGCCATAATTCCAGTTAAAGGGATCTGATGCCTTGTTCTGACAGGCATTACACAACATAGGTGCACTTACATGCATGCAGACAATACTCTCATACACATAAAATATAAATAATAAATTTTTAAAAATTAGGTACCACAAAATTTTAGTAATCCTTGTCATACAATCTTGAAAAGATGGAGAATCAGGTCCAGCAATCCTTTCACCTTTCCTAATAATCCTGCCATCTAAATATGGTCCTCATTCCTTCATCAAACTCTGTCGCAGCTGTCTTACTGTCCTTTAAAGACATACAAACCACCTTGCTCTCAGGAGCAACCAGGGACAGTGGGGAATTGTGGCAAGTACCCCTCTCTAGGAAGGGCATGTTACCCATGACTTCATATACTTGTGGGGACACTTGTGTGTGTCCCTCCCTCCCTCCCTCCCTGCCTCTCTCCCTCTCTCCCTCCCTCCCTCCCTTTCTCCCCCCCTCCCTCCCTCCTTCCCTCCCTCCCTCTCTCCCTCCCTCCCTCCCTCCCTCCCTCCCTCCCTCCCTCCCTCCTTCCCTCCCTCACTCCCTCCTTCATTGCTTCTCTCTATTCATCCCAACACAGGCACATACCGCCCAGCAAAAAGGTTTATATTGAAATAGACTCAAGACCATTCCCCATGGGGTGCTGCAGCCCGAGCTTCCCTGGGGGGAGGGGCTATAACCATGCACTCTCAGGAAGGCAGGCACCTGTTCCCCAGTCACTGTCCTCTGCTCACACTCCTGGTGCCAGCATTTTGTTGCCTCCTTCTGAGGGGACAGGGTGGCCTAGGATTGTGGGTAGCATAGTTGGTTTTGTAAAACAGTGTTTTGAAGAGGGCCTCTCTTGTGGTCTACTCCCCTTGGCTCTGACTTCTGAGACACTAAACTGGAGCCAATCAGCATGGTTGACTGTTCCAGTGCATTCATTTGGGGGAAGTCTCCTGGAAGCTGGGGCTGTGTACAGTTTGTTTGTTTGTTTTTAATAAGGAAAACAAACCTCTGGGACATCTTGGTTAGATTAGGGCAAAGTTTTGTGGGACACAACCCCACCCAACTTCCCCTGAATGGGCAGCAGTGTTTAAGCATCTCTGTTGGAGACTAATCTCAATAAAAGGAAAGTATCAATTTGAGATACTTCACCTGAGTGCATGGCTGTATGGAAACTGTTGCTGTATCAGCCTATTTTTCTGCCTCTTACACCTGTTAAATAGTTATACCTGTAAATATCCCCCTCCCCCAGGTCCTGGGTGGAATTGAACCAAGTTTATATAAAGGAGACATCTGGTATACCCCGATTAAAGAGGAGTGGTACTATCAGATAGAGATCCTGAAGCTGGAAATCGGAGGTCAGAACCTTAACCTGGACTGCAGGGAGGTGAGTGCCTTCATCCCCATCTGCTTGTGCGTGCTGAGGGGCCTTAAATGTGGGTCACATTAGCTGGGACCTGGGTGTGACCTCAGGCGTTTCACATCAGAGGGTAGCTCAGAGGGTCCTTACAGGAAGACAGAGGGCCTTTATATACGGTAAGTTCAAATCTGTGAATTTCATACACATACTCCACAACAGCCTCCTGGTTTAAAAAGTAAGAATTAGCTTGAGATGGTTAGGAGACCTTTCCTCATCTCCCCCGGTCACCTTGGCCTGATGGTCCTTGACCTCTATTAGTGAGGACTTTTATGAGGATTAGGGGACAGAAGAGATTCAAAATAATAAGAATGAGACAGAACCTGTCATCAGCTTTATCTTCCATGCACCCCCTCCCAATGCACAACTCTGGAGAAAGAGTTTCCTAAAGATAGCTAAACTACGGCACCTTAAGCCCAAGTCTCCAAGACAGCAGTGTCTTAAACAGAAAGAGGCTGAATAGGACAGGGGCCTTTGTTCTTTGTCGGATTTTGTCACCAATAATTTTCTGTATGGTTTTTCACAAGAACCCTTGGGTCTTTGGCTTAAATAAATATATTTACAATTCTTAAAAAAAAAAAAGATACACTGACTAAATGATGGCACAAGGCAGACCCCATAGCTGTCACACCGCATCTCACAAGCTGTCCGCCCAGGCTCACACTCTATTGGCTGATTTTGTTTTTGTTTTTTGTCTTATAACATTAGGATTACACCACCTTGTGGGTGCTAGGAACCAAACCCAGCTCTTCTACAAGAGCATCCAGTGCTCTTAATTGCTGAGCTATCTCTCCTGCCCACTGTGAGCTATTTTTAAAATGGCTTTGAAGTCCACCAGCCATTTACCATATGGCTCCCTGAAGCACTTTCCTTCTCTGTGTCCATCACACACTCTTCAAATCACATTTTCACAAATACCTCTGATAAAACTCTGTTCTGTCAGGGTGCCACAGTCTCAAATCTATGAATCTACATTGTTCATCAGGATCCTGGGACAGAATCAATATGAAATGGAATGCAAACTGTGTTCTCATGCACATGCCTCTGATATTAACTTTCCTTCTCAAATGCAAATATGGGGGGTGTCCTCTTTGTTCACTCATAAAGTAATAGAAAGTGGATTTCTGAATAGTTTCCAGAAGTGGTGTCTATAGGGTCATTTCACCCTCTGAAGTCCATGGCTCATCCCTCGGGCCTCATGGGGAAAGGAACAACTTGGCCAGCCCCAAGGAGGCAAAAGCTCTGCCAGGGGCATTTGTGGACTTTGGTCCTGTCCCTTTCCTTTCTCGAGTGTCAGATTCCTTGTCTGTGGGTTGAGAATACTGGTCATGTGATGTGAAATTACGTGTAGCCACCACTGACCTCCAGGGACCATGGATGGTACAGAGGGATGGTGGAGGGGTGCTGAGGGATACAGCACACTCAACATCCTCTCCCCTCCGTGTTTCAGTACAATGCAGACAAGGCCATCGTGGACAGTGGCACCACGCTGCTACGCCTGCCCCAGAAGGTGTTCGATGCAGTGGTGGAAGCTGTAGGCCGCACGTCTCTGGTGAGTCCTCAAGGTTTGGGAATCTTACAGGACACTGGGTCAAATTGGATGCTGGGGAACAGCTCTGTTTGTTGTAAGTCTCTGAACTATTATTCTGTGCGCTCTGGAGATTTGGAAGAGTGGATTTTTTTTTAAACTGTTGCCTATGACATTACCTTTTGATAGTAATCTGCAAATAGAACCTTCATTTCAACTCCAGAGGGCTTGGTTCTGAGTGTTCAATGTCTTTTGTTCTTTAAATAGTAATTGAGTTGGGACAAGAATCTTTTCTCTGAGGTAAAAGCAGCTATAATCTTGTGTTGCTTACTGACAAGGATGCGGACTGAGAAAGGCTTTTCTGAGTGAGTGATTCTCGTTATGCAGACATTATAGAGTTCCTCACATAAAACTAGATGGTATGGGCCAATCACAAAATACAGAAGGGCCAGCAAGATGCCTCAGTGGACAAGGGAAATTGGTATACAAGCCCGATGACCTGAATTCGATCCTCAGAACCCACATAAGTTGGAGAGAGAACTCTCCACAAAGCCACCCTCTCACTTCCACTCACACACCATACATAATGTGTCCCTCCCACAACAATAATAATAAAGTCTTTTAAAAAATAAAGGAAAGGCATGCTGGGAGCATGCCTTTAATCCCACCCAGCACTTGGGAGGCAGAGGCAGGCGGACCTCTGTAAGACTGGGGCTGGCCTAGTCTACATATTGAATTCCAGGCCAGCCTGTGGCTATTATTTTTATTGTATGTGTGTGATTGTATTACCTGTATGCATGTAAGTGTACCCATGTCATACAATGCCTGCAGAGGTCAGAAGAAGACATCAGATTCCCTGGGACTGGAGTGTAGGTGCTGAGATTTGAACCGTGATCTTCTGCAAGAGCAGCCAGTGCTCTTAACCACTAAGCCATCTCAAGCCCTGAGATTTGTATTTTTATAGGTAGAGAAACATAAAATAACTGTGCCGAGGGTGATATAGCAATCAAGTTACTAGCCTCCACTACCTTCTGGGCAGTTCAGTAGTACTCTGTTACCAGCCTCCACTACCTTCTGGGCAGTTCAGTAGTCCTCTGTTACCAGCCTCCACTACCTTCTGGGCAGTTCAGTAGTACTCTGTTACCAGCCTCCACTACCTTCTGGGAAGTTCAGTAGTACTCAGTTACCAGTCTCCACTACCTCTTGGGTTCCTGTCACACCTCTCTGCTTGTCCCCAGCTGTCAGCACAGCAGACATCGCACATCACTTGTGGTGTCACTATGGCAGGGGACCATTCCCCTCCGTTATGATCTTGGGACCTCCACTGTTTACATGGGCTGTAATAGTGTTGGTGGAAACACTATTATTTTGCACATCGTTGTATATGACAGCATGAGGAAGACAGGGTGGTATTTGTGTCCTTCAGAAAAAGACAAAGAGGCTCCAGATCTGATCCCTCTTTGGTCTTTCCTCACACTGTCCCAGAATCTAAACTTCACACCAAAGACAAAAGCCAGTTCTTCAAAGTAACATTTGTTATATGGCCACACCCAGAAATAGAAATACTTCCTTGTTGATAATACTGTCATTTTTTCATTTTTAAAATTTCATGTGTTTGACAGCTTTGGTTGCCTGTGTGTAAATGCACCCAGGTGTACAATGTCCTCAGAGGTCAGAGGAGGGGGTTGGATCCCCTGCAACTGGAGTTACAGATGGCTGTTAGCTGCCATGTAGGTACTGGGAACCAATTCTAGGTCCTCTGCAAGAGCAGCCAGTGCTCTTAACTGCTGAGCCATCTCTCAGCAGCCTCTGAAAGTATAATTTTGGAGTGCTGGCTATTGTCTCTCCAGTGTAGGTTAGCAGAACAGATCAAAAGGGGTCAGTCCAGGCTGAGGACGTGGCTCAGGATGAAGTGCTTGCCACACAAGCATAGGGACTGGGATTTAGAGCCCTAGGAGCCCTGCGAAAGGCAGGCAGGCATGGCAGCCACATTAACGCCAGCACTGGGGAGGCTGAGACCAGGATTCCGGAACAAGCTGGCCAGCAAGACTGGCTGGGATCAGCGAATGCCAGATTCACCAGGACACCCTCCTCAGTAATGCAGGAGAGTTCACCAGAAAGACACTTCGTGACAACTTCAGGCCTCAACACATACACACATGTGCAAGTGCACCCTGCATGCACCTGTGCCGACACACGTGTGCAAGTGCACCCTGCACATGCCTGTGCCCACACACGTGTGCAAGTGCACCCTGCACATGCCTGTGCCCACACACGTGTGCAAGTGCACCCCGCACATGCCTGTGCCCACACACAGGTAACCATGCATATCTACATCCATTCACAGCACTGACACATGCAAAAAGACACAAAGCACCAGTCCGCCCAGCATTGGCGGTCAGAGGGGTATTGCTATGATGCCGGTCCATCATGGCAGAGAGATGGAGATAGAGACGAGCAGCCTGTGCCAGGCAGGACACAGAACAGGGCTATAGGAGGGCAGAGCAAGATACATCTCCGATAATGACCCTGCCTGCCTCTAGCCTGGCCCCACCTCCTACCTAGCCACCTCCCAGCACTGCCCTGATAGTCTGAACCCATCGGTAAGGTCAGAGCCCCCAGGGTCGAATCACTTCCCACAAGCTGGTCAGCTGGGGACAGTGTGGGGTCATTTCATCTTAAGACAGCAGATGAGACCAAGCTTTATTCAGTCCTCACTATGTGATCACAGGGTGCCCTCAGGGATCCTCCTGGTTCTGTCTGCAGACAAGTTGAGTGTTTCTGTCTGTCTCTATCGCTCTAGCTCCCTCTTTCTATCTACCTGGCATATGTCACATATATAAGATATATGTCATCTGTCTATATATCTATAGATCATCTATCAATTTACATGTCATCTGTTCTAGTGTGCTTCTCCATTGCTGTGACAAAACACTCTGACCAGTACCAACTTGGGAAAGAAAGGGTTTATTCATCCCCAAGGTAGGAACTTGGGACAGGAACCTGGAGGCAGGAACTGAAGCATAGGCCATGGAGGAACGCTGCTTACTGGTTTGCTCTCCTGGCCCATGCTCAGCCTGCTTTCTTATACAATACACAACAATCTGCCCAGTGGTAGCACCACCCATAGTGAGCTGGGCTCTCTCACATCACTCAACAATCGAGAAAATACTCCACAGACATGGCCAATGGAGGCAATTCCCCAATTGAGGCTCCTCAACCCAGATGTGGCAAGTTGACACTAAAACTATCCAGCACATAATCTATCTACCATCTATCAATCAATCATCTATCTATTTATCATCTTTCCATCAGTCATCTATCTACCTATCATGTATCATATATACATATAAGTTATATGTCATCTATCTATCTACAGATCATCTATCTTTAGCAATCTATATGTATATATATATATATCATCTATCTACCATATATCATCTATCTACCATCTATAAATCATCTATTCACTTATCATCTTTCAGTCATCTATCTACCTATCATTTATTATCTACCTATCATCCATCATCTACTATATATATATATATATATATATACATATACATATACATGTATTTATCTACCTTTGGTCTTTGTTTCTCCAGTGTTACCCCAACTCTCCAATAATAGACCAAAAAAGCATCCATTCAGTGCCGAGGAGAAGGTTCGGTGGATAAAGCACTTGCCATGCAAGTGTGAGCACTGCATGTGAAGCCCATCGTTTGTCTACATCTCTCTCTCTCTCTTCTCCCATGGTGGCTCCTATCACAGCTTGTCTGCTGCTGGGGAAGCCACTGTATGCAGCACAGTCTGCAGTCTGCGGTTTCTTCTTCCACACTTCTGAAAGCAGACAAGAAAGATCCCTAGAGAGAAGCCTTTCTCACAGGGCCTAAGGCTACAACAAATACCAGGGAGGCAGCCCAGGAGAGTGTCTCCCAGAGACTCCCTGCCTTATAGCTCAGGAAGGGGTGTGTGGACCTCTCACAGCTATTTGCTTGAGCCAATCACAGCCTTGCCTCTTAGCGCCTGTGCTGCAGGGTCCTGTAGACTTCCTCTGGGCTTTGTCACAGCAGAGTCTGGTAGCAAGGACTTCAAACAGCCCCTGCTGAGCAGGCCGTCAGTGTCTGCTTTGCATAGTCTGAAGGCATCTGTGGCCTGTTCAGCATGGCTGGTGAGGCCTAAGGCCAGTCCAGCAGGCTGTTATACTGATAGTCCTTTTCCTCAAAGCAGCCTGGACACAAGAGAGGGTCTGTCAGCTACTGACTAGAAAGTTGGATCACTCTGTGATCACTCTGTGCTCAAATCTTTGCTTATTTACAGGAAAATAAGCATCAGAAAGGATGCTTAAAATATAAACATAACGCAACACTGACCATGATTTTAGTGTGTTAAGAGTACTTAAGACCTGCCCAGCACCTAGGGAGAGGTGGTTCTCCTTATCCTTGCTCAGGGTTTAGTGCACAGAGCCTGCATGTAGGGCTGTCATGGGGCTGTCATGGGGCTGACATGGGGCTGGTGCAAGAGGGCTTCAGCTGGCCCGAACCCAAACCTTGAAAGCCTGAATCTATATGGACAGAGTACACAGCAGGATCAGCAATACATGGTGGCTTCACAAAAGTGTACAGAAGGCCCTGCTCAGCCTCAAGTGCCAGGCAGTGCTCCAGAGTAGCCCTGACGAAAACCAGAATACATCGTCCTCTTTGCCAACAGCTGTTAAATCCAAAAAACCAAAAACTGCCAAGTCAGTCATTCCATGCTGTAAAGTTAGAACGCTTGTTAAAAAGCAGACCCCACTTAAAATAAGGAGCATATGCCAGTGCTTAAATAGTAAGTGTGTCCTCCGCTGGAGTAGCGTGAGTGCCTCCGGCCTCCGTATTCTGAGCTCTAAGTGTCCCCAGGACGAGTGTGAGTGTGCGGTGTGCAGCCAGCCAGCCCTAATCAGTCTTATCCTGTGTCCTGAGCAGGGGGGCGGCAGGGTAAGGCTTTCACACCCCGAGTTCACCTCAGTGTCTGATGACTTAAGGAACCGCGAGGCAGAAGCAAGGAGCTTACGACATTTGTTTGCAGGGTCTAAAATTAGGTGGTGATTTCATTCAGCACCTGCCTTGGGAGGGAGAGGTGGGAGGCTGTCAGCCTTGGGCGGGGCAAGTTCCCATGTGTGCACATCTGCCTCCCAGTGCAGAGCCACTGTGTGTTGGTCTACCCCCTCTACCTACAAGGCTCCTGGGAGCCAGGCCTCTTAGCCTGGGTTTCTTCCTGCTTAAGCAGAATGGAAAGAAGCCTAAAGATTACACTCTGCCCCTGGCATGTGTGTCTCAGGCAGGATGCTAGGAAGGTGTATTTGCTAAGTCTGTGTTGAAGGAATCTTGTGGAACTGGGGCTCCACCCAGCCCAGCTGTGGTGCTCTATGGCTCAGCTTAGTGCCTCTGTAGATGTAGAGTCCACCAGCTGGAGGATACCCACTCCAAGATATCTTTCAACTAAATCTGACCCAAGGCTGGAAGACTGTCAGGCACACAGCTAAGGGACACACTTTGAGGCAGTAAGTGTACCTCTATGTCTGACCTGTGCCATACACTTTCACTGGAACCCAATGCCTTCCCTGGAGGCCCAGCCACACTTAAGTCTGTCAGATTAAGCAAGATAACCAGTTCCCATCCTGATCAACTCATCTGGGAAAGAATCCTTTCCTAGGATACCTGCTTCTAATCAGCTTCACTTCTGTGAGGAGAAAATACATATTAGCAGTAACAGAGAATCCCCACAAGTCACCACAAGAATGTGGGAGGATGACCAGGCAGCTAGCTGTGCACCCCTGAGGGCAGTGCGTGTGCCAGGGTTGCATGCAACACCCACCCAGCAATCGGTGTGTTGTTCTCCCATTTCTCAAGACTGGCCCCATGCAGGCTTCTCCCAATCTCATGAGTGGCCAGGCACCCCCACCACCTGCCAGTGACTCTAGGGTCCATGTCTCTCCCTGTTGTCCTCTAGAGCTCTGAGGACTTGGGGCACAGGAGAGCTGCCTTCCTGTCCACCTGGCTGCTCTGGTCCCCAACCTCCCAGGCTGCTGGATACAGACCTGACTAAATGGAGTGTGAGCCTTGACTACTTCATGTCCATCTCTAGTCCATTCCCAACTTCTACGCACCAGCTTTCCAGCCTGGTGCCAACCCCCACACTATCATCAGTGGGCAGGTTCCTGTCAACACCTTTGTGGGGCTCCACCTACTGCCTCCCTCTTTCACTCCCAGACCCTAGCTTCTTGCCAGAGAAGCTGTCTTGGTGACAGTCCTTCTCCCTCAGCCACATGTCCCCCTAAGTCTTCCGGATTCATTACCAGAGGCAAGACAGACATTCCTTTTCTTCTCTAACTTTTTTTTTTTGTATTTTTTTTTTTTTTGGTCTTTTTGAGACAGGGTCTCCCTGTAGCCCCAGCTGTCTTCTCTAACTTTTTATCCCTTAGTGCAACTTATTTTTTTCCTTGTGTGTTGACTGTTATCTGTGTGTAGGTGAGAGACCCTCATGGTGACACACACAGGCATAGACAGGGGACCTGATGCGCCAGGTCCTAGTGCAGGAATGTTCACCACTAGGAAGCCAGGAATCATTGCCACAAACTGCCCAGGAGGAGAGGCTCCTCCTTGAACTGTCAAGCAGGAGAGGGCCACGGCAGTGTGCTAGTGTGAAATCAGGAGTCAGGAGTGTTTGCCGATGAGCTGGCATCTGAGCTAGGGCCTTGTGGGAGGGGGAGGGTTATGAAGAACATCACAGGGGCCAGAGAGATGACTCAGTGGTTAAGAGCACTGCTTGCTTTTGTAGGGGAACTGGGTTCAGTTTCCAGCACCTACGTGACAGTGAACAACTGTTTCAGGAGAATCTAATGCCCTGTTCTGGCTCGTGTGGGTATCGCATCCAGGTGAAACTCATATAAATAAATAAATAAATAAATAAATAAATAAATAAATAGCGCTGTACCAGGAGGCAACTTTGGCTGGAGGCACGTGCTGGCCAAAAGCTCCACAAAGTCTTGACTGCCAGCTCAACACGACCTAGAATCACCTGGAAAGTCTCCAGTAAGGAGTTATCCAGACGGGCTCAGCTGCAGGCATGTCTGCGGGAGGTTATCTTTCTTAAGAATTTATTTTATTTATTTATTTTATATTATGTGTATGAGTGTATTGCCTGCATGTGCATACGTGCGCCAGTGTTGTGCAATGCCCATGGAGGTCAGAAGGGGGCGTCAGATCCCCTAGGAACTGGAGTTACAGACAGTTGTTAGCTGTCCTATGAGTATTGGGAACAGAATCTGCATCCTCTGCAAGAGCAGCCAGTGCTCTGAACTGCTGAGCCATCTCTCCAGCCCCAGGAGATTATCTTTTTTAATACAATTTTTATTGATTTGGGAATTTCATACCATGTATTTGGATCATATTCAACCTCATCTCAGATCTGCCCCCACTTCCCTACCCCTTGCTTCACGTTTGTTCTCTCTCTCTCTCTCTCTCTCTCTCTCTCTCTCTCTCTCTCAAGTCCAGTTTGTGTTCCCCAGATACTTTTGGGTATGGTCTATCCCCTGGAGTTCAGCCTACCCAGCATTCCCACTCTTAACAAAAGCAGACTCTCCCTTTTCTAGTAGTGATCAATCACCAATCGACCCTCAGCCAAGGCTGGGGCTTCTTGCCCACATCTTCCATCCATCCTAAGATTTTGTCTGGCCTGGGCTTGCCCAAGTCCTGCTCATGTTGTCACAAGCACTGTGGAGTCATATGTGCCAATGCCCTGGTGTCTAGAGAGACTGTTTTGTGGTCATCCTCCATTACCTCTGCCTCCTCTTCTGTGATAATCCCTGAGCTGTTCGGGAAGGAATGTGCTATAGATGTCTCGTTTAGGGCTGAGCACTCGGCAGTCTCTTAGTTTCTGTTTGTTGATCAGTTTGGGGTGTGTTAATCACCATCTGCTGCAGAAAAGAAGCCTCCCTGGGGAAGAGTTGAGAGAGATGCCCTAATCAATAAGCTGTTAGGAGTCAGTTGATACCATGTCAGTTTAGCAGAACAGCAGCTTGCTCTGGGGGTATCTTCACTGTGAGCTGATGGAGGGGAGCCCATCCTCTTGCTGGCAGCACCATTCCCGAGGCCAGCAGTCAACTATGAGAAGAAAACTAGAGAAAGGCTGCATGGGCCATTCGTTTCTCTCTTTTCGTGACTGTGATGTCATGTGACCTGCTGTCCGGAGCTCCTGTCACTGTGGCATTCCCACAGTGATGGGCTGTAACCTGTAAGCCAAATAAACCTGTTTCTCCCCTAAGTTTCTTTTCATCGAGGTATTTTATCACAGCAACGAAAATGGAACTAGGACAGACACCTTCAGGATTTCTTTCTTCTAAAGGGTCATTGCTGTGTGACCTGGGGTTTTCCTTCACCTGTAACATGGGACTGTCACCACACTGGTTGGCATGTTGGAAGACTGAGGTAGTTGTTGCCTTCTTACCAGTGTCTAATCCTGGATGTCTTTGCAGCTTTCATCATTATGACTGTGTCATCGCCATCACTCTTAGGGAACTCATGTCCCTGTCACTCTGTCCAAATGAGACGCTGTTTATCCCCGTGGGCGTCTGGCGCTGGGAGCAGGAGAGCGGAGAGCTGTTTCCTGTTGATGTGCCAGGCTGGTCCTGCTTCTCACTGGGTCTGTTTTGTCTAGATTCCAGAATTCTCTGCTGGCTTCTGGACGGGGGCCCAGCTGGCATGCTGGACAAATTCTGAAACACCTTGGTCTTATTTCCCTAAAATCTCCATCTACCTGCGATCAGAGAACTCCACCCGCTCCTTCCGGATCACCATCCTGCCACAGGTGCGAACTGGGACTTGTATTTTTCTCCTTGCATATGACTTACAGAAGTCAAATGGCCTCATCATAACACATGCTGTTTGGGTGTCATACCTGTGCTAGGCGCGTGCAGCCACAGTAACCCACACATGGGTGCCTGCTCCTGAGCCTGCAGGTCTGCACACCTGGCTAGCAGGGCTCACACCACTCTCATCAGCAGCACTGAGCTGGGCCTGCCTTGGCCAGAGCCCAGGATGTGGTGGCCTGGCCTCACGTGTCTGGGTCAGGTTAGTGGCATGACAGACTCTCATGGCTACCCATCATCAGCTAGCTCTGATATGACAATACAGTTCAGAGAGAGCGAAGGCCTGCACGGGGCCCTGGAGCCTTAGCCCAGATGTGGACAACTTTCCCAGCTATGGTGAGACCCAAGGGAGCCTGAGGTGGGCCCAGATTTCAGGGCTGGGGCATGGCCACCCCTCGCTGTGGGAAGAGCCTCAGAGCCACAAGGTGCAGCCACAGGAGAAGGAGAAGAATCAATCAAGGACATTTTGTGACTTCCACTACACCGCCATTTCTCACTTTGTTCATGTATCAGTGCTGAGTACCTTGCTCCTATAACACCAGTAGCCAGGGCATGCCTCATCCCAAAAGAATCAGTAGACCTCGTTCTGTCTTCCCGAGCCACGTCCCCTGGATCCTCCTGCTCCGCACACCCAGAGCCCTCCCCTACCCCATCCCTCCCCTACCCCCTCCCTCCCCTACCCCGTCCCTCCCCTACTCCGTCCCTCACCCCACCTCTTGGTGGCAGCATGCCCATCCTACTCCAACTGCTGAAATCCTGGTGGTCAACCCCTATCAGAGTCTGATGGCTCTTCTCCTGTCAGTTCCCCAGCAGACCCTGACCCTGGCATGGTGTCGGGCTTGTCCCATGCTAAGTCTGGGTTCTCCAGCCTTCTGCAGTGCCAACTCATCCCTCCTCCCTGTGACAGAATTCCTCCTGGCCTTTAAAGCGTGGCTCAGACAACCCTGCTTTTGTTGAATTGTTGCTGAGCTATTTGTGAATTTGCCCTTCAAATTCAAAAACACTGAATGCATATTTTTCATCCCCTCACTTGGTGGGGAACCCCATCCCATGTGTCAGTTTTCTGATTTTGTATACGTGTGTGTGTGTGTGTGTGTGTGTGTGTGTGTGTGTGTTAGAGACAGATGGATCCCTGGGGCTCTGGGGACAGACAGCTAGCCTAATCTAACTAGCTAGTTCCAAGCTAGTAAGAGACTCTGTCAAAACCAAACAAACAACACCCCACACACATACAAAATGAACAAAAGCCAAAGTGGACAGCACTTAGGAAACAACAGGTTAGTTTCTGGCCTCCACACAGATGCACACACACACACGTGAACCTGCTCATACATGTGTATACACATACATACACATACGCAAAACATCCCTCCATTCCTTGAGCTCCCCTCTTTTCCAAGCAAGAAACCAGATTTGCTTAACTGTGTTCACTAAATCATTAACTATCACACACAGAAGCATCTTGTGTTTCCTTTTTTTGTTTCCTTTTTAATTAATTATGAACTCTCTACAAATGAGGGTGAGCCCTGTGGGCTTCTGGGTGCAGGGCATCCCTGCCTCCAAACACTGGCGGGCAGTAGCAGGTAAATGTGCATTAACTCTGTGTCAGATGGACACCTCTGGGTCCTTCATAATTGGTCAAATTGGGACTATGGGATAAAGATGGAGGAATCATTTTAGAAGAAAAACCTTATGGTAATACTGTCTTATAGCAGAGCTTTCTGTGTGGAGAAGTGTGTTGTAGAAACAGAGAGGTCCTGGGGAAAGAGTAAAATTCTCAGGATAAATACAGCTCTCCTGGGTGCCAGAGGCTTGACTTAGAGTCTCAGCACCACCGTTGGCCACACCATGACGTCACAGGAATTGCTCAGCCCTGTTTCTGTCTCTTTCCCTGCAAAGGATAAATAATGCCACTTTGTAAATGCACTCTCAGAAGAAAGCAGCATCCTGGGGTGAGCCGCTCCACACAGAGTGAGTTTAGAACAGCCTAGTTTCAGCATCTATAACAGAGTGCATGTCATCACTCTTTGGTCAGCTGAACAGCAAAAAGTGTGAACATTGGCTCTCCAGTGTGGTTTTCACTGTGTCCAAACACACCCAGGGACAAAAGGAGTGTGCTGCAGTGCACAGATGGCAGCAGCCCTGGTTTCTGACAGAGGCCATTCCATTCCCATTGCCCAGCCTTGGTGGGGGCAGACACAGCAAGCCAATTGGGAAGCTGTACTTCCTGATCTTGCCAGAGATGGCACTGCAGAGTCACTTCCCAGTTGCCTAGCTCTGCCCAGCCTAACACCCACGGTAGTCAGAGTCAGAGTTCCTGTCACCCTAATCCTAGGATACCACTTGCTCTCCATGGAGACTTCAGGCACCAGCAATAATAGAGGAGAATCAGGTCAAAGGCCAGAGCCTCAAATTTTACCTATTCCCAACACTATAAAAACTGTGAATTGGCATCTATTTGTCCTGATTTTTTTTTTTTTTTTTTTTTTTTTTTTTNGTCAGAGTCAGAGTTCCTGTCACCCTAATCCTAGGATACCACTTGCTCTCCATGGAGACTTCAGGCACCAGCAATAATAGAGGAGAATCAGGTCAAAGGCCAGAGCCTCAAATTTTACCTATTCCCAACACTATAAAAACTGTGAATTGGCATCTATTTGTCCTGATTTTTTTTTTTTTTTTTTTTTGTCTTTTTGAGACAGAGACTCCCTGTAGCCCCAGCTGTACTGGAACTCGCTATGTAGACCAGGCTGGCCTCAAACTCACAGAGATTCACCTGCCTCTGCCTCCTGAGTGTTGGGGTTAAAGGCGTGCACCACCATGCCCAGCACTTGTCCTATTTTTTTAAGTCATGTGGGTGGGAGGATGGCACAGTCAGTAAAGTGCTCACTACATACCAGCACGAGGACCTGAGTTTGGATCCCCGAGACCCATGTAAAGAAACAAGGCACAGCAGCACATTCCAGGAGACAGAAGCAGGAGATCCCGGAGCTCAGTGACCAACCAGCCTAACAGAATTGATAACTCGATGATCCAGGTTCAGTGAGAGACCCTCCCTCAAGATGGAAAGTGGAGTGAGGTAGAGGAAGACCCCCAGCACCAACCATTGGCCTGCCACACACACACACACACACACACACACACACACACACGAAAATACACACACGAACATAAACACATATACATACCTACTCATATATTTGAACATTGAACATGAATACACACAGAGAAACACATGACTAAAATAATTTAAAACAGGACCTAGCCTCAGCCCACAGGAAATTCTGATTTTCTTCATCTAGTCTTCAAAAGGTACATGTTCATAGTCTGAATAGAGCTACTTTGTCTGTTTGAAGTAGATAGCTATTTTGGTGGTGGTGGTGGTGGTGGTGGTGGTGGTAGTGTTAGTGGTTGGTTGGTTGACTGGTTGGCAGTACTTTGTGTTTTTGTTGTTGTTGCTGTTTGGGGGGTGCTGTTGTTTTATTGTCATTGTTGTTGTTGTTTTTCTAAGATCCAGCCAGATTGAGTCTTTCCCACAAGTTACAGAATATATGTTCTAGAAGTCCACTGGGACACACAGAGAAAGGACTGATGATACAAATTCAGTTTGTGTGGCATTTGCTCACTGTGTCTATTAATTCTTATTTGATATGTAATTGTTTGGGCTGCAGTGGCATTCCTTGAGCTTGGGGCCAGTCTTCAGAACCTTCTATCCAGCTGTTCTCATGGCAACTCAGCCACCCAGCACCTGTTCTGACTTGAGTGGATCCCCACTGGAAGCTACCTGCTCCAGCTGGACTGGCTAAGCTTAGCAGCACATGCTCATTTAACAAACACTTACTCTGGCCCTACTCCAGGCCAGGTCCTGACTAGGGAAGAAGCAAATAACACTGTTAGCTCTTTGCCCTGCGACAGTGTTCACAGACAGTCCGACAGTGGCAGGACTATTCCTGCAGATACGGTCCCCTGGAACGCAGTTGCCTGCCTCCAGCCCTCAGATGGGTGACACAGGGGTGGCCACCTCCAGCCCTCAGATGGTGACACAGGGGTGGCCACCTCCAGCCCTCAGATGGGTGACACAGGGATGGCGGTCTCCAGCCCTCAGATGGTGACACAGGGGTGGCCACCTCCAGCCCTCAGATGGGTGACACAGGGATGGCGGTCTCGAGCCCTCAGATGGGTGACCCAGGGGTGGCGGCCTCCAACCCTCAGATGGGTGACCCAGGGGTGGCGGCCTCCAACCCTCAGATGGGTGACACAGGGGTGGCCACCTCCAACCCTCAGATGGGTGACACAGGGGTGGCTACCTCCAGCCCTCAGATGGGTGGACCCAGGGATGGCCACCTCCAGCCCTCAGATTGGTGACACAGGGGTGGCCGCCTCCAGCCTTCAGATGGTTGACCCAGGGATGGCCACCTCCAGCCCTCAGATGGGTGACACAGGGATGGCCACCTCCAACCCTCAGATGGGTGACACAGGGGTGGCCACCTCCAGCCCTCAGATGGGTGACACAGGGGTGGCCACCTCCAGCCCTCAGATGGGTGACACAGGGGTGGCCACCTCCAGCCCTCAGATGGGTGACACAGGGGTGGCCACCTCCAGCCCTCAGATGGGTGACACAGGGGTGGCCACCTCCAGCCCTCAGATGGGTGACACAGGGGTGGCCACCTCCAGCCCTCAGATGGGTGACACAGGGGTGGCCACCTCCAGCCCTCAGATGGGTGACACAGGGGTGGCCACCTCCAGCCCTCAGATGGGTGACACAGGGGTGGCCACCTCCAGCCCTCAGATGGGTGACACAGGGGTGGCCACCTCCAGCCCTCAGATGGGTGACACAGGGGTGGCCACCTCCAGCCCTCAGATGGGTGACACAGGGGTGGCCACCTCCAGCCCTCAGATGGGTGACACAGGGGTGGCCACCTCCAGCCCTCAGATGGGTGACACAGGGGTGGCCACCTCCAGCCCTCAGATGGGTGACACAGGGGTGGCCACCTCCAGCCCTCAGATGGGTGACACAGGGGTGGCCACCTCCAGCCCTCAGATGGGTGACACAGGGGTGGCCACCTCCAGCCCTCAGATGGGTGACACAGGGGTGGCCACCTCCAGCCCTCAGATGGGTGACACAGGGGTGGCCACCTCCAGCCCTCAGATGGGTGACACAGGGGTGGCCACCTCCAGCCCTCAGATGGGTGACACAGGGGTGGCCACCTCCAGCCCTCAGATGGGTGACACAGGGGTGGCCACCTCCAGCCCTCAGATGGGTGACACAGGGGTGGCCACCTCCAGCCCTCAGATGGGTGACACAGGGGTGGCCACCTCCAGCCCTCAGATGGGTGACACAGGGGTGGCCACCTCCAGCCCTCAGATGGGTTCTCTACTCACCTTCCCTTCACATGGGGAGAGTGGTGCGTGCCATCCCTCTCTGATGTCAGCTCGGTTGTATACCAGCAGGTCACGTGTCTTACAACCTCTTATGCCTATATAAGTTACAGGTGGTGCTTGCGTCCTTGAGCTATAAACTTTATCATTGTTAGGGCTAAAGAGATGGCCCAGCAGTTAAGAGTAGATGCTGCTCTTGTAGAGGACCACCCCCCAAGTTTGGTTCCCAGCACCCATATCTGGCAGTTCACAACTACCTGTGATTCCAGCTCTGGGGTATCTGACACACATCAGGCATTGCACTCACATCCACACACCTGCATTCACACACACACTCACATCCACAAACCTGCATTCACACACACACATCCACAAACCTGCATTCACACACACATACTCACATCTACAAACCTGCATTCACACACACACACTCACATCCACAAACCTGCATTCACATACACATACTTAACTAAAACAAAAAGTTAATAAAGTTTATTATTGAGTAACATTTTATTATTAATTATTTATTATTAAATAATTAAAATGAAGTTCGCCACCACACTTTTGATCTTCTCGTGTCCTGGATTCCTGGGGCGATGTCATCATCTTTGTCCATCTGTAGCTTCCTTGCCCCATGGAGGGGCTCCAAGCAGTGTGGAAGCTCCAGTTCTGTGCTGTCAGCTGATTAGTGTCTTGTCTGCTTTCCTTTGTCCTCTCTTCTTCAACTAACAGCTCTACATTCAGCCCATGATGGGGGCCGGCCTCAATTACGAATGCTACCGATTTGGTATCTCGTCTTCCACAAATGCGCTGGTGATTGGTGCTACTGTGATGGAAGGCTTCTACGTGGTCTTCGACAGAGCTCAGAAGAGGGTGGGCTTTGCAGCGAGTCCATGTGCAGGTAAGTGTTGCAGGCTTGGTACGGGAAGCCCCCCAACCAGAGGACTCTGGTAAGCATGCTTGACTCAGAACAGTCCAGATGGCTCATCAGGGATGTTGAACCATTCCCCGCTTGCTTGTCTGCAGTGACCAGATCTGAAACAGGTCCTGGGCGTGTTGAGTGGGTGAAAGAAGCTAATCCGTATCATTGTCGTGATACTGAGAGTTAAAGCTAGGGCTTTGCTCATGCTGGGATAGTACCATCGAAGTCAATTCCTAGCTCTTTTCATATATATTTGAAGTTTCATATATATATATTTCTATATTATTTAATATATATATATTTTTTTTTTTTTTCTTTTTTAATTTCAAGACTGTGTCTTTGTAACTTGCCCTGGCAAGTTCTTCTGCCTCAGGCTCCCAACTGTTGGAATACACCACCAGGCTCAGCATACACAGAACTTTTATTCTAGTCTGGGCACTAAGCAGGCTCTCAGTGACTGCTAGTCATTACAGGTAAGTTGAAAATCACTTCCAAAATGAGAGCTAAAAACACTCCATGGGTTTCGATGCAGCTTCCTTTCATTTTGCGGGTGCTGGGAATGACACCCAGAGCTTCATGCAGACTAAGCACATACGCATCACTAAACTGTATTCCCATCCTGTGAAGAATACATTTTTTGACAGTTAATGTGAAATTAGTCAAGGAAAGAATGCATGATGAACTGTGTGTAGTTTTTCCTCAAAGATGTTCTCATTGTGAAAAAAAGAAGCTGCGGCCCCATGGATTCTGTTACTCAAAATCCTGCAATAGGAAGCCAGGAAGCGTTTTCTCTCACAGAGCATGTTTGAAGGAGTGGTGTGGGAGCTACGGCAGCTGTACCCTGCAAAGTGGCCCAGGCCTGGATGGGGCTTCACTAGAAGCCGCTAGGCTGTGGAAGGTGCTCCCCCTGCAGGTGTCCTCAGGATTGGCAGCTGTACCCAGTGGGGCCCTACCCAGAACTAGGAGTTGGTATAAGTGGAGAGATGGCCTAGCGGTTAAGAGTGCTCTTGCAGAGGACCCGGGTTCGGTCCCCAGCACCCACATGGCGGCTGAAAACCGTCTGAGACTCCAATTCCAGGAGAACTCCAGTTCCAGGGGAATCTGAGACCCTCTTCTGACCTCTGCAGCATTGCACGACACGGGTGCATAGACCTACATGCAGACAGTACTTTCGTACACATAAATAAATAAATAAAATTAAAAAAAAAAGTAGTCCAAGCTGGTCAGGAAGAGGCAGACTAAAGAATCCTGTGATTATGTTGCTGGAGGCAAAAGAAAGGGGAGCCTGCATCGGAGGATGTGGCAGGGCAGCTGCCGTGTTTCGTAACAACATTTCAGTTGAGGCTCCCTCTTCACAGTTGTGTGAAATAGAAAACAGAAGCTAACTATTACAGGGATCAGAGTGCAAAGCATGGTCGCCTGGTAGTTAAGTGAAAAGAAATGTGAACGTAGCAGGAAACGCCTGCAGCACTAGGCAGAGCTATGGCCTGGGAGGGTGCTGGACCGACCTGTGAGGGCCTCAGCTCAGCTTTTCTCTGACCTAAGCCAAATAAAGAGTACAAGAGAGGGCCTCAAAGTGTACAGACCACCCCCCATGAACCTGCTGGAGTCCTGGGGAAGGAGAATACACTGTTCTGATACCTGAGTCATGCTGGGAATCCTGGCATCCAAATCAGGCAACCAACACTTCATGTTTTCACATCGGTGAACCAGCATCTCTTAAGGGTGATAGAAGTCTGAAGAACAGAGGAGGACCTTATCAAAAGGAAAAATCTAGAATTTGTACTGTTTGGGCAAACTCCTCCTCTGTTCATGCATTCACCCACCCCACAGACATGTGTGGTGTGCACCATGAAGCTTCCTAAATAGCACTCCACACTTGTGAGACTTTGTCATGGTGTGTATGCTGTGCATACTCCTGTCTGTGCAGCTGCACATGTGTGCACATGCATGTAGGGCCCAGAGAACAATCTCAGCTGCCTTCCTCAGGATATCATCAACCTTGCTTTTTAAGACAGGGTTGCTCATTGGCAGAGTGCTCCCTGGTTGCACTGAGCTGGCCAGCCTACAAGCCCCTTGGATCCGTCTACTTCTTGACCTCTCAGACCCTAGGAATTTAGGAGCACATCACCATACCCAGCTTTTTTTAATGATTGGTCTTACTATGTCGCCCTTGCTGGCTTGGAAGTTGCTATGTAGACCAGGCTGGCCTCCAACTCACAGAAATCCACCTGCATCTACCTCTCAGGATCTGGGATTAAAGGCATGTTCTACTACCCCCTGGCTATACCCAGTGTTTTTGTACATGGGCTCTGGGGGATCACACTCTGGTCTTCATGATTGCAGGGTAAACGCTTTACCAATGGAGCTATCACCCCATCCCCATGGCTTTAAACGTACCATGTGTAAGTGTTTACCTTCCATTGCATGTTAACTCTTCCCTATGGTGAAAGTGAAACTGCATGGCCCAAAATGTCATGTTGTTTCCCAACTCTGAATGTTTTACTACTTAAAAGAGAATCTCTACGAATTGAAGCAGATTTGCCTACAATCCCTGTTCCCTCATTAAATGTCATTAAAGTGGGGGCCGCTATGGCAACAGCTGGCATCGAATGCTCCTCGTACCTCAGGGAGTGTGACAGCATGCCATCCAAGCATCTCAGTGCTAGACTTGGTGTGATACTGTTTCTAGGTGGGACAATGTGGCCACATTGATCTCACTCTGAATTCTGTGTTTGGTGCTCTGATCCAAGCTTTTTCTTGATGCTTTTTCTAAAATGTATTTAAAGTTTTGGTACTTAAACATTTGATTTCACCAACTGTGAGAAGACCCCTGATGCACATTGCCTCTTTGGAGTAAATTATTTATCTCTTGTACTGGTTACTTCCCTCAGAGCTGAAGTTCGGGGAGCCAGGCCTGCTCAGAGGCACTGGTGTCACTGCCCTTCTTCATGTATCTGCTCTTAATTGTAAAATGCTCTAAATTATAGAAAAGCATTTACTTGGGGACTAGAGATATGGTTCAGTGGCTAAGAGGACTGGCTGTTCTTACAAAGGACCTGGTTTTAGTTCCTAGCACCACGGGGTGGCTAACAACCATCCCAACTCCAGTTCCAGGGCATCATTCCACACTGCCTTCTGACCTCCGTGGGCATTGCACAACAGGGGTGCACTTATACACATGCAGGCAATACATTCACAAATAAAATAAATAGAAAACCATTTACTACCAGTACCCCTCTGGGATGGGTCCCAGGACCCTTCTCATTTACCAGTAATCACAGAAGCCTAAGTCCTTTGCATTAAATGGTGTTTTGTAGACATGTAACCTGTGGCCATCCACAGATATGTTTTAGATCACCTCTAGATTACTAGTAATATGTAATACTGCCAGGTATGGTGGTGCATGCCTTTAATCCTAGCATCTGGGAGGCAGAGGCATGTGGATCTTTGCGAGTTCAAGGTCAGCCTGGTCTACATAGTGAGTTCCAGGACAGCCAGAGCTACAGGGAGACCCTGTCTCAAAAAGACCAAAAAAAATAAAGTAATACCATGCAAGTGCTATGTAAGTAGCTGCTATTCTGTATTATGAGATAAGAACTCATCAGAACAGGCACATTGTTTTCAAATGTTTCCATCTAGGGTTGGTTGAGCTCACACAGCTGCAGGACCCAGGGACACAGTGTTGTACATGCAGCATGTGTACATACAGGACATCAGAGTAACAGTAGCATTTTCTCTTATCTGCATCCAAAGCTTGTCATACAGATGACACACAGGTGGAGCTGACAGCCCTCCCTAGGTTTCTTTTGATCCAGATTCTTACCATTTCTACTCATGTTCTTGTGTCAAATAGGTGTGAGTACTTTCTGTTAGTCATTTATTGCTGCCTGAGTACTTTCCCCTGAACTTGGCTGCTCTATGTTGCCATTTCTCTTGACATTTCTCAGGGTCAAATTTGGAGGCAGATTCAGCTCACTGGTCCTGCCCCTGACTCTCCTTTCCACCTGCAGCATCTGAGGTCTGCAAGTGCTGTTCCCAAGCTCACTCATGTGCGTTGACATCTAGACATCACCCACTACTTGGCCTGAATATCCTCAAAACAACACCAGAATGAGAGATTTAAGAGAGATCAAGACGGAGTCTGTGGTCTTTCTACAGCCTGATCTCAGTGTGGCATTCTGTCACTTCTTCCTGTTTATTGGTTTCACAGCCAGGGAGGGGACCACACAGGTCAGATACCAGCAGGTGGGATCCTTGGGCGACATCTCAAATGAGGTCTAACATAGACCTGAACACAACACAGCTGTGCTGGTTGGTGGCTTTATGGAGCTTTTACTTGTGATTTATGTCATCGTTATGGTGTTGTCAGTTATTATCAACTTGATCATTGTTAATCATTATATTTTCTAAGTTTTCCATGCTTATATTCTTTTTTTTTTAATTTATTTTTGTATGTGTACGAATGTACTGCTGCATGTAGGTCTGTGCACCCGTGTCGTACAATGCCGCGGAGGTCAGAAGAGGGCGTCGGATTCCCCTGGAACTGGAGTTCTCCTGGAATTGGAGTTTCAGATGGTTCTTTGCCTCCATGTGGTTGCTGGGGATCGAACTTGGGTCCTCTGTAATAGCTGTCGGTGCTCTTAACCGCTAGGCTATCTCTCCAGCCCCGAAATTTTATTTATTTCTGTATGTGTATCAATGTACTGTCTGCATGCAGGTCTGTGCACCCGTGTCGTACAATGCCGCGGAGGTCAGAAGAGGGCGTCGGATTCCCCTGGAACTGGAGTTCTCCTGGAATTGGAGTTACAGACGGTTCTTAGCCACCATGTGGTTGCTGGGGATCGAACCCGGGTCCTCTGCAAGAGCAGTCGGTGCTCTTAACCGCTAGGCTATCTCTCCAGCCCCGAAATTTTATTTATTTCTGTATGTGTATCAATGTACTGTCTGCATGCAGGTCTGTGCACCTGTGTCGTGCAATGCCACGGAGGTCAGAAGAGGGTGTTGGATTCCCCTGGAACTGGAGTTCTCCTGGAATTGGAGTGTCAGATGGTTCTTGGCCGCCATGTGGGTGCTGGGGATCGAACTTGGGTCCTCTGTAATAGCGGTCGGTGCTCTTAACCGCTAGGCCATCTCTCCAGCCTGCTTATATTCTTTTAAAAGATTTTATTTTTATTTTCTAATTATCAGATAACTTAATACATAGCTTTGTCTTGACATCCCTCCCTCTTCTCTTCTACTCCCCCATTCCTCCCACATTTCCTCACCTGCCTATCAGTATCCTGACCTCTTTTTAAATTATTATTGTTACATATATACGTATACATGTATATGTATATTATATACACACATACATATATGTGTATAACTGGTTAGTGTGACCACTGGGATTGGATAACCTATGGGGGGGGTCTCATCCTTATCTCTGCAGCCACTGCTCTTCCCTACCGTTTGGACCTTGTGAAATTCCCCCACCCACAGTGGCATGTCCAGGAGCATTGTTGCTTTGTAGGTCTTCTTTAGGTAATTACATTGTTGAGATTTCATGGGTGCAGCCTCCCTGCGGTGTCTGGAAGACAGGGTCTAGCAGCCAGCATCCCGATCCTCTGGATCACGGTCTTTCTGCCCCCTCTTCCGTGATGTTCTCTGGGCCTTGGGTATAGGGTTGTATTTTAGATGTATCAGTGGCTGGACAGCCACTGTGCTTATTGCTCGTCTCTGCCCTTTGACCAATTGCTGTGCGCTTTAATCCTCTCCATCTGCTGCAAAGAGAAGTGCCTTTGGTGACAAGGGACAGCCACACCTATCTGTGGGTTTAAGGATAAGTTGTTAGAATACAGTTAGAAATCGTATTTGTGTAGGAAAATTGGTTCTTGTCTAGAGTCTATGACCTCTCCAGCCATGGGTATTTGGCTATATTTACAGGCATGAACTACCTCCTACTGAGCAGGGCTTAGGTCCAATTAGACAGTTGTTGGTTATCCCTAAAATAAAAGTGCCACTATTTTTGATTATGTGAATATGTAGGGAGGAGGGTTGTATATATGATTTCACACAGTGCCTAGCAGAGGATTTGAGATCCCCTGGAACCAGAGCTACAGGCAGTTGTGAGCTTCACAATGTAGGTGCTAGGAACCAAACTTGCATCTTCCGGGAGAGCAGTACACACTCTTAACTGCCATGACCTCTCTCTAGCCTCCATGTTGATACTAACTTTGACTACTATATTTTATCGCATTGTCTGAAATATCCTGCCCAGATTATCTAACTGACCTTGTGTTGATTAACACTCGGGCTATTTCTTTTTTTTAAACTCTTTATTTTTTAATTTATTATTTTTTATGTGTATGAGTATACGGTCTGCATGTGGGTTGGTGCACCTGTGTCATGCAATGCTGCGGAGGTCAGAAGAGGGCATCGGATTCCCCTGGAATTGGAGTTAAAGACGGTTCTTACCCACCATGTGAGTGCTGGGAATCGAACCTGGGTCCTCTGCAAGAGCAGTCGGTGCTCTTAACCACTGAGCCATCTCTCCAGGCCCACACTTGGGCTATTTCTAACATCTTTGTGCAGATGAAGGGCTTTTCCCAAAATGAAATCACTAAATGATTTCATGTGCCTATTTGTGATGTTACTGGTTATTCTTAAGTTGTCTTTAAATAGCTGGAACACCAGAATTGTACAAGGTAAGAATTTTCACACCCTCAAAGTATTATCAACCTTGGTTTGTTTCATGTTTTGTCATTTAATGTGTGTGAAACAATTTCATGTCTCAGATGATAACATTGAAGATACTGAGCTTTTGTTTCCTTGACATTAAATCTTCCTTGTGTTAAGTGTGTACTTGTTAATTGTATTTTCTACATTATTCTACACGGATTTCTTATCTATTTGAGATATTTAATTTTCTGAGTTATAGCTTCTAATCACTTGGACTTTTATTAACTTGTTTTTGATGTGTTTTATTTATGTTTTCTAGTTTAAATTTGCCAATCTTTTCCTTCTACCCTGTACTTTGTGCTTTATAAAAGATTCTTCCTTAGGAGCTAGAGGGATGGCCTAGTGGTTAAGAGCGCTGACCGCTCTTGCAGAGGACCCAGGTTCAATCCCCAGCACCCACATGGTGGCTGAGAACCGTCTGTAATTCCAATTCCAGGAGAACTCCAGTTCCAGGGGAATCCGACACCCTCTTCTGACCTCTGCGGCATTGCACGACACGGGTGCACAGACCTACATGCACACAATACATTCATACACATAAAAAAATAAATAAAATTTAAAATAAGATTCTTCCTTAATCTGTGAAAAAAAGAAAAAAATTTTATCTAAAGACATTGTAGAGGAGCTAGGGTTATAGCTCAGTCAGTAGAGTGCTCACCCAGCAGACAGAAAGACCTGGGTTCAGTCCTCAGCAACTCATAAAGTGGACGTGGTAATACAGTCCTGTAATCCCAGCACTTGGGAGAAGGAGCCAGGAGGGTCAGAAGTTCAAGGCTGACCTCGATTACACAGTCTAAGGCATCTGGGCTACATGAACAGCATGTAAAAACAAACAACAGTACATCTTTTGTTCTTATTCTCAGATGTCCAACAGGCATCTCAATTTTGAAAAGTTATTAGTTTTCTCAGTATTATTTGTTGAATATAATATTATTGTTCTCTCTTATTTTTAAAATGTTTTATTTTATTTATTTCTGTATGTGTATGAATGTACTGTCTGCATGTAGGTTTGTGCACCCGTGTCGTGCAATGCTGCGGAGGTCAGAAGAGGGTGTCAGATTCCCCTGGAACTGGAGTTCTCCTGGAATTGGAGTTTCAGACGGTTCTCGGCCGCCATGTGGGTGCTGGGGATCGAACCCAGGTCCTCTGCAAGAGTGGTCGGCACTCTTAACTGCTAATTTAAAAAAATTAAAATGTTTTATTATGAAAATTTAATATATAGAAAAGTCCAAAAAATAATACAATGATGCCCTCTGTACTAACATCTACAGTTGATCATCTTAACATTGTCCCCTGTGCCAATCTGTGTATGTAGGTACAGCTTCAACTGTGCATTTAGTTTTATACCCATATAATCTGAGGAGGTTATACTTTTGATTTACCACTTGCAGATACGTTGTGGAACTCATAACATTTCACCTCTAATTATTTCCTAATGCATCATAAGAATAAGGTCACTTTATTCATTACTTTTCTGTTGCTGTAATTAAACACCATGGCCAAGACAACTTAGCTTCAGGCTCCAGGGGAGAGGCCATCATGGCAGGCAGCATCACAGGATGGGGCAGAGCAGAAGGCTGAGCGCTCGCATCATCAAACACACAGCAGAGAGATAGCAACTGAGCAGAGAGAAGTGACAAAGCTGGCCTCAGTGACAGGCTTCTTCCAACAAGGTCACACCTCCTAAACCTCACCTGAGCCAAGTGTTCCAAACTTGAGCTGATGGGGACATTTCTCATTCAAACCACCAAGGGCATTCTCCTGCTTATCAGTGATTCCATTATCAAATTTTGAAGCTGTCCGTATTTACCTAATATCATATAATACTCCAGTTACCCCAGATGCTTTGCTTAGCTGCTTCATTAGAAGCCAGTTTTCCCCCTTTCTTATTTATTTATTTGTTTTAGATTAGCTTGGGAAGAAAATAAGGTTTTACTGTAGGGTCTTTTCCCCAGGAAGGTGCTAAACGCCTTCACTTGTTTGGGTCTTCTCTGTGTCACAGTGCAGTATTTTGTAATTTCCCTCTAGAGAGACCTTACACAGATGTATTGTTCGGTGTTTATTGGTTTCTGCTCTTACTCTAAATTGGATGGTTTTAAACTACAGTTTATAGTGACTTTTAAGACTGTTGACATGCAGTTTTTTTGTCTATTAATTTTCTTTTTTGGTCTTTCAGATGGGGTCTCCCTGTAGCCCCAGCTGGCCTGGAACTCACTCTGTAAACCAGGCTGCCTTTAATATCACAGATTCCCCCACCTCCCAAGTGTGGGGATTAAAGACGTGTGCCACCACATCGGCTCCTTTATTTTTTTAGAGACAGTCTCAGTGTGTAATCTGTGCTGACCTGGAACTTGCTATGTATACCAGGCTGGCCCCAAACACACAGGGAGCCACCTGCCTCTGCCTCCTGAGTATTGGGATTAAAGGCGTGCACCACACCTGACTACTAGGTTTTCTATCAAAATACCCATATAATCTAAAGAGAATACACTTTAATAATTTCTCATCTCTATGTATTTCATTTCTATTTCTTTTTCTGATATCTTCTATGACAATATTGAATTGAGATGGTCATAATGGCCACCTTTGCTTTTGTCCTTATTTTAAGGGAAATCTTTTCATGTCTCACTATTGAACATGTACATGTGGTAAACTTTCAGAATTCACATTTCACTGCTATGTTTGGGGATTCACAGTTTCCTGAAAGTGATCTGTGTGAATAGAAAATGGTCTCATCTTTCCTGCGACATTAAATATGTGCCCAGCAGTTCCACTCAAGTGTGTGCAACAGAGAAATGAATGTAGGAATCCAACCAAAGCCTTGGCCAGAATATTTTCAGCAACTTTATTCATTAAGAAACAACAACGCAGAGCTGGAGAGGTGGCTCAGCAGTTAACAGCACTGACAGCTCTTGCAGAGGACCTAGGTTTGATTCCCAGCACTCACATGGTGGCTAATAACCGTTTGTGGCTCCAGTTCCAGGGGATCCAACCCCCTCTTCTGATCTCTGAGGGCATTGCATGACATGGGTGCACTTACACACATGCAGGCTATACACTCAACACATACAATAATAAAATAAAGTAAAATAAACAAGCACAAAGTTGGGCTAGGAAAATAGCTGAGACGGTAAAATGGGCTTGTTACATAAGCATGAATTCCATCCCCACATCCCAGGTGGAAAGCTGGGCATGATGGGCCCTCGAAATCCCAGTGCTGGGGAAATAGAGACAGGTGGGTCCCTGAGGCTCACTGGCCAGCCAGGGTAGCCCAAAAGGGAGATACAGAAATGAGTGGAGGAATAGCCAGTGTTGACCTCTGGCCTGCACACACACACACACACACACACACACACTGCACACCTGTGCACACACATGCACCACACATACGCATACACACACACACAAAAACTAAGCACACCACTTAATTATATCATTGTGTTAAACTATGGTTTTTGTGCAGGCACTGCATCCTCAGTGTCCACCCAAGGGGAATGGATAAGTGGATGGGCGCCTTGCTTTCCCCTCGCTGGAACACTGCGTAGTGATTGTCCCTCTGCTATAAACATTTTCCCGTGTAAAAGTCTCTGAATAATTCTTTTTCGGGTTTTATTGAGACAGGGTCTCCCTGTAGCCCCATCTGTCCTGGAACTCACTATGTAGGCCAGGCTGGCCTTGAACTCACAAAGATCTCCTGCCTCCACCTCCAGAATGCTGGGATTAAAGTGAAAGATACTTTTTTTTTTAATAGACAAGACAAGATGCACAGAGATACTTTTAAAAAGCTACACTTCATGTCTCCATCGTAAGTTTCAAAGCTTTGCTTGGGGTATATTTTAATGGAAAAGTGCTGACTTTACTGTATTTAATAGTTTGATGTCCATGAGAACTTCAGGGTTCCTACCCCTGATGGTGTGAGTTTAGTCCTGCTAGGCTCGATGAGGGTAGAAGTCTGAGGCCCAGCTCTCACAGGACGTTCTCTCTGGTCCTTCACACACACCACAGGCCATCTGCCTTCTGGGTGATAGTGTTTTCCTGATTCCTTTCACCAATGAACCAGTCTTTCCCAGGCACCTTGGCTAGAGCACCTCCACTTCCTTGGTGTTGAGGGTCAAGCTTCCTGCCATGGAACTTTCCTGGAGAGATGTTGTATGAAACTATTCCTGGAGAGATGTGAACAAATGTCTAGTCACCCCAGATAAGGAACCAATGACACGACAAAGTAAGGAGCCCACCGAAGTCCAACTGGTTGAACCAATAGGTTTTATTGGGGTTTATACAAGAATATGGGTGAGGGGTTGCTTACAGGATAAGAATTGACTCAAGAAGACCAAGACAGTAAGGACTGTTCCTCCATGGTTTGTGCTTCAGTTCCTGCCCTGAACTTCTGCTCTGGCTTCCTTCCATGTGACTGTAGGCTGAAGACCACATGTTCCCCTTGATACTGCTACTTGATAATGAAGATAGAAATCCTTCTGCCTCAGCCTCTCAAAGGATTTTGCTCAAGACAGTGAATGACCTTCCCAGGCCACACTGAGAATTTATGATATGGCTGATACCAAATTCTGCATGATGGGACACTATGAAATGGCACTAGTCTCTCCCTTTGTTGGACCCTTGAAGAGACCATTAGATTCACTTGTGTAAAAGGTTAATCCTGGATAAACCGCCAACCCATGAAAGGCAACAGCCTGAACTGATCAGAGTCCAAAACGACATCTCCAGAGAAAGTGGACTGTTCGGCTTCTCACCCACTTGTGTCCCTTTTCTAAAGCCTAGGGAACAATCTGCAGAAAAGGGGGCATGGTAGAACGTAAGGGCTGCGATTGGGGTGAACTACGAAACTACGGAAAGCTACTTGCAAATTGGTTTTACATGAGGGATGCCTGTATTCATTACTTATGACCTATTATTAAAAAATAAATAAATAAGAAAAAAAAAAGAATTGACTCAAGACAACTGCATCACCAGAAGCCCACTCCAGCATGGGTGACAGCTCCCAAAAGCTGGAAACCTGGAGCTCAAGCAGTCCAACAGGTTGGAGAGCATCCTTGCTGGGTAGTTCAGCCCAAGCCTCTTCCAAGCAGCTTGGCCTGTCTGAGAGTGTCTCTCAGAAGTCTTGGGTAGGAAGGGACCCAGTGAACCTGGTCAAGACGAGGATCTTCTGTTGTTTACTTCTTGAGCTTAAGGAGCTTCCCTGAGGATGGAGTGTTTTACCTTTTCTCAAAACATCCTGTTGATGGAAGGGTTACTGCAGAGGAAACCACCAAAGAATGCTGTAAAACCAATGTCTATGAAGCCCAAATAGAGAGGAGATAGCTGGACTAAAGCAAGCTTGCATGGAGTCCAGGGTGGCTGAGTAATGACTTTATTGGTTTTGCTTACAGGACTGTGGTCAAGTCAAAGAAGCCTCAAGCCCAGCAATTTTCTGCCTCTCACACACTTCTGCATCTCTGAGGTCACATGTGACTGAGCAGAATGGAGTGGTGGTTGAGATCTTGGAGGAAGGTCTGGGAGAGCAAGGGAAGTCTGTTGAGGGCCTTGTGACCCTTTCTTCTCCCTGTGACTGTGGGCTTTCCACCTGCTGTAGATCTCTGCTTATTTTTGCTGCCACCATTGCTAGACAAGGTCTCCCGACTGCTACCCTGCTCCATGGGAGTGGTGGTCACGTCAAGCCGATGGGAACCTGGTGCAGCAAGTCCCTCCGATCCTGGGCACTGAGACTCCAGCCTTCCTGTGAACTTCTTCTGGTCAGGGAGTGGCTCTTCCTTCTAGACTCAGCTGCATATTTAAAACCTGGGGGTGATGTGATCTGATCTGAGCACACTGGTCCACACCTGTAGTCCTTGCTTTTTGGGAAGCTGAGGCAGAACCAGGAGTTTGGAGCCTACCCTCATATCATTGCAAGACCATCTCTTTGACACACAACTAAATGCTGATCTTGTAGCTTAGGGACAGGGCACATGCCTAGGAAACCCAAGGCTTTATGTTCAGCCTCCAGGACCTAAGATAGATAGATTTATTGATAGATTGGATTTATAATTATGTTGGACAATGCTTAGTATACAGACCTGGCTTCTCTGTAAAGGGAGCAATGAGTGGGAATCCTTACCAGAATTCCCAGGGAGCCTTGGGAGTTTTTCCAAGACAGACATTATCAACTTCCTGACTCATTTTCAGCCAGGTGCATCAGCACGGTGATGGCATGGGGTGGTGGGTGTTGCGGAAAAATTCCCTAGTTTTCTTTTCGTGTATGTACATATCTGTGTTTTTGTGTGTGATGAGTTGGTGCTAGCGTACATGGGTGTGTGCGTGTCAACCTCAGATGTACATGGGTGTGTGTGCGTGTCAACCTCAGGTGTACATGGGTGTGTGTGCGTGTCAACCTCAGGTGTACATGGGTGTGTGTGTCAACCTCAGGTGTACATGGATGTGTGCGCCTGTCAACCTCAGGTGTACATGGGTGCGTGTGTGCGTGTGTTAACCTCAGGTGTACATGGGTGTGTGTGCGTGTCAACCTCAGGTGTACATGGGTGTGTGTGCGTGTGTTAACCTCAGGTGTACATGGGTGTGTGTGCATGCCAACCTCAGGTGTACATGGGTGTGTGTGCGTGTGTTAACCTCAGGTGTACATGAGTGTGTGTGCGTCTCAACCTCAGGTGTATATGGTTGTGTGTGCGTGTCAACCTCAGGTGTACATGGCTGTGTGTGCGTGTGTTAACCTCAGGTGTACATGGGTGTGTGTGCATGCCAACCTCAGGTGTACATGGGTGTGTGTGCATGTGTTAACCTCAGGTGTACGTGGGTGTGTGTGCATGTCAACCTCAGGTGTACATGGGTGTGTGTGCGTGTGTTAACCTCAGGTGTACATGGGTGTGTGTGCGTGTGTTAACTTCAGGTGTACATGGGTGTGTGTGCGTGTCAACCTCAGGTGTACATGTGTGTGTGTGTGTGTTAACCTCAGGTGTACATGGGTGTGTGTGCCTGTCAACCTCAGGTGTACATAGGTGTGTGTGCGTGTCAACCTCAGGTGTACATGGCTGTGTGTGCGTGTGTTAACCTCAGATGTACATGGGTGTGTGTGCGTGTCAACCTCAGGTGTACATGGGTGTGTGTGCATGTCAACCTCAGGCGTACATGGGTGTGTGTGCGTGTGTTAACCTCAGGTGTACATGGGTGTGTGTGCGTGTCAACCTCAGGTGTCTCTCTTTCACTTTCCATCTTGTTTCCTGAAACGGGGTCTCCGCAGCCTGGGGCTCACTGGTTGGCCAGGCTGACTCTCCTACAGCACTGGGCTCATGACTACTCACCGCCATACCCAAGTTTTTTTCATCCTGGGTCCTGGGGCTTGAACTCAGTCTCTCGTGCTTGCACAGCAACCACATTGCCATCCAAGCATCTCCCTAGACGGTTTTCTTTCTCCTGTTGTAAATTTTTTATTGAATTTGTATGTACTTCATACAGAACATATTAACCACTGGCACCCTTCCATAGCACCCCCGTGGATTTCGTTCGTTCTGTCATTTTACGTTGAGGCTTATCAAGTCAGGTTGCTGTCCTCACATGACCCTCAGTGCAACTTCATCCACTGAGGTCTCGTCAGCCTGTCTGGAGTCTTCCTTTAAGATCAGCTCTTCCTCACTCAGCTGCCAATAGTTCTTTAGCTAAGATTGGAGGTGCATTCCCCGTTTCTACAAATTTCTTATGCTAGCCATGCCCTCCACAGCCATGACCCCTGCTAAGAATCCCTGTATGGGTCTCAGTCAAGCAGAGCCATGGGAATGAGCTGTAGGCTGTAGGGCAGTGTGGAGATGCCCCTCCTGGTCACCTGTGTCCCTGAACAGACACACTGGGTACTGCAGCCCGCTCAGCTGCCGCCTCCATATTCCCTGGGCCAAGTTTCTGCAGCTGAGCAAATAATAGTGTTAAATTGACAGCTCTCTGTTATCATACTCTCTCTAGGGCTTCTGAAATACCATCCATTTCTTTTTATAGCTTGAGACATTTAGCACCCAAGAGCTATATAGATTTCAACTTACACAACTTGAAACACATCGTGGATTGTGCAGTCATTCCGTGGAGTTTTTCTTGCTGCAGGTTGCGAGTGGATCATCTGGTACAGCTCATGTTTAAAAATAGGGTGGGGGGTGTGAAGAAGAGCCTGGGAGATCTGCCTCTGCTTATCTACTTAGAATATTGTCAAAAGACACCAATGCTGAGAACCCAAAACCCATGGCCAGGCAGCTCAGCTTCCCCATCGTACAGACAGAAACTGGAGACCCCGGCACAGTCAGCACCTTTCCCACTTACTGCGGAGAATAGTGTCCCCAGGGGCTGCAGGGTGGGTTAGTCAGTACAGTGGACCTCAGTTCAATCCATGGTACCCATGTTAGAGCCAGCACCGTGCTGTGCACCTAAAATCCCAGCCCTAGGGAGGTGGGAACAGTAGGTACCTGGGGCTTGATGTGAAACCGGCTCACCTAGCCGAGAAGTCCAGCGAGAGAAACTGCCTCCGAAAACAAGGCAGATGGCTCTTGAGAGAGACACTGGAGACTGACCTCTGGCCTACACACAAGAATGTGCACGCGCACGTGCACACACACACACACACACACACACGATGCAAGAACATAAACGCATTCATGAAAAAGAAGCAGGGAAGGGAAGAAGGGAAGGGGAGGGGGAGGGGAAGAGAGAAGGGGAGGGGGAAGGAAAAATAAAAACTGGCCATGAATCCAGAGCCCCTTTAATTCCAGGATATTCTTCTAAGTAAACCAGTTCTTGGCAGAAAGCATCTTAGTGTCAAATACTCAGTTTGCTTCATTTTGTGTATCAGGGGAGGGGGAAGATCTGAACCAGGTAATCGTTATCTTTGATAAAAAGATACATGTCCCAGGTATTCAGTATCAACTGGGTCCTGACCTTCTCAGGGACAACACAGAGAAAACACATAATTAAAATTGTGGGAAAAGTCAAAATAATATGGTGACAGCTGACAGTTCTGCAAGACTGACATACATCCAGACTCCATGCCACGAGCTTGATGTCTGCTAACTTGGCTGTTCTTCCAGCAAGGCTGTCACTTGTAAGAGCAGTTGTGACCCATTTTATAAACGAGCAAACTGAGGGTCAAACAGATAGTTAATATCACAGAACTGACAGTTAAGTCATGATCATATAACGCCTAACAAGAAGCTGGGATCTGAAGCCAGGGTCTTCCCCCGTCCCAAGCCCCTGCCTACGACAGACAGGGGCCTCCACTACATGAACCCAATGTGACAGAGTCAAGCTGGCTGTATGGCATGATATGTAGCAAATGTGCCTGGTGAACAGTAGTTCCAGAAAATACCCTCTAGGCATATCTTCTTTGTTTTTTCATTTTGTTTTGGTTTGTTATTGTTTTATTGAGCATTTGTGTGTCTCATGCAATGGTTCCTAACATCACCACGAGTTCACACGTGGAAGCTTCGGGTAGTCCTTAAGCCTCTGCTTCTCTACGTTAATGCACCAGCCCTGGCTCTTACAATCGTTTCATCCCCTCATCCACAATGTTTCCTGAGCTGTGGGTGGGTGGGTTTAATATCAGAGTCCTATCCAGGGATATACACTCTGGAGGCTTCCATTCTTTGAAGCTTGGCCTTCTGTTTGCATTATACTCTATTGTGTAAGGAAGCATTACTGGTAAGAATTGAGGGATACACTTGTTTTCTCTCTGGCCCTTATTTTATATATATATATATCAAGATTATGTTACTAATCAAATCTAGACCCGTGTCCCCCACCCTATCCCCCCACCCCACCAGAGCTCATGCATTCTGCCAAACATGCTTTTCATCTCTTTCTCAGTCTTTCTCAATATTCTCCATGTGGAAGTTGACTGTTTTGAGCAGAAGTTCACTGTTTCAGTCAGTTCTTTGATGCAGTCCTTTCTGTTGTTGTTGTTGTTGTTGTTGTTGTTGTTGTTTTTCCAATATGCATCACTCCCTGGCCCTCATTCTAAGACGTTCCACCAGTCTTCAGTGTAGAGGGTCAACTGTAGATGTGTCTCTTAGGACTGGGCATCTTTCAGATGTATGTTTTCTGTTTCTGACCAGTTGTGGGATTCTACAGTAACCTCCATCTGTTGCAAAGAAGAGCTTCTTTGATGAATGGCATACAGTTTGCTTGTCTATAAATATAAGATTCCATATTTAGTGTATAAGAACTTTCATTTGCATAGAGATGTGACACTGATAGGGTTTTCTCTAGGATCTATGTTCTCTCCAGCCCTGTGCATTTGGCTGAGTTGTCTGTGGCTCTCATGAGTTCACTCCCATTGAGAGGGTTCCAAGTCCAATTAGACAGTGTTTTGAGACAAAGTCTCTTATAGCCCGGGTGGGCCTCAAACTCCTTGTAAAGCTGAGGATGACTTGAACTTTGGATCTTCCTGATTCTGTTAGCTCTTGGATTACAGGAGGTGCTGCCAGGTTCTGGTTCACGTGGTGCTGAGGACAGAACCGGGGCTTGGTGCACACTAGGCACCTGCTTTTCCCACGAGCTCCGTCCCAGCTCACAGGCATAGCTTGAAATCTAATGCCAGGCAGTGGGCTTGCACATGTGAAAGAGTGGCTGGCAACTGGAGATTGGTGCTTTTCCCAGAAAAACTTGAAGGAAAATACATATGTCTTCCAACTTTACAAGAATAACATGCATGGTGAGGAAAAATTGACTCTTAGGGGGCTTTTGCCTTTTTATTACACACATACAACATGCATGGAAAAAACATATGAACATGGGCATTCAACATGAAGAAGAATTCTGGGGTCAGTTCCCCAACCTGGCATGCCTGAGATTCTTAATCATGTGTTCTTTTAAAATGTTTGATTAGCATGTGTTAATTGTATATATTAATGGCTTCAGTGTGATATTCTCAAATGCAGTGGGACCTGATCAAACTCTACCCCTGTCCTTCTGGTCTACCCACCCTGTGCCCTTCCTGGCCCTTGGGAGTCGCGTTCCACTTTCAGTCATGTGAGAGAGCATGCAGGGCGTGTCTGTCTTTCTGGGTCTGTCTCATTCCACCCAACATCGTGTCTGGCAGCAAGCAACATTACATTCTTCTTATGTTGTGTATGGTGTGTGGGGAAGTGCACATGAGTGAATGTGTGTGTGTGTGTGTGTGTGTGTGTGTGAGAGAGAGAGAGAGAGAGAGAGAGAGAGAGAGAGAGAGAGATCCACATCAGGCATCTTCCTCACTTGCTCTCCACCTCATTTTGGGAACAGAGTCTTGCTGAACCTGGATCTCGTCAGTTCTGCCTCCTGGTCTGCTACCTCCAGGGGTCTCCTGTCTCTACCTCACACTCCAGTCTACCTGCTCTCAGGGCAAGCACATCATGGGCTCAGCCATCTCTGCAGTCCAGCCGCTCACTCTGATGGTCTGCCTAAAACTCCACTGTGTGTCTGTTCCTTCATCCTCCCAGGCCCCCATGTCCTAGCTCTTAGGAATTAAGCTGCAGCAAACAGTGCAGATGGCCTTGGCCCACAGGTTCCATTGCCTTTGGATGTGAACCTGAAAAGTGGACTTCCTGGATCATAGGAGGGCAGAAAATGCCCCACCTTATTCTTTTGATTATTTTGAAGTGCCCTTGTTGAGTTTTAATTGCTATAAAATAAAGCAGTTCGCCATTCTGTATTTTGAAAAATAAATAAATAAATAAAGCAGTTCATTCAGAATGCATATAACTCAGAAAATGTTGCCTACATGCACAGGCTGGATGCCGTCCCACAGTGATGTGCACACCCACCCCTCACCTGGCACTCCTGCACCCCAGCCCTGGCTGTCCCCAGCCCTCACCTGGCAGCCACCACTCACCTCCTGTAGCCGTGATTGTTTTTCACTTGGGGTTTTCTGTAAAGGGGATCACAGTGCACACACCTTCCTGTCTGGCTTCTTTCGCTGAGCACAGTTGTTTGGAGGCTCATGGATGCCACTCATGCATCAGTGCTTCGCTCTTTTCTAGTAAGTGGTGCTTGGCTGTATAGACTAACCTCCTCCTTCCACCTGCTCATGGAATACTGGAGAGTTTCCAGGTTGAAGTGGCTCCTTTTTGTCCACATTATAAAGCTGATCTGAGTTCTGCCACTGATCTGGAGTCATTGTCCTATCAACCCATCCCACACCAAACATAACCTGCATTGAAAAATTGGGTTAACTGAATGTGGACAGCACCTTCCATGGCTGAAGTCCCCGAGACTGAAGAAAATGCAAAAGCCAAGCTGAAGATCAGCTTTCATCTCTCTGCTTCCTGACTCTGAAGATGACATGACCAGCTGCTTCACACCTGCCCCAGCTGCCACACACACACACACACACAAACACACACACACCATGATGGACTGCATCCTGGAGCTTCGAACCAAATACCCTTCCTTCCTTAAATTGCTGTGGTTAGATATTTTGTCACAGTAATGAGACAAAGGACTAATCCAGCATACTCTAGACCAGCAAGGACTAATCCCGCACACTCTAGACCAGCAAGGACTAATCCCGCACACTCTAGACCAGCAAGGACTAATCCATCACACTCTAGACCAGCAAGGACTAATCCTGCACACTCTAGACCAGCAAGGACTAATCCAGCACACTCTAGACCAGCAAGGACTAATCCAGCGCACTCTAGACCAGCAAGGACTAATCCAGCACACTCTAGACCAGCAAGGACTAATCCTGCACACTCTAGACCAGCAAGGACTAATCCAGCACACTCTAGACCAGCAAGGACTAATCCAGCACACTCTAGACCAGCAAGGACTAATCCAGCACACTCTAGACCAGCAAGGACTAATCCAGCGCACTCTAGACCAGCAAGGACTAATCCAGCACACTCTAGACCAGCAAGGACTAATCCAGCGCACTCTAGACCAGCAAGGACTAATCCAGCACACTCTAGACCAGCAAGGACTAATCCAGCGCACTCTAGACCAGCAAGGACTAATCCAGCACACTCTAGACCAGCAAGGACTAATCCAGCGCACTCTAGACCAGCAAGGACTAATCCAGCACACTCTAGACCAGCAAGGACTAATCCAGCACACTCTAGACCAGCAAGGACTAATCCAGCACACTCTAGACCAGCAAGGACTAATCCAGCTCCCTCTAGACCAGCAAGGACTAATCCAGCACACTCTAGACCAGCAAGGACTAATCCAGCGCACTCTAGACCAGCAAGGACTAATCCAGCACACTCTAGACCAGCAAGGACTAATCCATCACACTCTAGACCAGCAAGGACTAATCCAGTACACTCTAGACCAGCAAGGCCTAATCCTGTATACTCTAGACTAGCAAGGACTAATCCAGCACACTCTATACCAGCAAGGACTAATCCAGCACACTCTATACCAGCAAGGACTAATCCAGCACACTCTAGACCAGCAAGGAGAGAGGAAAAGTGGGAACCAGAAAGAGAAAGAAGGCACAGGAGACTCGCACTGCGCACAGCTAGCTATAAAACAGCTCCAAACTGAAAATCTGAAGTTTGGTTTCTACTGAATGTATGTATCACTTTCACACCACTTTTGACCCTATAAGGGCTGGAAATTCATTTGGTCTGACCATCCTACATCAGGAAGGAATGACATCCAGTGTATAAGCCTTGGGTGCACATGCTCATTTCTGCACTGAGAAGTTGCTGGCCACGTGACAGTGTCATCCTTACAAGCTGCCACATTGCTTTTCAGTTGTAAAATTTCTTTATTTTTATTTTATATGTATAGGTGTTTTGCCTGCATGTGTGTATGTGCAACACATGTGTGCAGTGCTGAAAGATAACAGAAGAGGTCATCAGAGCCCCTGGAGTTATAGACGGTTGTGAGCCACCTGGTGTGGGTGCTGGGAACCAAACTCCAGTCCTCTACAAGAGCAGCACATGCTCTTAACCTCTGAGTCGTCTCTCCAGCCCCCCAGGTTGTTTTTCAAAGTTCAGCTCTGATCATTTACATTCCCACAAGCAGGGTCTGACCAATCCAGCAGCCCCACAGCCTAACTTGGATGGGTAATTGCGCCATTACACTGTGGCTTTAATGTATCCTGTTGAATAATAATCTTAAATATATTTTCATGTGCTCATTCATGAATCTCAGGTAAAGTGGTTTTTCAAGTTCTTTTATCTGTTTTTGTCTGGAGTTGTTTCCCCATTATTAAGTGTTCAGAATTTATATATTGAGGACACAAGTCCCTTATCAAAAACATGACCCACAAATGTTTTCTCTCATTATTTTCTTTCTCCTAATGGTGTCTCTCAAAAAGGAGTTCTTCATTTTGGAGGAGTCAGTGTCCTTGATTTTGGAACTGGAGATAGCTCGGTGGGTAAAGTGATCTCTGCGCAAGCACAGGGGCTAGAGTTTGGATTCCCAGTGCCATGTAAAATCCGGGTGCAGATGCCTCTGCAGCCCCAGCACTGGGGCCGTGGAGGCAGACAGGCCCCCGGAGCTCACTGGCCAGCTTGTCAGAGTAAGTCACTAGCTCCAGAATCAGTGACAGACCCTCTTTCAGAAAAATAAGGTGGAGGGAGTGACAGAAGAAGAGACCTGATGTTGACCGGGACCTCCACTGCTACATGGAGACATACACCACACACATACATATACCACATATACACACACTACAAACACACATAGACCACACACACACATACCACATACACTCACATGCGCATGCGCACACACAAAATTTCATCAATTTTTCTTCACTTATACATTGGGCTTTTTGTGTTAAAAGAATTTTAGAGATAAGCCAGGGTATAAATATTTCCTCCTGTGTTTTTTTTCTGAATGTTTTATAATTATTATTTTTATTTTATGTCTCCTGTGTTTTTTCTGAATGTTTTTTTTTATTGATGCTTTGTGCATTTCATACATCATTTTCCAATTTAGTTCAGGCATATTTCCCTTTCCCTTCCCCCCTACCCCCACCCCATCCCAGATCATGCATTTTGCCATAACTGTCCTGCATCTTTCTCAGTTTTTTTTTTCATTTTTTAGCTATAAGTGATGATGCATGAGTACAAGCATCCTTCATATGAAACCAATTTGCAGGCTGTTGTGCCCAAACCCCCACAGCCCCACCTCCAGCGGGGGGTGAGGGGTTGTATGTTCAATCAAGTTGATCAAATGAGTGTCCAGACTACATTGCTGTAGTTTCACCATTCACCCCAATCGCAGCCCTTACATTCTACCATGCCCCCTCTTCTGCAGATTGTTCCCTAGGCTTAGGAAAGGGGCACAGGTGGATGAGAAGCAAAACAGTCCACTCTCTCTGGAGCTGTTGTCTTGGACTCTGGTCAATTCTGGCTGTTTCCTTTCATGGGCTGACAGTTTGTCCAGGAATAACCTTTCGATCCTACTAATGAAGCACAAGCAATTAGATATATAGGTATTTAAGCAGCACTAATAGTTATGGTAGGTTACTTTAGCATAGACACATGTTTGGATATGTTAATCCATGAATTACAATTTTCCCCCCTGTTAAATATGACAGGGTCTTACTGTGGCTTATAACATCTCCTAACCTGTAGAGGATGTAAGCTTGTGGCATCAGCCATGGGTTATTTCTCCAAGGGGAGAGCCAATAGCCAATTAGATTTGGGATATACAGGCACATGGCTGCCTCTGCTGCACAGTATTTCCAGGCAGGTGAGGTGTAGCTGGTGCTGACGGTGGAGTCTTGCTTGACTCAGGGAGACCCATATTTGCTTTATTGGTTTAGTGGCCTTTGGTAACACTCTCTGGCATTCCAGAGGCCATCTGTACACTTGCATGTGTGGTCTCAATACATCCCTCCCATGTTAACGTCAGGTCTTCGGCAGCAGGGTCTTATTGCCTCTCCTCCTGTAGGTATCCCAACTTAGAGGCAAGGAGCCCTTACCTTTTGTGGGGCCTTGGATCCCCTGGCCAACATCCACCTGGTAGAACAATCCATTGCTGATGTCAGAGCTCCTGTATTAATATATTTTGCCTGAGTGCATAGCCCTAGGACTTTAGTATTATATTTGGTTCTGAACAGAGAGTAATCCCTTCCACAGTTCCCATGTCTAGTAGTCAATTAAAGAAAGCAGTTTTACCGGTTTTATAAGAGATTACCTCTACAATAGTTGTCTCCAATTTACAGTTGGGGAGCGACCTCATCATTGTCATATTTCTCCTTGTTCTATGGGTGGGAAGGCAAGGAAGTCTCTCATATCAGAACCTTTGTGGCACCTAGAAGGTAAGTTTCATTAGGACTCATTATAACTAGTTGTTACATGTAGGATCCACAGAGGGGTTCGATGTTTATGGCAATCTGAGGCTTTTCTTCCTTTGAATGTTCAGACGGGTCAGCCTTTCCGTTGCCACTTTTTGGTACATCCTACTCAATGCAAACCTGTATCTTTTCTTTCTCAGCCGTTAAGTTGGTGACGTTTTGTCCTGTTGGAACAAACAAATCTTTTCCCATAGTTAGTTTTAAGATTTGAATTGCAAGGGTTTGATGAAAAGGTTTCATGTCTTTCTGTATCCCCCCCCCTTTTTTTTTGCGTATGAGTCTCCAGAAGACAGTTGTATTATACATGACTATAGGGTGGAGTCAAGGCACAGATTTCATCAAATTCACCCATGTTGTTTTGGGTGACTATATATGATTAACTTGGGAAGCAAACTTAATTTTTACGTTAAATCATCTTAAAGAGAATGCTACAAGGTGATACTGTACAACAGAGAAATTATAGAGAACATTTGTATGTGTCAATCCCAAAGTTCTTGCTCTACAGATTTTATGTAAAGCAAATGTGGGCAACAGCGAATTATATCTCCATTTAATTCAGATGCATTACCATTTTTATCAGATTCTGTAAACCAATGTTGTTTAATATACACATGTTTACTTTTACTTTTACTAAGTCCTAAAACACCATGTGTCCTGTAGACAGTGTCTAGGCGAAACTGGGTACTTGCTGAGCTCACGTCAATTAAATATGCCTTAATCGAATATACACCCGTGTCCCTCTCCCACCCATCCCCCCTTTCCAATTCACCATTTCAGTCCATTTTCTGATGCAGTCTTTCTGTTGTTCTTTTACTATGCCTCCCTCTCCATGAGAAATATTTATATCTGGGTTGTTGGTACTAGCATCCACATATGAGGGACACCATTTGTCGTTTGTTTTTCTGGGACTGTGTTACTTCACTTAACATAATGTCTTCCAGCTCCATCCATTTACCTGCAAAGTTCATGATGTTGCCCTCTTTACTGCTGCATAGAACTCCATTGTATACATGTACCACATTTTCTCTATCCACTCGTCAGTTGAGGGGCACCTGGGCTGGTTCCAGCTTTTTGCTATTGTGAACAGAGCTGCAATAAACATAGCTGTGCATGTATCTTTGCAGTTTTTAATTATTATTTTTATTTTATGTGTATGAGTGTGTTGCCTGCATGTGCGCAAGTGTTCCCATGTCATACACTTCCCAAGAGGTTAGAAGAGAGTGTTGGTTCCCCTGGAACTAGAGTTACAGATGGTTTTTAGCTGTCGTGTGGGTTCTGGGAATTGAGTCAATTCATAAAAGGGACTCAATATTGCTAAGCATTCTGTATCTATCAATAAAATTTCAAGAGTGCTGCTCTTGGAGAGGACTGGAGTTTGGTTCCCAGTGCCACATCAGGTAGCTCACAAATATCTATAACTCCAGGAGTTTCTTACAAGCAACAAACTGTTTGGTCTTACTGTTTATCTAATGTGAGAAACTCTTGCTTTTTAATAAGATGTTTAAAGCAGAGATTGCCAGTAAGAATGATGAGACCACGACCAGAAGGCGAAGCAGTGAGCAAGTCACCGTTACACCACCACTTTCTCAAAATGAAAGCAAGCAGACAGAAAATGAGCCATGAGAGGTTGAACCACACCATGGACTAATGACTTAATAAGTACTTACAGGACAGAAACCACCACCGTCGCAGAATAAACACTTTTTCAGAGCATATGAAACATTTGCAATGAAAGATTATATTCTGAACTATAAAACAAGTTTCAAGAAACTTGTGGTCAGTTTATACTAACCTCATTCACTGATTACAGTAAAATTAAATTAGATGCTAATGACAGAGAGCTCTCTGAAAATCTCTAAATAAATACCTGGAAACTAACACATTTCTAAAACCATAAAACCTCCAGATTGTCCAGTGGTTAAGAGCACTGGCTGCCTTGGCAAAAGACTGATGGTTAATTTTCAATGTCAACTAGCCACAACTAGAATCACCTGGTAAGATAATCTTCAAAAAAATTATTCATTTATATAATTTTATGTGTATATGTGTGTGCTTGCATAAGTTCATGTGTACTGTGTGTGTGTGTGGAGGGGCTGTTAGGTCCACTAAACTTGAATTAGAGACTATTGTGAGCCACCATGTGGGTGCTAGGATCTGAACCTGGGTCCTCTGTAAGAGTAGCCAGTGCTGTTAACCACTGAGCCACCTCTCCATCCTGGGGAAGATGGTTTTAATGATAGATCAGGTTGGCCTGTGTGATTGTCTTGATTGTTAACTGACATAGGGACCCTGCTCATTGTGGGCGGTACCCTTTCATGGCCTGGGCTCTGAACTATGTAAAAGTGAAGAGGGTTTACTGAGTATCCAAAGAAGGTGAGTGAGCAAGGACCTACGAGTTTGCTTTCTGTGCTCCTGACAGCATCCTGACTGTCAGTGTGTTGTGACTCTGCTGAAATCCCTGCCTTGACTTCCCTGAAGTGTGGACCTGGAATTGTTAGTCAAACAAACCCTTCCTCCCCTTAAGTCCCTTTGAAAGGGTCAGGTGTTTTATCGTAACAACAGAAATGAAGCTAGGACACTGTCTTTATCCTGATACTACTTCTTTCTCTCCGTCCACCCTAATGCCAACCTAATAGCTCTATGTTTCTTTAATCAGCACTTACACTATGATCCTTCTCATGCCTTTCATTTTTTTTTTTTGTTTGTTTTTTTTTCTGGGCTGGCTTATTTATTTAGCACAAGTTTTCCAGGTTCCCTGTGTTTCCCACAGCACAGATCTTCCACATGTGTAAAAGTTGAATACTATTCCACTGGATGCATAGTCCACATTAGTTTGTTGATGGATATTTAGGTTGGTTACACATCCTAGCTATTTTGGATAGTTCTTCAGTGATTTGGGGAGTGGTAATAACTCTTAAAGACCTATATTTCAAGTATTTCAGATAAGCACCTAGAAAACAGATTGCTAGATCAAATGGTAGTCAGTCCTGTTTAATTTTTTTTTTTTTTTAATTTTTATTGATGGTTTGTGCCATTGTAAAGACATCAATTTCCAATTCAGATCAGGCCATATTTCCCTTGTCCCTTCCCCCCACCCCCACCCCATCCCAGATTCTTTTTTTTTTTTTTTTTTTTTTTTTTTTTTTTTTTTCAGTTTATTTTTTTTCATTTTTAGCTATAAGTGATAATCCAATGGGATAAAAGCATCATTCGTGCAAAACAATCCTATAGACTGTTGTGGCCCAAACCCCCACAGCCCCTTGGTCCCTCCATCCAGTGGGGGGTTACATGTTGTTTGTTCAATCACGTTGTCAAATGAGTGGCCAGACTACATTGCTGTTAGTTTGAAGGAACAATCTGCAGTAGAGGGGTCGTGGTAGAATGTAAAGGCTGCGATTGTGGTGAACGGTGAAAACTACATGCCATTTTCCAGATGAACATAGATGTTTGTCTTTACATCAAAAGTGAGTTTCTTACAGGCAACAAACTGTTGGGTCTTACTGTTTATCTAATGTTACAAACTCTTGCTTTTTTAAAATTTATTTTTTGTATGTGTTATGAATGTACCGTCAGCTCATGTAAGTCCGTGCACACCCGTTTGTGCATGCTGCAGAGGTCAGAATAAGGGCGTCGTATTCCCCTGGAACTTGAGTTAAAGACGGTTCTCAGCCGCCTGTGGGTTCTCTGGGGATCGAACCCGGTCCTCTGCAAGAGGCGGTACATGCTCTTAACCAGTGCCATCTCTCCACCCTAATGTGACAAACGCTGCTTTTTTTTTTTTTTTTTTTTTTTTGTTTTTTTTTGTCTTTTTGAGACAGGGTCTCCCTGTGGGCCCCAGCCTGTCCTGGACTCACTCTGTAAGACCACTGGCCTAGAACTCACAACGATCCGCCTGCCGCTGCTTCCCAAGTGATAGGACTAAAGGCGTGCACCACCACGCCTGGCTCCAAACTCTTGCTTTTTAATAAGATGTTTAAAGCAGAGATTGCCAGACAACAGCCTGTGGCCAGATCTGGCATGTAGCTTGATTTGTGACCTGCGAGGAGTGGCTGCTTTACATTTGGAGAGCTAAAAAAAGTTTAAGACTGTATAGTCAAAAAAAAAAAAAAGTCTAGCATTATCTACTGTAGCCATGACAGAGAATTTTAACAAACCTAGGTTTGACTCTTTATATTCATGCTGATGGTGGATAGCTTTAATCTACGCTCTAGGACAGATGGAGTTTTCCTTATCCATGTCGTTGGGAGTAGGAATTTGTTGGATTTCAGATTTCTTATGGTGGAACTTCGTTCATGTTTCACAGAACAAGAGCCTCCAGATGATTTTGTGCAGTACTCTGTCTGCCTGAAGTCCAGTAAGAATCTTCCCATTTGTGCCATTATATTCATGCTCAGAAAATTTGGGGTTTTGCAGTATTGAGAACTTTGCGTTTCCAAATTAGGGGTGTCGGCGTGCCGCTCTCTCCCATTGGATGCTCCCTTCCCAGTCTTTCACCCATTGCTGACTTCTTTGGGGTTGGATTTGGCTTGGTTTTTGTGACCTTGGCTTCTACTTTGGCCCTTCTTCTAGTTGCCCGTACGTACATTCTAACTCTTCTAGTCTGCCTTTCGTGTGATCTGAAAGTCTTAAAGCACTACACATTTTTCTCTCCCTTTTGGTTTTTGTGACCTCGGCTACTACTTTGGCCCTTCTTCTAGTTGCCCGTACGTACATTCTAACTCTTCTAGTGTGCCTTTCGTGTGATCTGAAAGTCTTAAAGCACTACACATTTTTCTCTCCCTTTTGGTTTTTGTGACCTCGGCTACTACTTTGGCCCTTGTTCTAGTTGCCCGTACGTACATTCTAACTCTTCTAGTCTGCCTTTCGTGTGATCTGAAAGTCTTAAAGCACTACACATTTTTCTCTCCCTTTTGGTTTTTGTGACCTCGGCTACTACTTTGGCCCTTCTTCTAGTTGCCCGTATGTACATTCTAACTCTTCTAGTCTGCCTTTCGTGTGATCTGAAAGTCTTAAAGCACTACACATTTTTCTCTCCCTTTTGGTTTTTGCATGTCTTATGTGTGTACACATCATATGCCACCCAGTACACTGACATTGTCTTTGCTTTAGTTCATCAATTATCCTTTAACATATTTAAGACAAAGAATTTTTTATATACCTGGCTATGTGGTTACCATTCTGTGTCTCGTTCCTTTGTGTAGAGCCAAGCCTCCATCTGGTGCCCTTCCTTCTGCCTGCAGAACTTTCTTAGTGGAAATGTGTTTCTGGCAAAATTTTCCAGTTCATATATTACTGAAAACATCTTTATTTAAAATTCTTGTATGTGCATGCACATACACGTGTGTGTATCTGTATATGTGTGTGCATGCATACACGTGTGTGGTGTGTGTGTGTGTGCAAATGATGGCTCTCCACCTTAAATTCTGACATAGGGTCTCTCACTGAACCAGAAGCTCACCCATTGGCTAAGCTGCTTGGCCAGTGAGCTCATGAGATCTATGTGTTTGTAGGTTTCATTAAATTCTGAAAACTTTTAGTTACTACTTCTTCAAACTTGTTTTCAGCCTCCCACCCCTTCTTCCCATTCAGCCTTCTAGACACCTGACTTAGCAGCTTGAGACCTTCCAGTGCCCTGAAGTCCTTTCTTTACTTGGTTTTCAGTGTTCTCTGTGTTTGCATAGTTTTTATTGTGGTGTCCTTAGGTTAATTAGTCTTTGTCTTTTTTAAGATTTTACTTATTTTTATTTTATTTTTATGTGTGTGCATGTAAGGGCACCCATGTCATGCAATACCTGTGGTGGGCATTGGATCCCTTAGAACTGGAGCTATGTGTGGTGGTTAGGCATCATGTGGGTGTTGGGAGCCAAATCAGGGTCCTCTGGAGGAACAGCCAGTGCTCTTAACCACTGAGCTGTCTCTCCAGCCCCCTGATTAGTCTTTTTCTATGGAGTATACTATGCTGTTAAAAACCAATGTATTTTGTATCTTGCATATTTCACAGAGTTTACGTTTTTCAACATCTGCATCTCTGTCGTGTTCAACCTCCTCCATCTTCAGTAAGACACCGTGATGGTGACAGCCTCCGGACCCTGCTGCCACAGCACTCGTGGGAGGGGCATTTCTGGCTAAAACTCACTGGAGTTTTCTCCTTTTTATTAGTTGGCGTTCTTTACTTCTCTGTGTCAACTATAGTTTGTGTTTTCCTTATTGGTGCTATAGATTGAAAGATTGTGGCATCCACAAATTCTTATGTTGAAACTTAATGTCCAACATCAGATATTTCCCAGCTTGTATATGGAGCCTTTGGGTGAGACCTTATGAAAGAACCCTTAGAGAATCTCTCACACCCTCCTCATGTGAGAACACTGAGAGAGGAGAGCAGGTCGGAAACAGGAAGTCCTCTCCAGGCAGTTTCCTTATATGCTGGGGTATTTATTTATTTATTTATTTATTTATTTATCTATTTATTATTTTTATGTGTATGAATGTACTGTCTGCATGTAGGTTGGTGCACCCATGTCATGCAATGCTGCGGAGGTCAGAAGAGGGCATTGGATTCCCCTGGAACTGGAGTTAAAGACAGTTCTTTGCCACCATGTGGGTGCTAAGAATCGGACCCAGGTCCTCTGCAAGAGCAGTCAGTGCTCTTAACCACTGAGCCATCTCTCCTGTCCCCTTATATGCTGTTATTAAGCCTCATGATGATCTATTGCCTTCCCTTACAGATGCTGGCATTGGGCAGTGTTGTAGCAGATGCCAAGAGTTCTGGATTTTACCTTGTTGGTGTTGAATATGTTTATGCTCCTAAGAAGTTGCTTAAGGAGTTTGCACTTTGTCACCCTGCCTCGTCCTCATTAGCTTTCTGCTTCTGTGATAGACATCCTGACCAAAAGCAGCTGGGGAGGAAAGGGTTGATCTAGCCTACACATCCGATCACAGCCATTCATGGGGGGGGGGGTAGGGCAGGAACTCTAGCAGGAACAGAGGCGGGATCCATGGAGGAGCCTCTCCCTGGCCAGCTTTCTTCCACAGCCCAGCCCTACCTGCCTAGGGAGGGATGGTGCTGCCACAGTGGCTGGGCCCTCCTGACGAACAGCAGTCAAGAAAGGGCCAAGCTGATGGAGGCAGCTCCTCGGCGGAGGTTGCCTCAACCTAGGTGACTCTAGTTTGTTCACTTTCCCTAGTAGAGTCAGAGAAGTGCTGCATTGGTGTTAACAATCCTCCCTGACTGTGGAGGGAAGCCCCTCTCCCGGTCCTAAGTACTCCCCTGTGAGCCAAGCAGGAAGCAGTTGAGAACGCACTCCTCAGCCTGGTGAGCTCCAAGCCCTGCTCGTCACATTCTCTACTCACTGGCTTAGAGCCCAGGGGTTGAGCTCCAGGACCCTGGCCGATGCCAAGATCCTCAGGTCCCTCCTGTGAGGGGACGTGGGTCTCTATGGAACCTTTCCTCTTCCCTGTGCTTACATCATCTCCAGATGACACCCTACTCCATGCAGTGTTGGCATGTGTGAATACTGGATCTCACTGTGCTGTTCAGGAAATAATGACATGTGTTTTGTCTAGATGCTATGTTCTTTCCTGAATGTTTTTGGTCTATGCTTGGTTGAATGTGGATACAGGACTCATGGTGAAAAGCCAGCTGTATTTAGCTGAAGGCCCCAGGAGGCCTTAACCCTCTGGAGGACTTGGTGACTCTCTGGGGGTGACTCTCTCCTCAGGAAGCCTCTGTTCTGCAAAATCTTAGACCCACCATTTTGAAAATGTTAGTACTGATTATTTCTGACTGGTTCATCTATGGCTATTTTCACTTCCCTATATTTGAAACTTTTTATCGGAAATATACATTACCATCATAGTAAGAAATAGGCTAATTTTCAGAGTTTGCTGTTGTCATTAAATATTTGCCTTTGCATGCCATAGGTCAGAACTTGGCCTCCATAAAGATCAGATTCCCTGTACTTCAGGGTTTGCACACCAGATTGGGGGTGAGAGGGGCATTAACATTCCAACACTGTAGTCAAACAAGGGTGGTCAGTCAGAGGCATCCAGTGCCAAGATGAAGGCCAAGTCAGTCTGAATTAAAAAGTAAACAAAGGCAGGCACCTATTCTAGGAAATGTGCTCTCTCTCAGGCGAATCCATGGCCCTTCAGGGTGGACCAAAGAAAGCACCCGTCAGGGAGGTGGGGAGGGCCTTTTATATGTCAGGGGAGGGGAGATGGTGGGTGACATGATAGAATCGGCCAATCAGGTCAAGTCAGGGGCCCAAAGGTGGGTCTCATATCCAGTGGTCTTGTGGGAATTTGGAACTCCATCTGGTGATTTTCGTAGTCAAATGCAAGCTCCAGAGCAGAAAAGAAGGAAAGGTCCTTCTGGTCTACGCCATCTTGGCAAGGAAGGGTCCTTCTAGCCTACGCCATCTTGGCAAGGAAGGGTCCCTCTAGTCTACGCCATCTTGGCAAGGAAGGGTCCTTCTAGCCTATGCCATCTTGGCAAGGAAGGGTCCTTCTAGCCTATGCCATCTTGGCTTTCCACCCCGAGCCTTGACCTAACAGTCAGTGCAGGACCCAGTGGGTGTGGCTGAGCCAGAGACTGACTTTCACAAGGAAATGCACGCACACTTGTCCCCAGATGTGACTCCACTGTGGGCACCTGCAGTCTGGATTAACTGAAGGCCTCATGGCCCACGCTTAGGTGTTGGTGGGCTCATCATGATCTGTTTTTCTCTTCTCGAACACTTAGAAAAGCTGTGTTGCCACAAAATCCACAGGAGCCAGAAAGAGCACCCTCTCTACAAAGGACCAGAGTGATTTCCCTGCATCTCACAGCCATTCTTTTAAGACCATGATTTAGTCCGCTATTATTTTGACTCTGCTTTTCCTTAGTTGAAAAGATCATATTTAAAGATCATATTTGTCAGTACAGAAGGTCCTGAGGCACCGGTCACAAAAGCACAAAGTGCTGTGTGGTATGGTGTTCTATGCGGTCCTGAAACTGTCGCTTCTAGAGATAAATATAGGAACGCCAGGCCCTCAGGCCTGTCTTCCCACCCCTTTTGCTTTTTTCTATTCCAAGTAGAACCTTGGAAAACTGCAGTTCTGGAAGGAGAGGCAAGCCCAGGACAGGTAAAGGAAGCCCACCCTGCCTGCCAGGAAAGATCCTTCCAGCTTCTCCCAGAGTCTTAGGGAATTCTGTGGTCATGAGGGGATTCTGTGCTTCTCTGCCATCTGTTATGCCACAAGTCAGATGTTCACGCATTGGTTCAGGGTCTTATGGACATTGTATATGTGACATATACAATGTCCTGAGGCATGGGGAGGGGCCTCCTAAGCCAGTGTGACTGGGGTAGTCTTAGAACCACTGAGTGATTTGACTGGGTGTGATAACCCCCCTGTAAGCCTAGTGCTCAGGAGGCTGAGGCTGGAGGGCTGCCATAAGATCAAGAGTAACCTGGCCTACATAGTAAGCTCCATGCCGGCCTGGGCTATAGAGTGAGACCCTAGTTCAAGAAAAAAAAAAAAAAAGTGTGCAGGTACACTGGTCTCATCATGATGTCAGAGCTATGCAAACTAAAAGGTTGGCTTTCCCAAGAGACTTCTCCCCACTGGGGCTGGACAGCGTCCCCTGAGCTTTCTATAGGACAGACTGCCACTCTTCCCACCCTCCTCCACCTTCCAGCCAGTGCACTTTCACCCACAGGGTACTGAGGTTTCTGGGAGCACCAGTGGAAACTGCCTTCTGCACACACACACACACACACACACACACACACACACACACACACCATCTTGCAGGTTCAACAGAACACATGATGGAGAACTAGGACCCCTGAAGGGACCCTGGCTTGGAGGCGTTTCACCGTGGACACACTATGTGATAGTGTCACCAGGCATGAGTTGCTGTGCCCACTGCCGTCAGGAACTGCCTGACTCACAGCTGTGGCCTCTCCCCTTCTGTCTCCTCAGAGATTGCAGGTGTTGCCGTGTCTGAAATCTCAGGCCCCTTCTCCACAGAAGACATAGCCAGCAACTGCGTCCCAGCCCAGGCTCTTAGTGAGCCCATCTTGTGGATCGTGTCCTACGCCCTGATGATCGTGTGTGGAGCCATCCTCCTGGTTCTGATCCTCCTGCTACTGCTCCCGCTGCGCTGTAGGCACAGGGCTCGTGACCCTGAAGTTGTTAACGATGAGTCCTCACTGGTCAGGCACCGCTGGAAATGAGGAACTTTGTCTGGACTCCAGTGATCCTGAACTCAGCCCTTCCCGGGCGATGCCTCTGGGCCGCAGCCCTGGGATGCAGGTCTGGGAGTGGCCAGGCTCCTCTGTCCATTACCCACGCTTCCCGAGGCCTTCTACATTCACTGTAACTTGATTGCTCTTAATTTTGAAACTTCCAGCTCTTCTTTTCTACTCTGAGGGAGATGATAATAAAAACACCTCATTCTGAACCAAAACAGTGAATTGGGCTTCAGGCTTTATGGATCTGCACAGGTAATCCACCATTTTAAAAAAAAAAATAGGCAAGCTGTAGCTGGCTACCTTCGCTCTTCAATGGAAAATGGGTCCCTAAAATTGCTAGCCCCACCCCTTGCCTACAGGAAACTTTTGGCATTGACCACTTTGAAAGTTATTTGGTGCCAGAGCCCCACCTGGACCAGAGCTCGGCCTTGAGGCTGAGGAGAGAACCGCTCTGCCTTCTTCTTAGCCTGAGATTGCTGCTGGCCTTGACTAGGTCTCTGGCTCCGCGTGGACTGGGAGTCCACGCTCAGATGACGCTCCTCCGCACCAGCCGTCACCAGCCTCTCCTACAGACGGGAAGTCTTTTGTTCATCTAGGTAGAGCAGGAAGCAAACCAACTCTTGTACCAAATGCCTGTGGTATTGTTGGCATGCCAGTAAACATACTACCTCCTCAGTGGCTTGGCCTGGCCCCTGAGCACAGGCAGGAGGTGTAGGCTGCCTGATCCTACCAGGAGGTGAGACAGAACAGGTGCTGTGCTCATGTCGCCCCCAGCTTTCTGTCACCAGGCTGGTCATGGTCACATGCGCTTACTCAGACTTCAAGTTAATTAATCATGTTTTAATGAGGAAAACAAATTCTTTCTCACTAGCATAATTGTTTCTCTCTCTTTTTTTTTCTAAATCTTCTCTGGAACTAAGTTGGTAATTACCACTGTGGGAAATAGAGACCTGGCCAGACGCCCATCGTCTGACCAGCTGTTGAGGAGGAAGACACATGATTTGGATTCATTTCCACTTTTCCATGGCCTTTGAAATCATGTGTTTCCCTTCACAGAAGGCCTGGGGTCGGAGTGTGGTCGGAGCAGCTTGACGGAGGCTGGCTGGCAGCTGACCTGCTGCGACATACTTCTTCCCTCTGGCATGGTAGAGCCTTGGCAATCTGGGTTCAGCATTATCTTTATTTACTACCCTTTGAAGGAAAGTGGCAGCGTTCGCTCGCTCCACGAGGCCCTTCTGACATAGTTAGAAGGACACAAAGCCAGTCTTTCCCCCTCTTGTTCCTGTGCCAAGTTCAGTACTCGCTTTGTGTTGCCACTGGGGTGGGTGGCCTATAAAATATTCCGCTGGAAGTACTAAACATTCCCTCCATCAGGAGTGGCTTTGATGTTGACAACAGGCTCTGTGCAGATGGATGTCTCAGCCATCTGCTTAGATCACCCTGTCACCTCCACATTGAGAAATACATGAGTGTGCCAAGGACATCCAGGAACCACCTGGGCATGTCGCGGCAAACTGGAAGATTCCCTAGCAGCCAGAGGAGATCTTGTGGGAAGAGTTGGGCTGCATTACAGAAGGAAGATGAGCAGGCCAAAGTTGGAGGGGTTGGGGGGGGGGTCTGTGCTCATGTGCTTATGAATGGATCTGGCCTATGCGGGCTAAGACCTGATAATTCCAGAATGCATCCCAGACCTGGAAATCTCCAGAAGTGGACGCATTTCTTTTCCTGCTGCCTTGCCCTCTGATTCTTGTTTAGAGGGGCCACCTTGCTCAAAAGGGAAGTCAGTTCTCCCAGACTCTGTGCTGGGAAGAATCTGAGCCCCTGAAACAGGAGGGATTGGAGGTGGCATTGCTCTGTGTTCACATGCATGCCATCGGATTCTTTTCTTTGGGTCTGGTTTCTGAGGCGTGGAAGTTTCTGCAGTTCCAGGTTACCAGGCACCCTCCTCCCAGTACAGCACCCGAGGCGGTGGACGTTGGTCACCATGCTCTATATATTGAGTCTCCACCTTTGCATCTCAGATCCCACTGGGGGTGGCATTTCGGTGGGAATACTTCAATTACAAAAGCACCGCTTAGCAACCAGAATGAAATAGATGGCTGAATCTAGGACGTTCCCCTGGCACACACTGCTTTTGGAAATTGGACATTTTAGTCACAACTGCAGAAGTGACACCACCTCCTCAGGCTCTGTACACTGAGACTTTGCTTGGTTGGACCTACAGGGAGATCTGCTTTGAACAAAGAAAGGAGCGGTTCTTTGAAGCTGTCCCTTTTTACCTTGAATACAATGTGGAAAATACTGGAAGGGAGGGAAAAATGGTTCACACCTGCAGGGTGCAACTTTGTATCAGCTCCAGTGAGAAATGGGTCTCCTAGGTGAACACTCTTATTTTAAATTTGAAGCTGTCCCTCTTCCTGGTAAATTGTTTGGAAGTCTGAAATGAGATCCTTCCTTCAAGTAACTAAAAGTATTTTTAAAACAATAGCAAGAAATAAGGCAGTTCTGTCTCCTCCTCACCTCGGGAAGTTAAAGAGCCAGTGCGTGGCCCCTGCCCTCCTCCTGTTGCTGTGCGTTGTCCTGCTTCCCTTCTGAACCATGAACAAAGTGCCTGGCCTTGAGGGGCAGACGCCTTGCACTGGCTAGGAAGTGAGGTATGCTTTTCCTGGGCACATCCTGCTTCTCAGCATTCTGAAAGGACTCTATCTGATTCATCCTGAAACCCAGAGGTTTGGGTTTTGGATAAACTTGGGGTCAAAAACTGATGGTAATCAATTTCTAGAAAACAGAGCAGTAAAGACCCTGAAGAGCTTAGAGGAAGAAATTTTGAAAAGCAGCTGTGGTTAGGAGATTCTGTTCCCCCATTGAAGAGGGAAGGATGGATTAATTCATGATTTAATTAAGAGCGGGATTTGCTACATTCCTCGCACCACATTCTTACCTGGTACAGCAGCTAAACCCAGTTCAGTCCTGAGTTCTGGCTTTCTCCCTGGGAATAGATCAATGCCCAGTAGTTTGCTTCTCAGCCAAGAATAATTGAGTTTCATAGACTTTATCTTTATTAGTGGAAACCAAATGCTTGGCCAGTGTCCCAGTACGTCTTCTTTTGCACAGACTTACAGAATTGATTATAGAAGAAGATTGGGGCGGGGACCACCACATTTTTTAAAAGGGAAAACAACCAAGTACCACACAATGTGAAATTGTAGAATTTGCCAGAAGAGACTGGAAGTTTTAGTGCCAGGAAAATTCCACATAGAAGAAATGATTGTGTAGGTCTTTAGCGGATTTGAAGAACAGTCGACTTGAACTTTCAGCAGTTTACCAAGTAGAAATACAGTTTGAGAGTGAGGGGAAAGAGTCACGATGCAATTTTTTAAAAGCTCACAAGATAAGCAAGATTAATTCTTTGAAAAATGTGCTTAATTCTAGGCATTCAGTTCATCCTAGGTATTTAGTTGCAGGCAGTAGACTTCTCTAACCCTCGAACTAGCTCAGTCTGTGGGAGGCATGATTTATTCTATAGAGCTACAAACCCCCAGACTTTAAGAGTACGCGAGCATCAAAGTCAGCCTTGACAAGGGAGAGCGTGTGGCTGGTGGCCTGCATGTTGCCCAAGTCAAACAGCTTCAGTTTCTTCCAGCAGCAGAGTCAAAGATTCCTAGGAGTACATAAATTCTAGAATCTTGGAAGGAGCCAGGATAGAGGCTGGCCCTCTCGGTCTGTGATTCCCGTGTTCCTGCTGGACAGCTGGGACATCCCGGGATGGCACAGGCTTCACAATAGATTTTTGCCACAGTCTGTGTTTCAGGAATTTCATAAGGGGAGTCCTCGAGTTGATCATTTGTCACAGAAAGCCATTCAGCAAAGAGAACTCTGCTTTAGCCCAAAGGCTAGAGGTTCAAGGCTGTGTTTGCTGGAAACTTCACAGCTTCTTAGGCCAGACTGTCCTGGGCAAGTTACCTTTGGGGACTATGCACTTGAGAAAGGGTCATGACAACTGCAACTCAGTCCAACAGAACCAGAAGGTGGAACCATCTCCGCCAGCCCTGCGGGACCACCCAACCCTTCTGAAAGCCATCTGGCCATGACCACACTCCTCTAGGGATGGCTTCCATCAGAGACTCATCCAGAGAGCAGTTGGAGGGACCCAGAGCCCGCCTCCTGCCACTGGCTCCCTCTGTAGCCTGTTCTCCTGGTGCCCATGGGCTTCCTGCACCCTTAGCGGGTCCCCAAGGTCTCATGCGCATGCATCCTCAGACCTATTCTGAGTCAGCGTAGTGGGCCCAAGAATCTGCATCACGGCCTGGCCTAGCACACTGGGCCTGTGAGGGTGTCCTGCAGCTGTTGCTGCATTATGAAGATGTGGAGAACCAAGACGAACCTCCCAGGAACAGCCATGAGGTGCTGGAAGCCGCAGGTGTGGTGAGAACTCACAATGACAGTGTTCATGCCCTCCCCACAAGCTTCCTGGGGATTTCTTATCTGATGTTATAGACAGATACCCTGACCCTCTAAATTAAATCATTTCCTATAACTCTTACAGTATGCTTCCTCTTCCAGAGAACATGGTAGGGGGCTGGAGAGATAGCTCAGTGGTTAAGAACACTGGCTGCTCTTGCAGAGGACCCGGGTTCAGTTCCCAACACTCTCACAGTGACCAACAACCATCCATAACTCTAATTCCAGGGGGATCTGACACTGTTTTCTGACCTCTATGGGCATTGTATGATATGGGTGCACCTGTGTACATGCAAGGAATACACTCATACACATAAAATAAAAATAACAAATAAAATATATTTTTTAAGGAACACGATAGATGAAGGCTGGGTCATAAATTCAATCTCAGGGCCCTTGTGTCATTTGACCAAGCCTGTGAGTACATTTAGACACCAGGGTCACAGTAATGACTCTGGACATTTCTACATATGCAGTAACAGAAAGTGTCATGTTAAAATATCCACCTGGAAATTACAGCAGTATCAAGAATGAGACAGACAGCCCCCTTTACGGATGGGGACTTATTTGTGTGAGATTGTTTTAGTTTGCTTTCAATTGCTTTGACAAAACACTGACCAATACAACTTGGAGAGGAAAGGGCTTATTTGGCTCACATCTTCCAGGCTTACAGTTCATTACTTAGGGAGCCCAAGGAAGGAACTCAGAGAAGGATCCTTGAGGCACAGGCCATGGAAGAATGTGGCTTACTGGCTTGCTCCCTTGGCCCATGCTCAGCCTGCTTTCTTATACAATACAGGACCACCTGCCCAGGGGTGGCACCATCCACAGTGGGCTGGGCCCTCCCATATCAATCAACATCAAGAAAATACCCCACAGACATGGCTACAGGCCAGTCCAATCAAGGAAATTCTCCAACCGAGGCTCCCTCAACCCAGGTGTATGGAGTTGACACTGAAGCTGTCCAGCACAGAGACCAACTAGAGAAGGTCGAAGCTATGACACCTGTCTGCCCCACACATAGCCACCAACATGGATTTTTACCCATAGGCTACATAATTACTGGTGGTAGATTTATAACAGGAATCTCACTTAAGTTGAACACAGCCATGGGCACGCTGGTGTCTGTGACAGGAGACCGGAAGCCCCGAGCTCCCTGTCCACCCTGACCTGCCTCCACACTGTCTCTCCACAGGCCATGCTGGGTCGGGAGCTAGATGTGTTTTTATTCTCAGTCGGTGGGCAGATCAGATGACTCAGGGACATAGCGACCCTGCAGGCTGGGCCTTCACGGTTTTCTCTTTACTGTCTCTTCCTAGTGTTCAGAAAGCCCTGAGTTCAGCATTAGCACAGAGAAGGAAGGAATGAGAGAGGAATGAAGGGAGGGGGCAGGGAGAAGAATGGAGAGAGGGAGGGTTATTGTCTAGGGGGAACTTGATTGGTTCCTTTTCTCCACCAGTTAAAGGATGAAAGGCAGGAAAATCTCAGACACAACAGCGAGCAGCAGGCAAACAGACTTTGCTGACAGGTGAAGAATCACACCCATGCATGCATTCGCACAGACAGAAAAGTTTTCTCTCCCCTGGTTTTGAATTGGTCAGTTTAAGAATAGAGTTCTCATAGGTCACAGCTCTAAGCTGCTAGGTGTCAGGCACACTCACATCTAAAATGGTAAGGACTGGTCAATTGGAGAACCACCTTTAATACTCTTCAGTGACCCTGCCAGTCCTCGGGAGGTCAGCCCCTTCCAGGGGAAGGAATGCGTCTTGATATTTTATGAAATGTTTCTTTTTGTCCTTAGGAGTCTAGAATAAGGATGTTTCCCCCTCATTCTCCTCACTGTGGCTGTGGTGTCACATTCCTAGCAGTGAGAGTTGGGATGCATGGAATGGGTGAGATTTTAATGAAAGGTGAATTTTATAAGCCAAAATGACATTTCTCCTGCTGTTTGTGTTCATTGGCACTTATGAGTATTCTTAAGGCTTAAAAATGCACTGATCTAGGCATTAAAAGGGCCACTCACATCTCCCAGCTCAAAGTGGCCATCTCCCATGCTGCTCGGCAGGCAAGGTTTCACTTCTAGTAGAATTGCCCAAGCCAAGTTATTGAATTCTCAAAAGAGGCAGAAAGTATGGCTTTGCAAAATGTATTCTATGTATATCTTATTTTTTCATATTTTCATATATGATTCTTAATTATAACTTGTATTTCTGAAAATCCTTAAGGTTATTTGGCATTGCCTTTTGGAATGTCCCTTTATTTCCAGTACACTCAATTGATTCAACTTAAGTTGTGATTAAAATGAAGTCTGGAACAGAGAGGCATTTGTTCCACTTAGACACGGCTCCATGTCATGGTGGCTGACAGCCGCCCAAATAATTGTTACCCCTGCAAAGTTGGAGTTTTCTAAAATAATCTTATTTTTGGACACGAATGCTCCAGCAATCTGAGATGTGCAGCACTGAGATGGAAATAAAGTGAGCTGATTTGATTAACCCGAATAAATGATACTTCCTTCTTATTGGATTCAGAATTGTTTCCTTAACCTATGCCTCTTGGGTAAGTCCCTGGAATTACTCCAGGTCACATGGCACAGCCTGTTATTTTCACCTGTCACACGTGCATCCTGGGAAATATGAAAGATAAGAGTTGAGTGGGGGGAGTCCCAGGCTCAACAATTAACGAAGCCGAGCATGGGAAGAGGGCACAACCCTGTAGCCAGGGACAAGGCAAGTACTTGGGACATCCAGCTAGATGGGGTTTGCCCTCGGATGGCCCCAGCTCGGTCACCACAGAAGCCTGGGATGGCCCCAGCTCAGTCAGGCCTGGGATGGCCCCAGCTCAGTCACCACAGAGGCCTGGGATGGCCCCAGCTCGGTCACCTCTGAGACCAGGGATGGCCCCAGCTCGGTCACCGCTGAGGCCTGGGATGGCCCCAGCTCGGTCACCTCTGAGACCTGGGATGGCCCCAGCTCGGTCACCTCTGAGACCTGGGATGGCCCCAGCTCGGTCACCTCTGAGACCTGGGATGGCCCCAGCTCGGTCACCTCTGAGACCTGGGATGGCCCCAGCTCGGTCACCTCTGAGGACCTGTCGATGGCCCCAGCTCGGTCACCTCTGAGACCTGGATGGCCCCAGCTCGGTCACCTCTGAGCCTGGATGGCCCCAGCTCGGTCACCTCAGAGGCCTGGGATGGCCGCAGCTCGGTCACCTCTAAGACCTGGGATGGCCCCAGCTCGCACCTCTGAGACCTGGGATGGCCCCAGCTCAGTCACCTCTGAGACCTGGGATGGCCCCAGCTCGGTCACCTGCTGAGAGCCTGGGATGGCCCCAGTCTCGGTCACCGTCTGAGGCCTGGGATGGCCCCAGCTCGGTCACCTCTGAGGCCTGGGATGGCCCCAGCTCGGTCACCTCTGAGGCCTGGGATGGCCCCAGCTCGGTCACCTCTGAGACCTGGGATGGCCCCAGCTCGGTCACCTCTGAGACCTGGGATGGCCCCAGCTCGGTCACCTCTGAGGCCTGGGATGGCCCCAGCTCGGTCACCTCTGAGACCTGGGATGGCCCCAGCTCAGGTCACCTCTGAGGCCTGGGATGGCCCCAGCTCAGTCACCTCTGAGGCCTGGGATGGCCCCAGCTCGTCACCTCTGAGGCCTGGGATGGCCCCAGCTCAGTCACCCGAGGCCTGGGATGGTCCCCAGCTCGGTCACCTCTGAGGCCTGGGATGGCCCCAGCTCGGTCACCTCTGAGACCAGGGATGGCCCCAGCTCGGTCACCTCTGGGATGCCACCACGGGATGGCCCCAGCTCGGTCACCTCTGAGACCTAGGATGGCCCCAGCTCGGTCACCTCAGAGGCCTGGGATGGCCGCAGCTCGGTCACCTCTGAGGCCTGGGATGGCCCCAGCTCGGTCACCTCTGAGGCCTGGGATGGTCCCAGCTCAGTCACCTCTGAGGCCTGGGATGGCCCCAGCTCGGTCACCTCAGAGGCCAGGCTCTTTCTCTGCTCTGCATTCCTGCCATCTGCATCCTGAGCCATGCTCTCCAGAACCTGGTGCATTGCCCACCATTTGTGCAGTGAGGACATGGAACAGAGGCTCAGGTTCAGCATCTAGAGAGGGCCCCTCTCGGATGCAGCCAAAATGGCTCAGTGGGTGAAGTGCTTGCTCTGCAGGAGGGCTGGGTTTGGAGTCACAGCACCCATGTAAGAAGCCAGATTGGCCACACACATGCATAACCACAATGCTGGTGGTGGTCACAGGTACATCCCCAGACAAACTAGGCGAAACACACAGCTCCTGGTGGGTGAGAGACTATCAGAAATAAATAAATAAATAAATAAATAAATAAATAAATAAATAAATAAATAGATCGAAGACTCCTAAAATGGTGGGTCCTGTCTTAGCACCAGCAAATTCCTCTGCCTGTTGGAAGACCAACCTATCACGGGCTAAGCTGCCCAGCATATGTCATGGAAAGTTACTCAAGCCCCTAACTGCCTATAAAGAGTGCCTGCCTTCTGCTGTTAGCAAGAACAGCTCAGAAGTCTATTCCCAATAAACCACTGTCCCCCATGGAGTTATCTTGGTTGATGGTCTTTGGTGTTAAAACAGAGATCAATAGAGAAAGATACTCAGGTGCTGGATAGATGGCTCAGCAGTTAAGAACATTTGCTGATCGTCCAGAGGCCCCAGGTTTGATTCCCAGCACTCACAGGGCAGCTAACACTGTACTCTAGTTCCAGGGGTTCTGTCTGGCCTCTGCTGGCAGTGCACACATGTGGTGTACTTAAATACATGCAAGAAAAACAGCCGTATACATAAATAAAAAGAATAAATAAAATATATAAAAAAAAAATAAAAAAGATTCCTTCCAAGTTGAAAACCTGCTAAAAAAAAGAAACAAAACATACAACCAATGACACGGAACACACCCACACACACACAACCCACACGACAAGTATATCACACGTAAGCATGTATGACCTAACATATAAGTACCATACAAGATAGCTTCTTTAATGACTTTTCTATTTTTTTTGGTCTTTTCGAGACAGGGTCCTCCCTGTAGCCCCCCAGCGGTCACGGGAACTCACTCTGTAGACCAGGCTGGCCTTGAACTCACAAAGATCTGCCGGACTCTGCCTCCCAAGTGCTAGGATTTAAAGGCATCGCCACCACTTTTTATATGCATACTAATGTATATATTGATTTTTAATTTATGTGTTGAGTGTTTTGCCTGCTGTATGTTTATGTGCCTGTGTGGTGCCATGCCCTACAGCACCAGAAGAGGGCATCGATCCCCTGAACTGGAGTTATGGAATGGTTGTGTTCTTAACTAGCTCACATCTCCCTAGTCACTTTCGTTTTTGGTTGTTTGTTTTGGTTTTTTGTTTGGTTTTTTTGCATTGGATTTTTTATTGATGTCTTTGTGTTTTCATACATCATTTATCCAATTCAGTTCAGGCATATTGTCCCTCTTTCACCGTTCCACCCCATCCCACCCCACACCATCCCAGATCATGCAATTCTGCCATGAACCTGTCCTGCATCTTTCTGTTTTTTTTTTTTCATTTTTTAGCAGTAAGTGATAATTTATGAGTACAAGCATCCCTCATGTAAAACCAATTTGCAAGCTGCTGTGTCCAAACCCCCACAGCCCCACCTTCCAGCAGGGGAGAGGGCTTATATGTTCAATCAAGTTGATCAAATGAGTGTCCAGACTATATTGCTGTAGTTTCACCATTCACCCCAATCGCAGCCCTTACATTCTACCACTTTCAATGACTTGAACTTTTTATTTAACAATACCCACGGCAGTGGGAAATGAGAACAATTTCAAAGCATTCAAACAACATTAGTTAGTACATGGCACCCTCTTCTGATCCTAGCACTGGGGAGGCAGAGGCAGAGGACTGTGAGTTCCAGGACAACCTGGGCTACAAAATGAGGCTCAGTCTCAAGAACAAAAGCCTCATAATGAGGATAAATGACCATTGGGGGGAGACACCAGGATAGACCTCCTGTTTAGTGTTGTTTTGTAATTTACCCTCCTTTGGATCCCATTTTGCCAGCCCTCAAAGTGGGTGGCTTTGCAAGCTGTAATTTCAGATGACTGCCACTAGGTGGAGTTGTTGGAAAACTTTGTAAATAGACATTTGTTCTAGATTACTTCAAATCTAAGTAGTTTTCACAAGCAGCTTTTATCAAACGTATTCTTCTACTATGAAGAGCCTAGAGAACAGGCCAGCATCTGGCCTGGATGGCTCTAGATCTTTAGACCAAGTTCTATCTTTAAACACTCTCTGGACACGGCTCCCAGTTTGGCCAGCACACTGGGAGTGAAACCGAGTCTCTGGGCTCTTACTGTCAGTACTAGAGTTCAGATTTCAAACAAACAAACAGTTTTGGAGGCTGGAGAAATGTCTCAGTGATGCAGACCTGAAGACATGAATTTATACCGTCCAGAACACACATAGAAACCTGGCAGTGGTTCACACCTGCTACCCAATGAAGGCCAGATGGTAAGTGGAGACAGTGGGGCCAGCTCTCTGGGACTATGTGATTAAGTTCCAACCCACTGAGCAATCATGTTTCTAACCGAAAGGTAGGGGCTGGAGGGATTCCTCAGTGGTTAGGACCACTGGCTGCTCTTGCTGAGGACTTGGGTTCTATCCCCAGCACCTACACGGCAGTTAACAACTGTGTATAACTCCATTCCCAGGGGATCAGACACCCTCTTCTGACCTCTGTGGGCATTGCCTGACACCAGACACCAGTGGACTTACATGTATGCAGGCAAAACACTCATACACATAAAATAAAAAGAATAAATAAAATATATTTTTAGTGGGAGATGGATACCCACATGGAGGTGCATGTCTTTAGTCCCAGCACTTGGGAGGCACAGGCAGGCAAAGGAGATGGAGGCCCTGTCTGATCTACGCAGCAAGTTCTAGGCCAGCTGGGGTTACAGGAAGCCCCTTCAAAACAGAAACAAACAGAAGTAGAAGGTGGGCCTGGAGAGATGGCTCAGCAGCTAAGCACACTGGCTGCTCTGGCAGAGGGTCTGGGTTCAGTTCACAGAATTCATGTGGCAGCTAACATTCATCTCTAACTCCAGTTCCAGAGGATCCAACGCTCTCTTCTAGCTTCTGTGGGTACTGCACATACATGGTGCACTTACATACAGGCAAGACACTCATACACATAAAAATTTTTTAAATTAAGAATATACTTTTCAATGGCAGGGATCTGGCAGGCTGACCCATCCCAGGATTGACCAATGATGTCCCCGGTTCATTTACTATTGCAACAATAAAGTCTGTTTGAACCCCACAAAAAAAAATTAAGAATACAAAAATTTTAAGTGTACAGTCCCTGAGGACAGACATCCAAAGTTGTCCTCTGACCTATACAACACACTCAGAAATTTGGAGTACAACAGCTTGTCTGGTTACCACAAGCAGTGGCCTTTGTATGGGTGAAAATGGAAAGCCAAAGTTAAAAAATAAAGATTTGCCGACACCCAAATGCAACACTAGTGAAATGTTGGGGAAAACATAATCTAGAAAAGGACGGAGAGTGACAGCGACAGACTGTGACCGCTGATCCTGGGTGTCAACTTGACTGGATCTGGAATTAACTGAAATGAGAGAGACCTTTGGATAGGATCATTTGAAGCAGGAAGACAGGCCTGAAATGTGGGCGTTACCTTCTGCTGGCAGCCAGTATAAAAGGCCGCATCAGAAGGGAGCCCGGCCCTTTTTGGTGCTTGCCCTCTCTCTCACTGGTGAGTCATCTTGCTGCTGTGACCAACTCCTCAGATTCCAGGGTAGACTGAAGACTACCAGATCTACCAGAATCCATCAGGCCCAATCTCCAGATTGGGACTACTGAGACATCCAGCCTCATGGGCTGTGCAACTACTAGATTCTCAGCCTCTCCAGTGCAGTGCAGCTATTGTTGGACTACTTGGCCCCTATCCTGTGAGCTAATCTAATAAATCCATATTTATATATATATATATATATACATATATATATATATATATATGTATATATATATATATATATAAATATGGATATATTAGATTAGCTCACAGGATAGGGGCCAAGTAGTCCAACAATAGCTGCTGAAGGGGTCTCCAGAGCAGGAAGACTGGCCAGCAAGTCCTGGCCTGGGTCTTTTAGGGGGTCCTTGTCTGGAATCTCCTCCCCTTCTCCTCTGTTGGTCTTTCCTGGAGTATCCATTCCTTCCCACCAGTGGGTTCTTCTTCTGCCACTTGTAGTCCCCAGGTCCTCTGTGACCAAGAAGCTGCCATCTTAAGGGGGCTTGGCCCCGCTTTTCCTCATCTGCCTGGATTCCTCTGACTCTCACCTTCTGTCTTTCCTTCATGCCGACCCTTCATAGTGGACACCTTTTCTTTCCTCCTGTGATGCTGAGCCTGAGCTGTAGCCCTCAGAACAGGAAGTGAGTGCCAGGTTGCTGTCCCCAAGGACACTCATCCTGGCTCCGGGATCCTTGCACCTGCGTTCCAGCCCCTCAGATCTGGGAAGGGGCAGAGCTAGGCACTCAGAGAGCCTTGTCAGCTGGTCATGTGGAAGGCAAGGTCATGAGTCACCGATATGGCTTCAGCCTCTTGAGGCTCCTGAAACTCAAACAGGATCTCATTAAACTTGAAAGCCCCATATAGATCCTTCCAGAGATTCTATAAGAAGCAAACAGTTGCTGGGGGAGGGGAGCTGCCTGCAAGCCTTGCTGTGGCTCCCGGTGCAGCGTTGTTGCTTGTTCACTCTCTCCAGGCTTTGTGGAGAAAGCACCTCGCTGGGGGAAGACTGCAGGCTTTATAGCAGGCCCGCTTGCTGTGGGCATTGGAACCAACCATCTGCCAGATCCACAGCCTGAATCGGGCCACACCTCACTGCAGCTGTCTCTGGAATGGAGAGTTTAAAGGAGTTGAAACGGGAAGACGGTCCCCCTAAAGGGGTCTTAGTCTCAGTCGTAAAAGAATTTAAGAATGGACCCAAATGGAAGTTTTAGGACAATTTTATTAGAATTTTTTAAAAATCCTCAGGGCAGGTGAGCTGGGAATCTCAGCAGCTGCATTGAGGAAGAGCGTGGGGGGGGGGGCAGGCCCGTGTAGAGAGGTGGGTAGCCATGAGGGCAGGCCTGTGTAGAGCCTGCAGGGAAGTCAGCACCAGGACAACTGGCAGCTGCATGGCGGGGAGAAGGAAGTTTAAAGAAATAAATACAAGATGCTAGGGCAGCCCAAGATGTTAAAGCACATTTAGAGAAGGGGTATGAAGAAGAAAAGGAGAGATTTCACTTTTCTGAGCATTCAGAAAAGTGCACAGAATTATGGAAAGGCACATGTCTGGGGCCAGGTCCAGAGCCCTGTGCCAGGAGCTAGGACTCCGGGCAGGAGAAGCTCACTATCTTATTAACACACTCGGTATTCCGCCCATTTAGCATGACCTAAGGTGAACCTGAGGGGTGGTCCTATGACCAAGTGATTGGCCAGTGGAACTGGAAGGGTGTGTCTTCCCACAGGTGGCCAAGAGATTTCATAGTCTTGACGAGTTAATCTTATGGGGCTCTTTGCTACTCTAACAGAATCTGCATTGTGACTCGACTGCTGTACTGGGCTCCTCCAGGATTCCGGAGGAGGGTGTGTATGTGCGATCGGAAATCCTCTTTCTATCTTCCTCTCTCGCATCTGATCTCTCTCTTCTCTCTCTCTCTCTCTCTCTCTCTCTCTCTCTCTCTCTCTCTCTCTCTCTCTCTCTCCTCTCTCTCCTCTCTTTCTCCAGGCTTTAAAGGAAACCTCTTTCATGACACCATCATGTTTATCTGTGTATATTGTGGGGTTTTTTTGTCTACTGATTTTCTTTCTACCTGCCAGGGCCCAATAATGGCCTTTAGGCCTTTCTTGCTAAAAACCTCATTGAAGGGAATTGTATCAGCTTCCACTGTGGACCAACCACTGCTGTTGCCCCATAGTTAACAGATCTCACTGTGCTTCCTGAGAGTGGATGCAACTGGACAGGTATCCCACTTCCTTCTGCCACCCCATGCCTTCCCTGTTGGACATCATGTCTTCTTCTCTGTAATGGATACCCCCCATCCGACCCCTGAGAAATGTAAGATAAAATGAACCCTTTTTCCCTGGTGAGTCAGAGTATTTTATCACATTATCAGAGAAGAAACTAATAACCCCCTGTGGGAATGACTGGTAACCAAAAGTTATTCTTATATTTTTGAGGTCATTGAACACTATCTCAGCTTGTTTATAAGGTAGACAAGCTTACTAGGCCATGGCTTCCTTTTGCAACCTAAACATACAGCTTTAATCCCTCATGACCCTTCCTTGCCCTTGCCTTGAATCAGAATAAATGATGTGTGTGTGTGTGCTGTGTGTTGTGTGTTGTACTATGTGTGTGTATACTTGCTGTTTTAACTATATGTGTGCATGGTGTGCTGTGTGTGTGCTCTGTGTGTGTGTGAATATGAAGCACTGCTGCAAGCATGGAGTGCTTGTTGGAATAGAAAATGATCTCAGGGATTTCCAAAGACTACCTGAAGCACAGGTATAGGAGCTGGGTGCTTCAGCCAAGCAGATTGTTTGGTTTGATTCAATTGTATTTGGCTCAATTGGCTTATGCGGCTGTGGGGGTGGAGTTGTCCTCCTAGCTGCTATAAAAGGTGGGCCTGTGTGAGTCTTGAGATCAGGAATTTCCCAAGACCACCTGAAGACACACCCCCAACTGGGATTGCTGAGGAGTGTCCAAGTGGATTCTTTGGAGAACCTTCAGAACAGAAAGGGAAGAGTGAGTTAGACTTCCAATAGAAAGCCTAAAGCTTAGATAAGTCAACACTCCATAAGCAAGGAGAAAAACAAACACAAACAAACAACAAAGGCATCTGAAGGAGGCAAGCAAAGCAAGCCTTCAACACAGTGAGAGGCATTTGGGATTCGATTGGAATACAGGCAAAGAGGGAAACCCACATGCCAGGGACAAGAAGAAGGGACAACATGGGAAAGGTACAGGATAATTCCACCAAGCTTATACCAACCCTGTAGGAGATTCCTACAGTGGGATCCCTCGGGGATGCCCAGAAAGACAGAGATAGAAGTACAATTGTGAACATACTTAAGAAGTCCAAGAACATATAAAACAAGTCAGGAAAAATTAGAAAAGAGAAATGAAAACTCAAGAAGGACATAGAGAGAGGAATGACAAACCTCCAGAAGGAAGGGAAACACTAAAAAGATCCCTGTTGAAAAAGATAAGGGAACCAACCAGCGAAGCAAAGAGCTACAGGAAGAGTGTAGATGAAGCTCCAAAAGGAAGTGGAAATACTAAAAGGAAACAATCACAAGACCGAAATGAAAAAGCGAAAGGGAAACAAACACTCCTCCAATCAAGAGGGAAAGGAATGGGGCAAGTAAAAGGCCTCAGAAGTAGAATTTTAGAGGAAGCAGCACAAAGGACATATCAGACCTGGAAGATTAACACAGAATAACTAAAAACCTCAAACAAAGTTAATAAGAATATGATTAAAATTTTTAAAAAACACCAAAAGTGGAACAACCAGGAAAACATGGGGACACATGGAAAAAAGATCAAACCTCGCTATCATAGGAATAGCGCGAAGACAGAAGAAATTCTCACGAGAATGATATGACTCAGATTCAACAGAAATAATAGATGAAAACTTCCCAACTAAAAAAAAAGAAAAAAACCACTACAAAAATACAAGAAGCACATAGAACTCAAATAGACAAGAACAGAAAAAAAAACTCTCTACACCATACATCTCTAAAATGTGGATTAGCCCAAAACAAATGAACAAAATCCTTCAAACCCCAAGAGAAAAACAACAAGTTACATATAAGGGCAAACCTATGAGGGAACTACACTACTTCTCAGTGCAAAACTATGAAAGTAAGAAGAAAAAATGGGAGCAAAGCATTCCCAGTGTTAAAGGACAAAAGATGCCAACCCAGGTTACTATACCCAAGAAAAATTTCAATTACAGTTGAAGAAGAAAAAAAATATTTCCCATGACATTAAAACAAGATGAAAGAATAACTGTCCAGAAAACCAACCCTTCAGAGAATTACTTGAAAGACAGGCAATTCAAAGGACAGAAAGAACGGAGCAGCAACCATCCCCAGGCACCTAGACAGAGAAAGATTAGATAAATCAAGAAAAGCATAACTGCAGAAAAAAAAAAAAAAAAAAAAAAAAAAAAAAAAAAAAAAAAAAATGCAAATGGATAATAAGGTGAAAAGAAGCAACACAAACTTATCAGTAATAACCTTTAAACATCAATGGCTCAACTCCCCAATCAAAAGAAAACCCCCTGACTCGGGATATTGGATTGGGAAACAGAACCCATTTATATATGCTGTCTACAAGACATGCATCTTAACTTCAAGGACAAGGCACCACCTTAAAGTTAAGGGTTGGAAAAAATATTCCAAGCAAAATGGTACCAAAAAAGAAAGCATGCGGTTCCGCTCTTTTTAATATCAGACAAAATAGACTTCAAAAGTAAAAGAAAATCAGAATTTATGAGACACAAAGGAAGAGACATTGCAGACCCAACAAAAGCCCCCCCCCACACGCGCCATTACACTTTTTTCCCCCGGAATCATAAGTGCTCAATAATCCCAAAAGCAGATGTTGTCGGCCTACAAATATGCATTATATATGCACCACACCGGTGCACAAAACTTTCTAAGACAATTCTATAGGACCACAAGGTACAGATTAATCCCAAAGTATGCATCATGTAGTAGACCGGACGTTTCACCTATCCCGAAATCGAGACCCTTTGCTCGACCCAAGCAAATAGGCCATGAAAGAATAAACAGATGAGACATCTGAACTGAAACGACCTTTTCTACCTTCTCTGTCATGTGCACGCCTGGGAGAAAGTCATTCGGATAAACCAAAATGGACCTCCAAATTTGGACATCTTACGGACCTTTCTTTTCTTTTCTCACCCTATAATACCAGAGAATTACACTTTCTACTCAGCAACCCACAGCATATTCTCCAAAACGTAGACCACAACTGGACACAGAAAAACCTCCCACAAATTCAAAAAGATTGAATAAATTTTATGCATTCTATCATGCACATGAAAAAAAGGCTCACTATCAACACCCAGGATAAAGCCCTACTTCTGCACGAAACACATGGAGGATCTAACTAAACACACTCCTGAATAATGAATGGGTCAAGGAAGAGATAAAGAAAGAAACTAAAAGCATTCCTGGAACTGAATGACAATGCAATAAAACACAACAAAAACTTTGGGATACTTTAAAAGCAGTCCTAAGAGAGATAAGTAGTTATAGCCCTGGGTGCTACATTAGAAAAAACAGAAGAAGCACAAGTGAATGATCTAACGCTGCAGCTAAAAAGCACTTGAGAGGCAACAACAGAAGAACCTAAATGCAACAGACAGGAATAAATAACAAAATCAGAGGAGAAGAAATCAATGAAATAGAAACAAAGAAAACAATACAAAAAAAAATCAATAAATCCAAAATTTGGTTCTTTGAAAGAATAAACAAGATAGACAGACCTCTAGCCCAGTTAACCAAAAGAAAGAAGAAACAACTCTAAATCAATACAATCCGTGATGAAAGGGGAAATATCACAAGAGACAATGAAAAGATCCAGACAGTCATACGGGAATAGTTCAAAAACCTATACTCTACCAAGTTTGAAAACCTAGAAGAAATGGATCGATATCTGAAATCCTAGGAATCACCAAAGCTCAACCAAGAAGAGATCAACAGCTTAAACAGACCCATAATATATGAAGGACATTGAAGACGTATAAAGAAAACATCTCCCAACTAAAAAAAGCCCAGGCCCAGGACGGTTTCACAGCAGAATTCATAAAACATTTCAAAAAGACTTACAACCATTATTACTCAAATTGTTTTAGAAGGATAAACAAACAGATAATTCTCCCAAATTCCTTCTATGAAGCAGCCAGCATCACTCTATTACCGAAACCAAGCAAGGATACACCAAAAAGAGAACTGTAGACCATTCTCCTTAATGAACACAGATGCCAAAATTCTGAACAGGTTACTGGCAATTGCATACAGACCCCATCAAGAAGATCATCCTCATTATGACCAAGGTGGATTCATACCAGAGATGCTAGGGATGGTTCAACACATGAAATCAATAAATATAAACACAAAAGAGTAAAAAAAAAAAAAAAAAAAAAACAAAAACCACACCATCATCTCAATTGACGCTTAAAAAGCCTTTGACCAAAATCCAGCATCCCTTCATGCTTTAGTCTTGGAATTGGATGGAAGGGATTCATTCCTCAATGTAATCAAGCCATATACAGGAAACCCACAACCAAATCAATCCTAAATGGGGAAACAACAAAAAGCATTCCCTTTTTTAAAGTGTAGGAACTTCTGTCAAGGCTGCCCCCTGTCAACCACTCCTCTTCAAAAGTGCTTGAAACACTTGCTAGGACTAACAAAGGCAAGAAAAGAAATTTAAAGGAGTTTAATTGTAAAAGAGGAAGTAGGCTATCCCTGTTTGCTGATTATATGATGTCTACTAAGGATGCTAAGACTCACCAGGAACTCCTAGAAATGAGTAAGAACTTCAGTAAAGTGCAGGATACAAAATTAACCAGGAAAAATTCATTTAGACTGTTCTTTACACCAACAAACAAGAACTGAAGACGGAATCAAAGAGACCTTCCCACACCATAGCCCAAAAACAATAATACCTAGGAACAAACCTAACCAAAGACAACAAGATCTCTACAACAAAAATTTTAAATCCTTAAAGAAAGAAAATTGAAGAAGACATCAGAAGATGGAAAAACCTCCCATGCTCTATGGGTTGGGAAAATTTAATATAGTATAAAACGTTCCATTCTACCAAACTCTTGTATAGATTTAATGCAATCCCAATTAAAATCGCTAGAGTGTTTCTTCACAGGCTTGGGGAAAAAAGTCCCTTAATTTCATTTCGGAAAAAACAAAAGCCCTGAATAGCCAAAACAACCTGAGTTGAAAAGAGCTACCACCAGGGGTATCTCACATTACCCGACTTCAAACTATACACAGGGCTTATAGTCATAAAAACAGCATGGTTACTGGCACAAAAACAGACCTGTTGACCAATGGAAAAAAATGAAGATCCAAACTTGGCACATACCAATTTCGGCCATCTCATATTTGGACAAGGGGGGCCAAGAAGATACACAAGGAGGAAAGACAGCATCTTCAGCAAGTGGTGTTGGCACAAACTGGATCACCACTTGCACAGAAGAATGAAATTAAACCCCTTACCTATCTTACCCTGTACAAAAGTCCTAACCAGATGGGATATAAAGACCTCAACATGGAAACCCCAAACTCTGAAGGCGATAGAAGAAAAAGTTGCAGCTCCTACAAGACATAGGCATAGGAAAAGTCTTCCTAAATCAGATAGCAGCTGCACAAGAATTAAGGTCGACAATTGACAAATGGGGCTCATTAAACTCAAACGCTTATGTACATTTCAAAAAGGAAACAATCAAGGAAGTGTAAGAGAAAAACCCACAGAGTGGGAGGAAGGAAACTTGCAACAGAGCCCATTGACAAAGCATTGAGTTCCAGAATATATAAACTACTCACAAAACAAAGAAGAAAGAAAACAAAATGTACCACTCAATAGATGGAGCAAAGAGCTGAACAGAGACTTCACAAGTGAGGAGTTAGAGGTGGCTGAGAAACATCTTAAGATGTGTTCAAAAGTCGCTATAATAGGAAATGCAAATTAAAACCACTTTAAGATATCATCTTACTCCATAAGACATGCAGGCTCAAGAAAACAAATAATTTAGAAGGTTTTAAAAAATTTAAATATGGGCTGTGGAGAGATGGCTCAGTGGTAAGAGCACTTACTGCACTTGCAGAGGACCTGGGTTTGATTCCCAGCACCCACATGGTGACTAAGAACCGCCTTTAAGGTGTGTTTGTTGGCACTTGCCTTTATCCTAGAACTCAGGAGCCAGAGCAGGTGGATCTCTGTGAGTTTCAAGGGCAGCCTGGTCCTACAGAGTGAGTTCTAGGACAGTGGGCTATAGGGAGACCCTGTCTCAATGTAATAATAAATAAATAATAGGGAAAAAAAAAAAGAAAGCAAATGATTCCAAGGCTGGAGAGGTTGTGGGGCAGGAGAACACTCATCCACTGCTTGGTGGGAATATAAACTCATACAGCCATGTGGAAAGCAGTGTGGAGCACCATTAAAAGAGCTAAGAGTTGGAATGAACTTGCCCCCCAACCCAGCCATACCACTACTAAGCATGTACCCTCAAGACCCAACCCACCACAGAGATACATGCACAGCCATGTTTATTGCAGCTTTCTTCACAATAGCAAGGAGCTGGAACCAACCCAAGTGCCCCTCAACTGACAAGTGGATAGAGAAAATGTGGTACATCTACACAATGGAGTTCTATGCAGCAGTAAAGAAAGATGACATCATGAGCTTTGCAGATAAATGGCTGGAGCTAGAAGATATCATGCTGAGTGAAGTAACACATTCCCAGAAAAACAAACGAAGAATGGTATCCCTCATCTCTGGATGCTAAAAAAAAAAAGAAAGAAAGAAAATGAACTCATTTATGTTGTAAACAGCAGGTGGGATTAAATTGATAACATCTGTTTGTGGTTGTGAGGATTGTCCTTAGTCAGTAGGAGTCAGAAGAGATATTATCTCCTGAAAAGACAAGTTCCTCTTTTCCCAGGTGGTGTTAGATATATAAATTCAATAAAGAGAGAGCAAGGCCTTTGTGCTGGGAGAAATCTGAAGGAAGACATTCTCAGAACAGCTTGAGTTCCATGATTGGTTTGAATGGACGCTAAGAGGGATGCCATCTTTATTCAGACACCATCACTGTAATGGAGCATCACGTCACAGGACACTCCTGCATGGAATCCCAATGAAGGCACTTGGGTTGACCAGGATACACCTGGGCAGAATTGGTTCTTTGATCTGTCATTGATGCCTTATCTGAGGTAAAGAGACATTTGTTCCTATCTCTCCAGGAAAATTCACTCAAACAGGTACTGACAGACCAGAAGACAAGCTGTGGAGAAGAGCTGGCTGTCCCCACCTTGGGCAGGGACACTCACCTGAAGCTGACCTGACAGAGACAACCATGTCCAGTTCAGCACCTTCTTCCATGTGGGAAGTGTGGTTTACCATCTCACTATGGGAGTGTTGCATGGCCCCGACTATGGTAAAAATTTCTGCAACATGGGATGAGGTGTCTGCTCAGAGGGACAATCAAGGTAGACTGATGATCTGTTGGTATGAGGCAGGTGGGCTGGCTCATCCGCTTGCCTGCTTCCATGCCCTGGGGAGCACAGGTAAGCTACTGGTTTCCTTCATATATTCTTTCTAATGCATTGAAATGTAATGGTGCTGGTCAGTTTTAGTCAACTTGACACAAACTAGAGTCTCCTGGGAAAAGGGAGGGACCCTCCATCAAGGAGTTTGCTCCACCAGATTGGCCTGTGAGTGTGTCTGTGACTACTTAATACATGAGGGCCCAGTCCACTGTGGGGCCACCATTCATTGGCGGGTGGGCCTGGACTGGATAAGAACAGTATCTGAGCAAGCCAGTCACCCACGTTCCTCCATGGCCTCAGGGCAGTTCCTGACTCAGGCTCCTGCCCCAGCTCCTGCCCTGGCTTCCTTGGATGATGGACTGTAAACTGTGGGATGAAATAAATATTCTCCTCCCTGCTCTAGTTTGCCTTCAATTGCTGTGGGGGAAACACTGACCAAAACCAACTTGGGGAGGAACATTTATTTGGCTTACAGCACCAGCCATCATCATCCAAGGAAGCCAAGGCAGGACCTCAGGGCAGGAACCTGGAGCACAGACTGTGGCAGAACACTGCTTACTGGTTTGCTCCCCTGGCCTGTGTTCAACCTGCTTTTTTTATGCAACACAGGACCACCTGCCCAGGGATGGCACTGCCCACAGTGGGCTGGGCCCCCCACATCACTCTGGAATCAAGGAAATGTCCCACAGATATGGCCACAGGCCAGTCCAATGGAGGAAATTTCTCAACAGAGGTTCCCTCTATCCAGTGTGTCACGTTGACAATTAAAAAACTATCCAGCACACTCTCTCAAGTTGCTCTTGATCAGTGTTTTATCCCAGCAACAGAGAAATCAAGCTAGAATAAAATGGACTAAAATCTAAGTTAATATAGCTTCTTTTAAGAACCTTCCCCTAGGGGCTGGAGAGATGGCCTAGCGGTTAAGAGCACCGACTGCTCTTACAGAGGACCCGAGTTCAATCCCCAGCACCCACATGGCAGCTGAGAACTGTCTGAAACTCCAATTCCAGGAGAACTCCAGATCCAGGGGAATCTGACATCCTCTTCTGACCTCCGCGGCATTGCACGACACGGGTACACAAACCTGCATGCAAACAGTACATTCATACACATACAATAAAAAAGAAAAAGAACCTTCCCCTAGAAGACAGTCCCAGGCCACCCTGTAGACAAAGGGTTAAATATGAGGTAACTAAACAAGACTGCAGCTACCATAGAGGATGCTCGCTCTTGGAGGCTGGGATAGAGTGAACTCTCTGCCATGGTAAAGTCACAAGCTGGTCATTTAGACATGAGAACAAAGAGAGCCTAGTATAATTAACAGCACTGAGACAATTGCAAGGTCAGTGACTGGCTGTCAGACAGTCATCGTCAACAGCTAAGACAGCCTAAGTCATCTACTGGCTAGAGACAGTCAACGTCAACAGCTAAGACAGCCTAGTCTGAGATGGACAAAGCAGGACTTCAGCCACCACTACCTAGGTTGTATAGCATGTATATAGTGTTTGATCATCTCCATCATCGGGCCAGGGCACATGCAAAGAGCACATGTGCCTTCCACATGGCTCCCAATGGCTTGTCCCATCATAAACCCAAAGAACTAACCAATTTCCATAGAGTGACCTCAGCCTTTGCCCAGCTTCCACCACAAGTCCTTATAAAAAAGCCTGTAGACTGGGGCTGGAGAGATGGCCTAGTGGTTGAGAGCACCAACTGCTCTTGCAGAGGACCCGGGTTTGATTCCCAGCACCCACACGGCGGCTGAGAACCGTCTTTAACTCCAGTTCCAGGGGAATCTGACACCCTCTCCTGACCTCTGTGGCATTGCACAACATGGGTGCACAGACCTACATGCAGACAGTACATTCATACCCACACAAAATAAATAAAATTAAATTTTTTTAAATATATATTATTATTCATTATTTTTTAAAAAGCCTGTAGACAACCAGCTCAACAGATTTTCCCCTCTTGGGAACCCCTCCCATTCAAGAGTTTCTCTCAGTGTTGCATAATTTCTCTTAATAAAGCTTGGTTTACTCTGCTTCGTCCCAGCACGTCTGCCTCTTTCATCTGCATTGGCACAAAAGAACTAAATCTAGAACGACTCTCTTGGATTAACTCTTGGTGACCATAGAGGTCCTGGCACCCTAAGTCCCTGAGTCTAGGCAAAGAAAGGTCCCATTATTCTAAAAACAAAACAAAACTGTATCACTGGCGTAGGATTAGTGGCTTTGCTGGGGTCCATAGTAGGGCCTGGTCTTTCAAGGTTGAACAAATTTGGGTGGGTTTGAGTGACTTAGATTGGCATGTAAGGAGGGGTCATAGATACTAAAGTCATCAAGAAAGGGTAAGAAGGAGGAAAAGCAGACGCATCGCGGCTTATAGAGAGAGCACTCAAAGGCAAATGTAAGATCTGTGGCAAGCTGGAACTTCTGGGAAAACATCAGCAGTAGGGCCGGATGCTGTTTGTAGACCTCTGAGAGTTCTGAACCCTGAATGAAGCCAGGTGGGATGATTCAAATCTCTAATCCCAGCACAGGAGCCTGTGGTGGAGAACCAGCACAAGTCTGGTATGAACCTGATCTACACAGTGGACTCCAAGCAAGCCTAGTCTATAGTGCAAGACCCTGTCTCAAAAGAAGTTTAATCAATATAAAAATGTCATGATTAGGGGATAAAGAGATGACTCATCAGTTAAGAGGACTGTCCTCAGCTGCCAGCACCCACATGGCAGAGGCCCGGGTTCAGTGTCCAGCATCTGCAACTACAGTTCCAAGGGATGTAAGTTGCAACCGAATGGGAACTCACTGGGATGGCCTTCCATGTTCCTCTGCCCACAGTGTCTGTTGTGGATCTGACCTGCTGCCTGGAGAAACCTGCTAAATACAATGACATCAAGAAAGTGGTGAGCAGGCATCAGAAGGCTATGCTGAGGATCAGGTCGTCTCCTGAGACGCCTGCTCTTCTACTTTGATGCTGGGGCTGGCACTGCCCAAACCATGCACACCAAGCTCTTAAAAAACGTGCAAAGCTCCAGGAAGCTCACTAAACTTGCGAGACACATAAGGTCCCTCCTTGAAGTTCTACAAGTAATAAACAATTTCTAGGCATCCAGGTCTGATCCTCTGATTCTATGGTAAAACACTGACAACAAGAAACTTAGGAAAGGAAAAGATTTGCAGCCTCTTATATCTCCCAGACCACGAATCCAACATTGAGGGAAGTCAGGACAGGAACTCAGCACAGGAACCTGGATCTAGAAGCTGAATCAGAGACCATAGAGAAATGCTTACTGGTTTGTTTCTCTGGCCTGTGCTCAGCCTGCTCTGTGCTACAACCTGGGCCCACCTGCCCACAGGTGGCACTACCCACAGCAGGATGAACCCTGCTAAATCAATTAGCAATCAAGAGTAAATGCCCCAAAGGCCAAGAGAGAGGAAATTCCTCAGTTGGGTTTTCCTTTTCCCAGGTGTTTCAAGTTGACAACCAGGGTTTGTCTTCATCGAACTAGGAAAGGGCAGTCCATAAAACAGTTGCTTTCAAGAGGGCCAAGAAGCCACAATGGAGAAAAGACAGCATCTTCAGCAAGTGGTGTTGGCAAAACTGGATCACCACTTGTAGAAGAATGAAATTAAACCCCTACCTCTCACCCTGTACAAAAGTCAACTCCAGATGGATCAAAGACCTCAACGTGAAACCCCAAACTCTGAAGGTGATAGAAGAAAAAGTTGGCAGCAGACTACAAGACATAGGCATAGGAAAAGACTTCCTAAATCAGACAGCAGCTGCACAAGAATTAAGGTCGACAATTGACAAATGGGACCTCATTAAACTCAAAAGCTTCTGGACATCAAAAGAAACAATCAAGGAAGTGAAGAGAAATCCCACAGAGTGGGAGGAAAACTTCACCGCAGATACATCTGACAAAGCATTGATTTCCAGAATATATAAACTACTCAAAAAACAGAAAAAAGAAAACAAATGACCCACTCAATAGATGGAGCAAAGAACTGAACAGAGACTTCACAAGTGAGGAATTAGAGATGTCTGAGAAACATCTTAAGAAGTGTTCAACATCACTAATCATTAAGGAAATGCAAATCAAAACCACTTTAAGATATCATCTTACTCCAATAAGACTGGCGAGGATCAAGAAAACAAATGATACCAAGTGCTGGAAAGGTTGTGGGGAAAGGGGAACACTCATCCACTGCTGGTGGGAATGTAAACTCGTACAGCCACTATGGAAAGCAGTGTGGAGAACCCTTGGAAGTCTTGGAATGAACTTGCCACCCGACCCAGCCATACCACTCCTGGGCATGTACCCTCAAGATTCACCCCACCGTAGAGATACATGCACGGCCATGTTTATTTCAGCTCTCTTCACAATAGCAAGGAGCTGGAACCAACCTAAATGCCCCTCAACTGAGGAGCAGATAGAGAAAATGTGGTACATCTACACAATGGAGTTCTATGCAGCAGTAAAGAAAGACGACATCATGAGCTTTGCAGGAAAATGGCTGGAGCTAGAGGACATCATGCTCAGTGAAGTAACACAGTCCCAGAAAAACAAACGACAAATGGTATCCCTCATCTGTGGATGCTAGTGCCAATTACTTAGTTGTATTTCTTGTGTAGGGCCCCCTGAGCTTTTGTCCAAAGCAGTTGGGCGTAATGCATATTGGAAACAACAACAACAACAACAGAAAGGACTGCATCAAAGAACTGAATGAAACAGTGAACTTCTGCTCAAAACAGTCAACTTCCTCATTGAAAATATTGAGAAAGACTGAGAAAGAGATGAAAAGCATGTTTGGCAGAATGCATGAGCTCTGGAGGGGTGGGGGAATGGGTGGGAATACGGGTCTAGATTTGTTAAAAAAATAAAAATAAAAATAAACTAATTAAAAAACAAAACAAACCAAACAAACAAAAAAACCAGTTGCTTCAAGTTGTCCAGGAAGCTACAGGGATGCAGCTGCTGTGAGCTATTGCCTAGGCTGAGGTGGACTTTTTGGTGATACAGAGGCTTTTGAGTCATCTGTACATCTGTAAGTAACCCAGTAAACTAACTGATTCTCCAAGCTGGACTTGGAGTCATTCTGGTCTGTCATCAGTCATCAGTGTCCTATATGTGGTAAATAGAAATTTCTTCACATGTACCTGGGGAACAACACAACATACACCAACTGGCACTGAATGTAAGGTTCTTATGACTGGGGGGGACAAAAGCTCCCATGCAGGTGACAAAGGCAAGATGTATGCACTGGTGCAATAGTTGCAAGACTGTTCTGGGTATAACCAAATACTTTCCAATTGCATTTAAGCCAGAATCCAGAGGTGGGAATCCACATTTGGCACTGCCAACAAGAAAGGAAGGTGTTAGCTGTACCACGGTTTCCTCTGGCACTGGTTTCCATCAGAGTGGCCACGCCACCACTGCCACACATGGAACACAAGCACCGTAGTCATCCTGTACGTCTGCCTCTGTACCACACACGCTTCTAAGCATAACCAAGAACTGTGCATGGTTACAGCTGCACCTTCCACCTTGCAAGGGACTATCCCGACCCCAGGTGCCTTCCCAGTCTGTAGCCTGTGAGACAATGCCTCCAAAGCCAGATATGTGAGACTTGCAGTGTGGAAATGTGCCTCTCCTCAGTGCTTCTCTGGATTTCTGTAGCCAACTATGATCTAATTTGTAATCTTTCACTGTGATAGAAATGGTGGTTCATGTCTACAATCCCTGCACTTGAGAAGCAGAGACAGAAATTGGTGTGAGTTCAAAGCCAAGCTGAGTTCTGAAGTACACAGTGAGACCCTGTCTCAAAAACTGGAAAACTAAATGACTGTGGAATAGCAATGAACGCAACCTGCCATTTGTCTAATGTGGACCGACTCTTTGTGCCCAGTGGGAAGGGCCATGCTGCAGCTCTCTGTTCTGTGAGGATGTAGGGCTGCCGTGAGGCAGGGCTGCAGAGAGGTGCTTGTCAGGCTCAGGCTTTCACGTCTAGTGTAGGGACACAGCATTCCCATGAGTCCTGGAGGGTCTCACCTGGCTTTCCCTTCCCACACAAGGCGACCCCCTCATGGACCTCTCTTTGCGGTTCCATATCCTTCAGCAGTGTGACCCAGATGGAGTCCATGGGCTCCGTCCCAAACTCCTCGCTGTCCCCTGGTGGCAGAAACGCTACCTCAGGACTGTTTGCCCTCTTGCCCTGTGGGACCTTGGGCAGAACAGAGGTGGACCTGTTTATCCTTCAGGAGAACCAACAGTGGCTGACCTTAAAGCTCCTCAGCACTTGTGCTTCTGCCTAGGCATGGCATTTCACATTTTTCGTAGGTTCCTCAAGGGGCACAGGTGACCAAGAATGCTGCATAGGCAACACCGCTGTTGGGTCTTTTCCCAAACCGCCCACTTTCCCGCAGTCCCTGGGAAACACTTGGGTCCTGCTGTTTCCCTCTGTATTAGTTACTTTTCTGTTACTGTGATAAAGCAGCCTGACCAAGGCCACTTATAGAAGGAAGGGAAGAATGTATTCGATCACAGTTCCAGAGGGATTAGGACATCGTGGGGGGAGGGGCATGGCAAGGGGAAGTGGGAGCAGAAAGTCGCGGCACTAACATCTTTTTTTTTTTTAATTAGTTTTTATTGATGCTTTGTGCATTTCATACATTTTTTTCCAATTCAGTTCAGGCTTATTTCCCTTTCCCTCCCCCCCCACCCCCACCCCATCCCAGATCATGCATTCTGCCATAACTGTCCTGCATCTTTCCCTCAGTTTTTTTTTTTTTCATTTTT